>OZ020182.1:19789145-20389145 GCA_963971135.1 Stenus bimaculatus
TTATGGTTTACCAAAAACACACAAAGATATTAATAATATTAAAATGAGACCTGTAATTAGCTCTATAAATTCACCAACCTATAAGTTGGAAAAATACATTGTAAGCATTTTAAATAATATCATTCCTAATCTAGATTTCAATATTAAAAACACGTACGAATTTGTAAATGACATTAAACATATTAAGGTCCCAGACAATTACATGTTAGCATCACTAGACGTAACTTCACTCTTCACTAATGTCTCTAAGGAGTTAGTAATTAAAGGGATTGAACAAAAATGGGAATATTTAGAGAAACATACAAAAATTCATAAGACTTGTTTTTAGACATAATTGAATTAATTTTTAGCACTAACATTTTTAGATTTAACGGAAATATTTACCAACAAAAGTTTGGGACGGCTATGGGACACCCAACCTCCCCAATCTTCTCAGCCATAGTTATGGATGAATTAATTAAATCTTGCATAAATAAACTAAATGTCAAACCTACATTTTTAAAGATTTATTTAGACGATATTATCACTTGTATCCCAAAAGAACCGACGTATTTAGAAACAATGTTAGATATTTTTAACAGTTATGACAATAATTTAAAATTCACTCATGAAATTGATAAGAAAATCCCATTCCTAGATATACTTTTGTACCATGACTCAGAAGGAAACATAAAAACGGATTGGTATCGCAAAGCTCTAGCTTATAATAGAATAATTAATTACTGTTCAAATCATAAGCTTAATCAAAATTTGGCATTAATTAAGAGCTATAAAGTCAAAATAGACAGACTATGTCATGAAGATTTCAAAGAAACTACCCTTAAGATAGCTAAGGACATTCTTATCGAAAACAACTATCCAATACATATTATAAATAAATACTTGTATAACAAGAAGAAAGATAACAACAATATTCCCCACATCAATGACACAAATGATACTAACAACCCAGTTACCAAGAAGTATGTAAAACTACCACTAATTAACCAACTTAACTCAAAACTCAACAAGTTACTAACTAACAAATTTAAACACCTACAAATAGTGAATTATAACAATAAGACAGTAGCAAAACTTTTCTCTTCACTAAAGGATCCACAGATCAAAGATTTTAAAAACAACCTTGTCTATAAAATTAATTGCAAAGACTGCTCAAAATGTTATATTGGACAAACCAAAAATTGGTTAAAAAATAGAGTGAACACGCACAAAAATGACTGTAAAGACGTGAAAAATACTGAAAAAACTGCCCTAGCCAATCATGCTATACAAAACAAACACAACTTCGACTTTGACATTAAAAACGTTAATATTCTTGGATACGAACAAAACTTACAAAAAAGACTTTTGCTTGAATCAATAGAGATTAACAAACACAAAGACTCAGTTAATTTAAGAAGCGATACCAATAATTTAAATATAATTTATAGTAATGTTTTAAATAAAATTAATAGATAGTTTTAGAATAAATAAGTATGTATGGTAGCATAAGTTAAATTTTAATTTTTAAATAAATCGAATTTAACCAAAATATTAATAATAATAGAAATAAATTTATGTAATGTAAATGCAACTTGTGTTGCACATTGAGCAAGCAAATGACACATGTAAAAATAAATTGATCTGTAATGGTAGAAACCAAACGAATATCTGTAATATTTTAAAAAATTAACTCTTTAAACATCATAGTTAATAATAGTGAATTAGTAAGTAGAATAAAATTAATAAAGTAACGTTGAATAATCGTATAAATTTATGTAGAGTATTAATGCATTATACAATACTGGGCTTCCACGTGAATTTTGGGAGGTTAATGTATCCAATGTGTTCGCACAAAATAAAATTGACAAAAGAGAAACAAGACTAATGAAAGGTAATTTAATAATTAAAATAAAATTTTTTTTTTAATTATTTGTATGTAAATGTATTAGTTATAAGTTTTTTAAAATATGTTAATTGTTCATAATTGGTGTTAAATTTTAGCTCTGATGAAGAAATAAAATATTTCGAAACCGGTCAGCTATAATTAAGAGTTTCTTTTTTTAAACTGTCCTATCTTACCCGATATTAAAAATATCTGACAATCTATTGACCATATTTCTTGTTTTGTTTGTTTCGGTTAGCCTAAGAGAACTGGTTTTGTTCCTTTTATGAATAGAAAGATTTTTTCCTTTGTTTAACTTTTAAATATTTAGGCACTTAGTTACAGATATGTACCTTTGTTTTTTGATACCTATTTTATTACAGATACTTTTAATAAAAAATTGTATCTGATTATACCGTAATCCACTTTAAACATCTACTAATTGAACTAGAAGAAAGAGGGAATGAAATACTATTATATGATTAATCGAACTTACCTTAAGTGAAGTTCTGATCATAATTGTATGAAATCCCTCTTTCGAATAGTTCAAACCCACCCAATCCCAATTTTTTTCTTAAGAAACATTTATCCCAAATTTTTGGATTACGGCAACTTTGAACGAATGACAGACAAGAACCAGAGGAGCGTAGAGAGATAAGGACAGTTTTTCTCTCTAACTTTAAATATATGTGAAAGAGGTTGCACATTCAACCTACTACTAATTGAACTATTCGAAAGAGGGACTTCATACAATTATGATCAGAACTTCACTTAAGGTAAGTTCGTTTAATCATATAATTTTCTCTTCGTAAATAACTTTGCCAAGACTCTATTGCTTTTTTCGAATCATTTAATTTTTCATCAATTTCAGTGTGAATAGGTGTTAGTTTCCTTTCATCCCCGAGATGGTGGTGTTAATATCACTTACATATACATCTTTTTTAAGATACTCTAGTAGGGGCTTCGTATTGGAAAGGCACTGAATGACAGAATTCATGAAGCAGGTATTTCCGATATTTTTTAAACCATTTAGTCCCATCTGATTCATTGGACCAGCGCGGTTATTTAGTTCTTTCTCCTCGTCCAAATTCCTCCTGCTTGACAGAATATTAAAAGCTTCATTCTCAGTTGAATTTCGCTGGGAACTTTCAGTGTTTCTTGTATTTTGGGATATTGATGAACAATTTACTCTTGGGGATGATAAAAGAACCTTAATTTCTTTAATTGAAACAACACCATTCGCATTAGGTTTATTAATTTCTTTTATGTCTTTACTCTTATTTATATTTAAAGAATAAAATATTTCATCTAAACCTCCCGAATTAGGAATAGTATTTAATATAGATGAAGCATTTCCTCGTTGAATTTCGATTCCGATTCTTTGACGAAGATATTCCGTGGCACGATCTTCACCAGTTCTTGTTGAAATTAATTTTCCTATTGCAGTAATTAAAGATTTTGAAGAAGAACCCCAAGGACCAAACGTTTCAAAACCAAGAGGATAAAATATAAATTTGCCTTCCAAATCTTTATATTTTGAAATTTTTCGTTTTTCAGCTTCTTGTGCAGCAGAACCAATAGAGGTAATTGAAGACGCTATATAAGAATCAGCTAAAGAGTTAACGCAAGTAACATCCCAAACAAGTGTCTTTCCATTTTTCCACGGCATTAAAGTCATACCATCTGGTCTTTTTCCGTCATTGCGTAATAATCCTGGTGGTTCTGATATTGCAGGTATATTGCAAGAAATAAAAGCGCGTTTTATTATATCATTTAATGTAGAGTGTCTACTATATCTACCACAATTTTTATTGCAACTAAGACCATGATGTCCAAGCTCATCAACTCAAACGCCACATTTGCATTTATATTGATTGACATAAATTAGTACCAAGACGTAAACCAATTGCAATTCTTAAACTGTCTTCATCTAAAAAGTTACCCACACAAGCAATAGGAAGGGCATGTAACCAGGATCTAGATTCTCTAACACTTAAAGCTTGTATTCGGGCTTTATCTTCTAAATTTGCAAATGAAATTAGTTGTTTACATTTCCTATCCACTAAATGAGTATCCCATTCTTTTTGTGAATTTTTATTTTTAGGAGCAACTAAATCAGTTTTTAAACACCATTCATTTATTGCTTCGGATGTTAACTTATCCAAATCAAATTTAGGAACAATAGTTAAAACTAGATTATGTACATAGTAAACTGAAGCTAAAAAAGCTGGGAGAGCAAGTTCAACTGTACTTCTAATACCAATTCTACCTAACTTTGCTGGAAGAGTAGTTTGACTCCATTGGGACTCGTTCAAATTACAATTTGTAGTTCCTACAAAACTTGAACGTAAAAACTTATCAAACTGTTTGTTTTATTAGTTTATATTATTACTATATTATATAAAAATACATGTTTTGTTCTTTAAAGTTTTATATTACAATATTATCTAGTTGAAATTATTATTAAATAAGAATATTTATTTTTCTTTGACATTTTTTTACCAAAAATAAAGTTAGTTTATTTAACTTGTTATTTAATTTACCTCAAATGTGATTTTTACCATTATATATTAGAATTGGCATTTATTTCTTAAATTACCGGTAATACCGGTTTTTCCCGGTATTAGCACTTTTTCAATTCGGTATTACCGGTAATGGGATATTTCGGTAATTTGCAAGCCCTAGCGCCATAGTTGTAAACAATTCATTAGAGGAAAACCGATTCTGTGGGGGTACAAAGGCTGTAGCCGGGTAAGCATGGGCAATGTGCCTATGCACCGGTTTTGCTAATTTTTTTTTTCAGAGATGCCTTATTAACTAACATTAAGTTTTCTCAAATTTTGCCTTCGAAATGTACATGGTCTTCTTTAAAAAAATAATATTGACATTTTGAAAAAAAAATTTTTCTCGGTAATAGTTGTTGGAAATTTTCCGAGAATGAAATATATTATAAAGATGCTAAATACCTATAAGTGATATTTTTTTACGATTTTTGGTTCACAGGAAAATAAAAAAAAATCAAAATAAAAATTCAAAAATAAAAAAAAAATATTTTATACTAGGGGGACAATCACCATTTTTTTGTCAAATATTCCTCATATGTACTTCTATTATATGTATTAATTTCAAAATTGTCCGTTGGGTATAACATAATAATATTTATAAAAGTTTGGTCTTGAAAATTTTCTGAATTAAAATCATTTAATTGATACATTAAATAATGTCAACGTTGTCAAATTGTTAACAAATATGTGACTTTTATTACCAATTTTTTTAATTGCGAAAATTATAATACTGAAGTAATATACTATTATCATTTGCTACAAAATCAAACGTGAGTTGATTTTTTTTTTAAGTATAAAATGTTTTGTTATTTATTGCTTTTGTTATATTACTAACAAATGAATACTGTCAGTTATTTCGCTTGTCAACGAAGTCCATGTAGAGCTAATTTTTCTTGAAAAAGCGGTGTAAACTGAAAGATTTTACAATGTCATCTGTGAATCCCAAATGCAGTGGTTGTGGCTGCTTCCTAAATAAAGAAAGAGGTTTTAAAAAAACATTAAAAACTAGTGAAGACTGTACCTTGTTTTCCACGAAAAATGGGATAATGGAGATTTATTTGTGAAAAGTGTCGTCTAACTAGTTACCGCAAAAGAAAACCAACTGAAATTAGTAATAGTGAAGAAGAAGACCTAAGGCTAGATCAGTCAGATCGGACTAATCCAAGTAGGTGTGTTAAATTGTAATAGTTTTTTTATTAGAAGAGTGAACCGCTAGTACAACTACATTTACTAGCAATTCATATAGGGATAACTAATAATTAATTTAGAGCGATAGCGAGTTATATCTATATTAAAACAATTAATTGTATTTATTGTACCTTAGATTCAAGACGTTCGCGATCAAATCGAGATGATACGGAATATATTCCTCAAGTTCCGGCAATTTCTAGTGGTCTACAACATGAGTATTCGGAACTTTCTATATCAAGAACAGTGTCAACTCATGCTTGCTGTTGTATTTGTAATAATAAAACGGATTTGGTTTCTGTTCTTCAAGAAGCTATAATTCAAGCCTATGTTAAGCGACAAATATACATTCCTTTCGGAAATCGATGTTGTCGCACACACCCAATTAAGTTTCGTTTTTATGAGAGCGACTTAAGGTGATACGGAGTCAAATGTTGATAAACCGACGTTTTTACCTTTCATGATTTTTTTAAAAGTGTTTCGAATTGGAAAGTCAAAAAAATAAGAAAATACCAAACCAAATTAAGAATTTTACTTTCATTTACAATTTTTGTTATTTATGTATCTATAATTACATTTGTGTAATTTTGCAAGAAAAACTTCTATATTTATATTTTAATTTTTGCAAAACTATGCTCGTATAAATCTAGATAAATGAAAAATAAAAATTGCATATAAAAGTACAATTCTTACTTAAGTTCGGTATTTAATTACTTTTTTTAGTTTCCAATTTGAAACCCTTCAAAAAAATTCAGGAAAGATAAAAACATCGGTTTTTCAACATTTGACTCGCTATCACCTTAAATAACATAAGAATTGTTTCCAACACATCTTTATTAAGCGAAAAAGAACTTAATAAACTTTTTAAAGCTATATCTGTAGAATGTTTGTCACCTATTTTGAAAAAAAATGGACAATTTTCTGAAGAGCAAATTAAAATTCTTACTGGCCCAAACTTTGAAAATATTGTAGAGCTGCGAAATATGATTACTTCAATGCGCGATAATGAAAACCGTAGTTTTACAAGCATTTTTTGTTTTTTTAGTTAAACTTCGAACTGGAAACTCAAATAAAATGATTTCTTTAATCTTAAATCTTGAAAGAGAGCAGATGGTTTCAGATTATTGTGTGTTGAGGATTGACAGCAACCGTAAGCTAGGCAACGAGATAAAATAATAAATAAATAGACTGATGTCATAATTAATAATTGTAACAATAATCATCGTGCGTGTTTGTATTGAATAAAATAAAAGCTTATTGATACGAATCTTTGTTAATCCACTGTACCAATTAACTATAACAACAGGTTATGGTCCCAGGAGCTACTAACAAATATAAATCATAAGTATAAATTTTTTTTTTTACGAATCACCATGAACGCGATGACAAGGATCCAGCCATTGAACAAGTCCAACTATGACACCTGGAAAATCCAGGCAGAGGCGCTGCTCATAAAGACCGGAGGATGGGAGTATGTAAATGGCTCGAAAACAAGACCAACAGCAAACTCATCAAACCAAGCCGAAGTCGCAGAAGTCACGTCTTGGGACAACAATGACCAAAAAGCTAAGTCAGACCTTATATTATCTATTGAAGTATCAGAATTGCGAGACATAAAATATTGCAAAACTTCAAGAGAGGTTTGGACCAAGCTTTCCACGATCCATGAATCAAAAGGCCCCGCCAAAAAGGCAAACCTTCTGAAGCAACTACTGTTCACGAAGATGACTGAGGGGGAAGACACTCATGCTCATCTATCCAAGCTGGAGACAACTGTCGATAAACTCCGTGACATGGAGCTTGAAATCAATGAGGAGTTACTCTCAATAATTCTCCTATACAGCTTACCAGAGTCCTACGATAACTTCCGTGTAGCAATTGAAAGCAGAGATGTACTACCAACGATGGAAAGCCTTCGAATAAAGATTCTTGAAGAAAGTGAATCAAGACATGACAGACAAGAAAAACAACCATCTAACAGTGCATTGGCAGCATGGAAACAAAAAGGATCAAAGCAACAAAGTTATCAACAACAAATAGGGAACAAAGGTAACAAGAAATTCATGAAATGTCAGAAATGCAAAAAGAAGGGACATCTAACAGCTGACTGCTGGTTCAATAAGAAGAATGAGGAATCCTACATTGCAGTTGAACAATGCACATCAGTGCATGAATATGTTAAAAAGAATAATTGGATACTAGATAGTGGATGCACTTCACACATGTGCAATGAAAAAGATAATTTTATAGACTTAAAACCATCCATTAAGAAAGTGAATATGGCAAATAAAACAAATTCACAAACTATTGGAATTGGATCTGTAAAATTGAATGTACTAGTTGGAAACACATTAAAAACATGTGATTTATCCAATACATTATACATTCCTAACTTGAATCTAAACTTAATGTCTGTATCCAAGTTAACTGAAAAAGGTTACAACGTTACATTCTATCATGATAAAGCGATCATTCGCAACTTGAAAGGAATTCCCACTACAATAGCAACCAAACAAGATAATTTGTATGTCATCAAACAAAGCAACGAGCAAATAAATTTATGCAGTATGAAGCAAGATAAAGACTTCGATCTTTGGCACAATCGTTTCGGTCATGTGAATACAAAGACGTTAAGCGAAATGATATTAAAAGAATCTGTACTTGGGATTAAACCATTGCCAAGGTACATGAAAACTGACAAAGACTGTGAAATATGCATTCAAGCAAAAATGACACGAAAAGAATTTCCTAAGTCATCATTGAATAAAGCAAACGAACTTCTAGAGATCGTTCACACTGATTTATGTGGACCAATTCCCGTAATGTCAAATGGAGGAGCTCGTTACATGGCAACATTCACCGATGAATACTCGAGGTACACAGTTGTAAAAATGCTGAAACAAAAATCAGATGTGTATGACGCCTTCGTAGCGTACCACAAAATGGCTGAAGTAGTAACCGGCAAGAAATTAATGTACTTACAGTCTGATAGTGGTCTAGAATTCGTCAATACGAAAATGAATGACTATTTGACAAAACATGGCATACAAAGAAGACTAACAGCTCCCTATACGCCACAGCAAAATGGTATAGCTGAGCGTAAAAATCGTACACTAATGGAAACGGCCAGATGCATGTTGATCAAATCAAAATGCCAAGCCAGTTTCTGGGCTGAAGCTGCATCAACAGCAAATTATATCCGAAACAGATGCGTCTCGAGAAGCACTTGTCCGAAAACACCGTACGAAATATGGCTAGGGAGGAAACCAGTCGTTACTCACTTGAAAACGTTTGGATCAAAGGCGTACGTATTAAACAAACGACCAAATAGAACTAAAATGGAAGCAAAGTCCGAACTTGGTAAATTTGTTGGGTATAGCGAAGAAAATAAAGCGTACCGGATCTGGATGGAGAAAGAAAAACGTATCGTCATTAGCCGAGATGTTAAATTCATAGAAGGAGAATTTCATGAGGATAAAATGACAAACAACGAACCATATAAAATCATTGAATTTAATTTATTGCCGCCTCAAGTTGAAACACCTCAAGATAAAAAAGAATCCGTTCAGGAAGAAATTGAACAGGATAAAAATGAATCCCAACCGGAAACATCATTCAGCAAATTTCTTGAAGAAGAAGAAAATCAACAAGGCGAAAGCAACGATTCGGAGTATAACCCGAGTGATGACCAACATGAAACGCAAACACCAGAAGCAGCATCAAGAAAATCAGAAAGAAAACCATGCCCAAAGCAATGGAATGATTACTATTGTAATGCCGTAATGGAAGAACCACATACGTTTCAAGAAGCATCAAAAGGAGAGGAAAAGAACGAATGGCAAGAAGCAATGAAAAACGAAATCAAAGTCCTATATAATAATCAAACTTGGATATTGGTAGACAAGCCTAAAGATATTAAAATATTAAACTGCAAATGGGTCTACAAACGAAAGACAGACAAATTTAAGGCAAGACTAGTTGCTAAAGGATATTCACAAATCAAAGGGATAAATTATACAGAAACATACTCTCCAGTCATAAGACATGAAACAATAAGAGTACTATTCGCTCTCTCGGCAAAACTAGGAATGAAAATACACCAAATGGATGTTGAGACCGCATATTTGCAAGGGAATTTGCACGATGAAATATACATGCATCAGCCCGAAGGGTTTGTGAACCAAGATGAACCACAAAAAGTATGCAAACTCCTGAAACCCATCTATGGTCTGAAGCAAGGGGGGAGAGAATGGAACCGGAAATTGAACGATGAATTGATCAAAATGGGCTACAATCGAAGCAAATCCGACCCATGTTTGTATCATCAAACCATCAAAGACGAGATAATCATCATTGTGATCTACGTAGACGATATTCTCATTTTCTGCAAGAATGAAGACTACATTCAAAACTGTAAGTTAACACTAATAAAAGCATTCAAAATCAAAGATCTAGGAACTGCTGATAAATTCCTTGGAATAAGAATCAAACAGAATCCAAAAAGAGGAACAATCAGTTTAGACCAAACTGAGTATATAAATGTGATATTAGAACGATTTGGACTATCAGAATGTAATCCAGTAAAGACACCAATGTCAATTGGAACCAAATTCGAAAAAGAAAACGAAGAAGAAGTAGACACAAGATTGTACCAAGAAATGGTAGGATGTCTAATGTACGTCTCCTGTGTAACCAGACCAGACATCACGTACGCAACTACGTACATGAGCAGATTTGCCAAGAAACCACTGGCAACACATCTAAATGCAGTAAAAAGAATTTACAGATATCTTAAAGGAACTACACAAATCAATTTAACGTACAAAAGAAATCAAGACCTTGATTTGAATGTCTACTCTGATGCCGACTGGGGTAATGACCCATCTACTCGTCACTCAGTGACAGGCTACATATGGAGCCATCTGTTGGAAAAGTCGACTCCAGAAGACTGTCGCGCTTTCTACGGCAGAAGCAGAGTACATGGCGCTCGCCGAGGCCGTGCAAGAATTAACGTGAGTTAAAAACCTACTGAGGGAGGTATTACCAGAAAAAATAAAGCCAACACCAGTTTTCTGTGACAACAAATCAGCAATTTGCTTATCTGAATCAGAGGCTATCAAGCAAAGAACAAAACACATAGACATCAAATTTCATTTCGTAAAGGAAAAGGTTGCCACCAATGATGTCCAAATAAACCATTTAGAAACCAATGAAATGGTGGCTGACTACCTCACTAAGGCCGTCAATAAAGAGAAGCAAGTCGCATTCAGAACTTTGAGTGGACTTGCGTTCAGGGGGAGTGTTGAGGATTGACAGCAACCGTAAGCTAGGCAACGAGATAAAATAATAAATAAATAGACTGATGTCATAATTAATAATTGTAACAATAATCATCGTGCGTGTTTGTATTGAATAAAATAAAAGCTTATTGATACGAATCTTTGTTAATCCACTGTACCAATTAACTATAACAACATTGTGCAAGTGTGATTACTGCATTTGAAAATGACATTCTTCAATTTCAATTTGGTATAAATAATAATTTAAAAGTAAACTTAATAAACAACCATACCACAGATGTTGTTAAAAAACTTTATAATGCACCTGAGAAGTTAATTTTAATTTGCGATGGGACTTATGCACGACAACAAAAAAGTTCTAATAACGAATATCAACGAAAGTCATATTCTGGGCAGAAAAAAGTACCTCTCTGTAAACCATTTACTGTGTGTACTACCGATGGCTACATTGTAGATATGCTGGGTCCATACCTTGCAAATCAAAATGACGCCATTATTTTAAAACGAGTAATGGAAGATTCGTGTGGATTGGGTAATTTGATGCAGCCAGGTGATATTTTCATCCTTGATCGTGGATTTCGTGACGTTGTCAACAATTTGCAAAGTAAAGGATTCGAAGTGTTAATGCCGGCCCTCAAAGGAAACCAAAAACAATTAACCACCAAACAGGCAAATGAATCTCGATTTGTTACAAAAACTCGCTGGGTTGTTGAATCGGTTCACGGCATGATGAAATAGAAGTATCAACTTCTTGACAAAATTCTAGATAATAAAGTGCTGCCAAAAATAAAAAGTTATTACCGTATTGCAGCGTTTCTACTAAACACATTCGGGCAAAGGTTAGTTTCTGATAAAGATATCTCAACTGATATTCTCGATCGGATGATTTCGAAAATAGGAACGGAAAATACATTTGCTAATGTAGAGGTAGATCAAAACGGCTGGTTGCGTAAAAAACTTCCTTTTCAAGAGTTATCGTCAACAGATTTGCTTGATTTTCCTGAAATGACTGAAACCGAAATGAAAATATTTTTCACGGGTAGTTACCAGTATAGCCAATCAATTTCATATTTGGCAGAAATGATTAACGAAGACAATTTTATAAAAATGCATTTTGTAAAAGAAAAATCAATAATTTTGAAAGTTCAAGTTGCATCACGGCACATTTCGAAAAAAAAATATCGTTGCTTCATAGAATTTATACCAAATACCAATGGTGTTTCAGCAATTTCTAGACATTATTGCGAGTGTGCGAATGGTATGAGAACAGTTGGCTGTTATATGTTATAGAAGTATATTTGAGGAATATTTGATAAAAAAATGGTGATTGTCCCCCTAGTATAAAATATTTTTTTTTATTTTTGAATTTTTATTTTGAATTTTTTTTATTTTCCTGTGAACCAAAAATCGTAAAAAAAAATATCACTTATAGGTATTTAGCATCTCTATAATATGTTTCATTCTCGGAAAATTTCCAACAAATATTACCGAGAAAAGAATTTTTTTTCAAAAAATCAATATTATTTTTTTTAAAGAAGACCATGTACATTTCGAAGCCAAAATTTGAGAAAACTTAATGTAAGTTAATAAGGCATATCTGAAAAAAAATTAGCAAAATCGGTGGATAGGCACATTGCCTATGCTTACCCGGCTACAGCCTTTTGGGTTGGTGCTTTGCGGCTAGACTACATTGTTTATTTTGATCCCTACCAGGGCGTTTCATGTACAATACCTGAGAAGTACAAACATATGGGAGTAGGAGCAGGTGTAGTTCTAAAATATGCAGACATTCTTCTAAAAATGCCTTACGAGTCATTTCATTTATATTTTGATAATTTTTTTATTTCACTTTCTCTACTCAAAGAACTAAAACTAAGAAAAATTAAAGTTACTGGTACGATCATGGAAAATCGCATTCCACATTCCCCTTTTATTGAAAACATACAAAAGAGATACAAAAAGAGGACCTTCGAAACCAACCCGAAATTTACAGGAGTTTTCTCTCTATGACAGAACAGACCACCTGGTTCTCTACAATAAAAAACAGCGACGATGCGATGTGCAATTAAAAATGTAATTTTAAATGCCGAAAATGTGATGTCGGCTTACATCCTAAGGATTGTTTTATGAACTATAATACTAATTCATAACTGTTTTGGTAATTATTGTAAACGAAATTATATAAAATAAACCTATTCCATTGATGTAAGTACTTTCTTTTACAGTAGTATAAAGCCCTACCGTCCTTTTAAAAGGACACCATGGTTCAACCAATCAAAATATTTTTTAATATTTTTAAATAATTTATTAATGTTTAACTTACCCGACTCAACAATACTAACAAGAAAAAAATATAATTTTCAAAGAAAAATAGTTTCAGGGTTATATGAGATAATTTAGAAATTTTTATATTAAGGTATTAAAATTATTTACTCTAAAGCTACAAACTGAGCAATTACTTCTAGGCGATTTTTATGCCCTATGGGTCGAACTGAAATTTGTAAATAAATTAATTATTATAATATAATTATTTATTTATTTACAATTTTTTACAAAAGTTATTTTTATATGAATCTTTTAAAATATTTTCCAAGCCTGATGATGATATAAGGATCGAAAATGCATTAGCTATTTTTAATAAAAAAAAATTGTATTTCAAATAAAGACGGTAATTGAAAAGAAATTGATTTGATTTATATAAAAGAAATACATATACCATGGACAATTATATTATTGATAAAAGGTTAAATCTTAGAAAAAAATGTATAAAACTAAATTGTATCTAACACAATAAAGATAAATGCCAAATATTATTTATGTATTTTTTTACACCACCCATGAAACATTAAAGTACGATCATTATATTTAAAATACAAAGTATTCATGTTATTTACACGACATGAATTCCCTGCTTTCCGTAAACATTTTTAGGTTAAAAGAACAGAAGCCGCTACTTTACAAAATGAATAATTATTTTACATTCGTCGAATTAGTAGGCATTCATTTAGTGTACGGAAGAGCAAAGGGAAATTGCTTAAAACCTTGGCGAATGTCTGAGGAAGCATTTCCAAATAGAAACATATCTTTCCCCAGAAACTTTCAAAGTGTTTCGGCGTTTAAGAGAAACTGGTACGATTCACTTTTTTATTATACATAAGTATTTTAAATTCAAAATTAATTTGCCGATTCATTTAAAACCAGAGCTGGTGTTCAAGGCCTCGGAGGATAGCCAGGACCCACAACATGGAAGAACAAGTGCTAAGTCGGACGGAGAGAGACCCCAGTATTAGCACCAGAGAAATTGCTAGGCAATCGAGTGTATGGAGTCTTGCACGACCAGTTATTGAATTCATGCCATTATTATCGTGTGCAGGTCCCAAGTCACGATGATTATCCTGCTCGAATTGAATTTTGCCGTTTGTTTTTAAGACAAAAGGGCGAAAGTCGTAATTTTGAAAACTGTGTGCTCTTCATCGATGAAGCCGGATTTGGTAGGGACAGCTTTTCCAACTTCTATAATAATCACCATAAACATCAGCGAGACTTGTTACTTTAACCTATTTTATTACCACGTAGGCTAAAAACCCTTTTGAAAGGAGGAGAATGATGTTAAGAATGGTCCAATTCCCAAATGCAAAAGGAACGATTTGAAAATAAAAAACGTTGTTTGGCTACCAGCTTCTATAAATTGTCAGAATTATGCTTATTCTGTCAAAAACGAAATCACCAAAAAAGAGGAACAGAGGGGGCCTTGCAGCCCAAAGAATATTTTGTATAAATCAAAAAAAAATCATGAAGTAAATAATATTAAAAATTTCATTGTTCATAACCTGTAATATAAAAGTAGGAATCTAAATTTAAATATTATTCAATATAGAACGAGCGTGTGTAGTGCGCAAAACCCATTACTGTGTACTATTGTAGACCGATCAGGATCGCGTGATTCTGCCATTTGTTGTCTGCTCCTGGATCCCAGTATAGGACCTGATAGAACCTGCTGCACTGAACTTACGCACTGCACTTTTAGGAGTTATCAATTGGTTTCTTGTGTTTTAAATATACATATGTAAAACAAATATTTTTTTCAATGTTTAACTTACTCGCTAAGCAAGTTTTCGTGAAAAATATAATAAAATTTATTCACAGAAAGTAAATTCGTAATTATTTTAATATCACTATATAAATAAGAACTTTTTTAGTTTTCAACTTAAAATTATGTCTGAAAAACTTAAACAAAATAAATTATTAGATTATTTCATAAAAAAGCCGAAAAAGAATGATTTAACTGTTAGTGACAATATCAACTCTACTGATTCAACTGTTGGTACCAATATCAATTCTACTGACATTAATAATGACACGAAGATTTACCATAAGTTGCAGTTCTTTTTATTAATTATTAAGCTTTTCTATTTAATTTGAATCGCGGCACACGTAGCTTGGTCAGCAATAACTTTTGCAACTTCCTATCTGCTGATAAGTACTTTTGGGGTTCTTGCCTTGAGCGAATCCAAGTAGTCAGTCGGTTCCTGATCTAACTATCGGGTGGAAGTGGCAGATAGAGGGTTTCCACAAGGGTTATTGCTAACAAGGGCTACTCTTTGTAAACCATGATAAGGTAGGTGTCGTTTCTTTTGTAATCTTAAGGAAGAAATAAGGTCTTTTATACAGTATTTCTTGTGTTTTTCTGGGCGTTGCCTCTCGAAGCCAAGCGAGTACCACCCCCCCCCCCCAAGCCGCTGGAGCCCTTAGCTTCGCGACAATATGGGCAATTCTGATTTGAACTCGGTTTCTACAGTTACAGATCAAGCATCAGAAGAACCAGATACTTCTTTAATTATTAATAATGCTTACGATGTTGCAATTTTAAAACAACAATCGTTCAATTCGGATGAATGTTTAGATATTTTGAAAAAAATATGGAAACCAGAACCAAATTTTCAATTTCCCTCGACATATTCTGGTGCTGGTGCTACAGGTAATAAACGCAGTTTCCAATATACATGGATTGAAAAATTTAGTTGGCTTGTCTACTTTCAAATAGAAAACAAAGGATACTGTAAATTTTGTATGTTTTTTGCACCACTATTGGTTGGAAAATCTAAATCTGAAGTTCCTGGGCAATTCGTTAACAATTGGAAAAAGGCAATTGAGAAATTTATTGCACATGAAAAAACACAATACCACATAAATTCTGTTACCACTTACGAAAAGCGATGGGATATTCAAGTTGAAAAATGTTTAGCAGTCGATCGTCAAATTAATATAGGTAGTGCATCACAGGCAGAAACTAATCGAAAACGATTAGAACCGATTATAAAAACAGTAATTTTTTGTGGTCGGCAAAATTTGCCCCTGAGAGGACATCGTGATTATGGAGAATTTTCAACTGAAGAGGAACCAGTCGTTATTGAAGGAAATTTTCGGGGTCTGTTAAGAATGAGAATAGATGCAGGTGATGAAAATCTGATTAAACATTTTAAGCATTCTACCAAAAACGCTAATTAAATAAGCTGCAACATAAAAAATCATCGTTTTGAACCGTTTGATAGAAAAAATTAATGCGGCAAAATGTTTTTCCATTCTAGCCGATGAAACTTGTGATATATCTACAGTTGAACAATTTTCCTAATTTGTCAGGTACATTGACGAAGAAAATGACAATAAAATTTGTGAGCAATTCTTACAATTTGTTCCTGTAACAAGCACCACCGGAAGAAACTTATCTGAAAAGATAATAGAAACTTTTAATAATTATGGCGTCAATTTATCATATTTACGAGGACAAGGATACGATGGTGCAGCATCAATGAGCGGTAAATTTAATGGTGTTCAATCTCACATTTCAACAGTTTATCCAAAAGCTTTGTATGTCATTGTGCATCACATAGCTTAAATTTAGCTATTGGAAATGCGGTAACCATTCCTGAAATTAGAAATTGCATTGGCATAATTGAAAAGGTATATACTTTTTTCAATACCCCCAAAAGACAGAACATTCTAGTGGAAAACATTGAAAAGTACACACCAGAAACAAAGAGGCACAAACTATGTCAAGTTTGCCCAACTAGGTGGGTTGAACCTCACGAAGCCGTTATGACTATCGTAGAATTATACGATCCTGTGATTCATAGTCAGAAATTATCTCTGATTGGGAAGATAGAGACACATCCTCAAACTCAAAACTTTTAATTAATTCGTTGTGCGATTTTGATTTTATAATATCTTTGTTTACTTTGCAAAATGTATTTTCGTATACACTGGCATTGTCCAAAATACTACAAAAATCGGATAGTGACCTACCATGTACACTTAATTTTGTTGATGATGTTGTAGCACAAATAAATTCTCTTCGAGATAAAGCAGAATCCTTTTTTAAGAATATTTATGAAGAAGCGTGTATAAAAGCCGATAAATTTAATAAAAAAATTAAAAACCGAAGGACCACTTCAAGACAAACATTAAGATCGAATGTTCCAGCCGATTCGGTAGAAATTTATTTCAGGAGAACTGTTTTCATCCCATTTGTTGAGCAAATATTGAGTCAACTTCAAGATAGTTTCACGAGACACCGCAACCTTTTGAATCTTTTTTACACTCTTTTGCCAAATGGAAAAGATGCAACAGAAAAAGCAGTGGAAGATTTCCGCCAGTTGTGTGCATGTTATGAAACTGATTTAGTTTCTACAAATGAAACAATTTTAAATGCCGAATTCATATTGTGGCATAAAAAATTTAAAGCTAACTCAATAATTCCATGCAAAAATCCAATTGAGGCAATTTCTCACTGTGATAAAAATATTTATCCCAACATCTTTAATTTATTAAAAATATTTGCAACGCTTGCTGTTACAACATGCGTCAGTGAAAGGTCATTTTCAACCCTACGTCTTTTAAAAACATATTTACGATCACCAATTACACAATCACGATTAAATGGATTAGCATTACTTTATATACACAGGGATATAAATGTTTCCACAACCGAAATAATCCAGGTACTTTCTAAAAGAAAAAGAAGACTAGATTTTATTCTTTAACCATTTTCCGAAAAATAATTAGAAATTAATATTGATTAATTTTAAGTATAAAGCCAAACAGAATACTATTTATTTATTTTCTTAACAGTACAAAGTACAAACAGTATTATATTTAAGTTTATATAAAATACAACAGTATTATTTTTATATTTATATAAACTACAAATATTTTATTGTGCAATATATTGTTAGTCACTGATGACTAGTTTAAGTCATTATAATTTTAAAAACAAAAATTTATAAAGGAGGTTTTTTAATTCATATTTTGCGTTTTGAATTGTAAATAAAATAAGATTATGTCTCTGATTTCTGAATAACCTTATTCCCTCTAGATACTTTAGTTTTTTGTACAACACCCTTGATCTTGAAAAATTTGGCAAGTGTTTTTTTTTTATAATTCCGATATATAGATCGTAAAAAAACATAAAGATATGTAAACTAAATTTTTATAATAATTATACCTACAGAATTTTTAATATAAATGAGAAAAATCCTACTTTAATAATTTAAATAATTCAAATCTTTAAAATATGATAAATTTTTGAGGCGCTAGGAAATTTTGCCGAACTCCGTATTTATACAGTCAACTCCAAGAAAGATTTGCCCCCCCCCAAAATAAATCCTGGGTGCGCCACTGAAGAGGAACACCTAGATACCTATTCTGCACTTTCCACCGGTGGAGTCGTGCGGTCGAAGCCGGGATTTTCGGCTTTCATTCGAGTCTTTGGTATTCACTAACAATTTCGACCGCACGAATCAATCCCTTTGCAGCCGAAGGTCACTCGCTTGGGTCTAGGCCGGAGATATAGCAAGCTACATCTAATACCCAACGCAACAAGAAGTGCAAGTTCACTGTCTTAAAGAAGATCAGATTAATTGCTGCATAAACAATTATTCTTTATAAATATTAGTAACATCTTTTTATAGTTCAGTTGCATTTATTCTGTCGTCTTATAATTTTAACCTGTAATAATTATTAATCCATTTTGTAAATCAATTAAGTGTTTAATTAAATAAAATTGATTTTTTAATTTAATTGATCGAAGAAAATCCGAAATTTCCGAAAATCGAAAACGCGGTAATTTTCTTTCGTTTCAACGATTAATCAATCAATCAAGATTGGAACTATATTGAAGAGGAGAAGAAGACGAAAATTGCTTCTGATCGCGAGTTAGGATCTGCCGCAGCACGGACCACATCGCTACACCTGCTCAGTTTCTTCAACTCATAAGATAAGGCAAGGATATCAATTTCAAATGATAAAAACGACATTCATACTAATGTAAGTTACTTATTTTTCACTTATGTCAATAAATAAACATCGCTTAAGCAACTCCTATCACTCAGATTCTGATAGTAGCGACGAAAATGATACTACTTTAAAATTTGATCAATCTTTAGAAGAAATTAATCTAAATTCACCAATTAATCATAATTTTCAACTTAATCCCCCTAAATTAATCATTCCAAACATGTCTTTAACCCAACAACAATTACTCCTTCAACAGCAACAATAGCAACAACAGCAGCAACAGCAACAACAGCAGCAACAGCAACAACAGCAGCAAGGAGCTCCAAATGAAGCTCCACGTCAAAATTTTTCACACGAATATTTAAAATGTATCCCTGAATTCGACGGTAACACGAACGAATTATCTCGCTTTATTACACTTGGTGAAAAATTAATTCAAACATTTTCCGATTTAACTAATGTTGATAATTTTCAAAATACTTATACCGGGTGAATTTTTTAACCTGGAAAATGGAATTATCTCGAAAAATACGCACCGCACAGAAAAATTTGCCAGATCGAAACTTTATCTCTCCGAGGGAGGCATATGTTAGTACTAAATTACTCCCATCCCGACACCCACTGGGGGCAGGGCCGGCGGCAACTTTGAATCTTAAATACGAACACCCATTTTTTATCGCAGATTCGGATTCAACGTCAAAAGGTACGTACGATTTGTGCGAAATTTTTTTTTTCATTCGCGACAGATGGCGCAGTAATCACAAAAAATGAACAGAAATCAAAAGAATCAAAAATCAGATAAACATGCATTTATTATTTTTCGACGGGCTATTCAATGATAATACGGTTGCTGGTATGTTAAAAAACTACATTTAGCATAACCCAGGAACAACGACGGGGACGTAGTAGTTTTCTGTTTCCTTCGGGGTGCTTGATTAACGTGAGTCCCCTTGCCTCTCATCTTTTGGGATGCTTCATTAGCGTGAGTCCCCTTGCCTCTCACTATTCAAGTAAATGCTCGAAATGGTGACCTTGAACTTCAATACATTTGTCGATCCGCCCTTCAAATGACTACAGAACTGAGAAGTACGTCTTCAGGAATATGGTCACAAGCATTCCTGATTCGTTCAATCATATTAGCACGAGTTGTTGGTACTTGTTCATACACTTTATCTTTCAGGTACCCCCACAAAAAAAAATCCGGTGAAGTAAGATCTGGTGATCTGGCAGGCCAATTTATCGGACCAGCTCTACCAATCCAGCGACCGTGGAAAACACGATCAAGTACTTCGCGTGATAATACCGAATAATGCGCCGGACAACCATCATGTTGAAACCACATGTTCCGTCGCACTCTTAAACTTACGTCTTCTAGTAACTGTGGCAGTTCATTTTCCAAGAAGTCTCGGTACATTTCACCGTTTAAATTGCCTTCAAAGATGTGGGGACCTATGAGTTTGCTACCAATTATCCCGCACCAGACATTGACAGACCAAGGACGCTGATGCTCAACCGGACGCAGCCAGTGTGGGTTTTCAATACTCCAGTAATGCATGTTATGTCGATTAACAGCTCCATGGTTTGTAAATGTTGATTCGTCAGAAAATAATACCCAATGAAAGAAATTACGATTCATTAATATTTTTTCCCGTGCCCACTGACAAAATGTCAAGCGATTTTCGAAATCAACGCCATGAAGATCTTGGTGAAGAGATACGTGGTAAGGATGATGTTTATTGTGCTTTAAAATTGTCCAAACACTGGTTTGGGACATTCCGCTATCGCGAGCTATTTCTCGTGTGCTGACGTGGGGATTATGAGCCACTGCAGCTAATACATCAATTGTATTTTCTGCTCCAGTTACTGTTTTTTGACGGATCCTTTTCTTCGGTTGAACACTTCCTTCGCGAGTAAACTGTTGGACAACACGGAAAAACGAAGTGCGTGATCGCGGCCTGTCTGGAAAACGCTGAGCATAAAGGTTGACAGCATTCTCTAAATTTCTGCCCGCTTCTCCATAAACAAGAATCATTTCAATTTTTTCTTGTATGGTTATTAACACCTCCATTTTCACAAAAAATTGTTCTTAATTAATTTTTAGTAGGTACAAGTGTCTACAACTAAGGTAATGTAGGTAACGTTCGTACGCTGAGACGGGTTAATAACTACAAATGCAAGCGACTGAACACAAGAAAAGTTTAATTATGAAAGAGAATTATTTACAAATGTATTGCAGTTCAAGGTCACCATTTCGAGCATTTATTTGAATAGTGAGAAGCAAGAGGACTCACGTTAATGAAGCACCGCAAAAGATGAGAGACAAGGGGACTCACGTTAATCAAGAACCCCAAAGGGAACAGAAAACTACTACGTCCCCGTCGTTGTTCCTGGGTTATGCTAAATGTAGTTTATTAACAAACCAGTAACCGTATTATCATTGAATAGCCCGTCGAAAAATAATAAATGCATGTTTATCTGATTTTTGATTCTTTTGATTTCTGTTCATTTTTTGTGATTACAGCGCCATCTGTCGCGAATGAAAAAATTTTTTTCGGACAAATCGTACGTACCTTTTGACGTTGAATCCGAATCTGCGATAAAAAATGGGTGTTCGTATTTAAGATTCAAAGTTGCCGCCGGCCCTGCCCGCAGTGGGTGTCGGGATGGGAGTAATTTAGTACTAACATATGCCTCCCTCAGAGAGATAAAGTTTCGATCTGGCAAATTTTTCTGTGCGGTGCGTATTTTTCAAGATAATTCCATTTTTTAGGTTAAAAAAATCACCCTGTATGATAAATTCTTTAATTGGTAAATTAACTGGTCGAGGTAGGCTTATTGTTAATATTCAAAGCGTCTCCACTTGGAACGATCTTAAAAATGTTTTGTATCGTAACATTTCTGATCATCGAGACGAAGCTTGTCTCACTAGAGATTTAGTTATGCTCAGACAAACAGGTAATGACACACCCCAAGATTTTTACGAAAAATGTTTACAACTCCTTAATACTATCTGTTGTTATATTGATACTCACGAGTCAACCGAGGCTAAAAAACTCTTAAAAAGAGACCCAATATTCTAAATTAACACTCAAAACGTTTGTATCTGGGTTAAGGGAACCTCTCGGTACAACAGTTCGTTGTATGCGCCCTAGTAACCTTGCTGAAGCTATTCAATTTATTTCAGAGGAAAATAATATCAAATATTATCAAAACTTTAATACAAAATTCCAGAATCCACCAAAACCTTTAAACGCTAACGTAAGATCTCATGTTAAACCAAATTTTCAACCGAATTTTAATTTTTCAAATTTTTGCACCCCACAATTTTCCCAAACCAGAAATCCCTTTACTTTCAATCAAAGCACTCAACAAACACCATTCATGAGACCCCAGCCACAATTAAACCAACATTTTAATCAATAAAACTCGAACCAATTTCAAAGACAGAACAATTTTCAACACCAAAACCAATTTCAGCACAATCGTCCCCAACAAAGTGCTTTTCAACCATCTTTTTCGAGACAACTCCCAAAAACAACACCAATGGAAGTTGACCCCTCTAGGATTACTAGGTCCACTAAACCACCTACTCAAATAAACCGATTTAGAAATTTCCAACAACAACCCAAATTTACTTCTCAAGAATTGTTCAATGTCGAATCAGAAGACGTATACGATAATAATTATATTCAAAATGAAACTAACCAACAATCTTACTTTGTCCAAAACCCTGAGTATGAAAATTACGAAGATGCTAACAATATTGACGTTCATCAACCATCAGACATTTATCTTCTACCCGAATCTTTTTAAGATGAAGCATCTGCCGAAAATTTTCATTACGACAGCCTCAAGAAATCATTAACTTAACCGAAATTTATAATATCCGAAACAAAGAGTTACCATACATGGTCTTTCCCAATTTAAAATTAAAATTTCTCATCGATACTGAGGTGGAAGTTTATAACCTTATCGAATTGAGGCGGTAGTCATTTTTCCCGTTAGCTCGTTTCGTTAGTTACGTGTTTTTGGTGGTTTATAACACATACCGAGATACGAATCGGGACGAAATTGCTAACAAGAACCGTTGCAATGTTGCAGTCATTATTTTAATGATTTATTCTATGGTTTTCCTTATTTGAGCTGATTTTCGAACGCGACTAGACTAATAAACATAACCTTCTATAACCTTGAATCTGCTGTGTCTATTCGTTGAATACCGTTTAATAAAATATGGCTCGTTTTATCCCCTTGGTGGATGAAGAACGCTATTTGAGAACCGTAAAGCGTACGTTACGAATAAATATTGATGCTTTCGATTTACCTGAGGAACGGTAAGTAGATACATTATTTAAATATCTGTTTCTTCTAAGATGTGATTTGCATCGTTTTAACTCATGAGATAGGTAAGTTAGTAACAGAATCTATTATATTTCAGGTATATTATCGGAGAAAAGTGTAATAATTTTTGTATGCTATTAAACTTAACTTAATTATTTAGATTTAACAAAATTTTAATGCGAGAAACGATTACCGCAATTGAGCCACATCTTGCAGAAGGCCAAAGAACATCACGAATTACCAAGGAGATAAGAATACTAGCAGCAATGCGTTTTTATGCTCAGGGGAGTTATCAAAGTGCGTCGGGCAAGACTGCTTTATTAGTCTCTCCCAAAAGCAAGTATCCCTTTGCATAAATAAGGTGACACAGGCAATAATTGCAGTTTTGGGGCAAAATGTAAAATCTCCTACGCAAGAGGAGTATGGAAATATTAAAAAAAGGTGGTGCTATAATACATTTTGTTAATTCTGTAACATTTTTATTATAAATTAATATTTTAGCTTTATGGAAAAATTCAATTTCCCAGGAATCATAGGAGCAGTAGATGGACCGCATGTGGCTATATGCAAGCCTGTTGCTGATATTGAGCATAACTTTTTGAATAGGAAGGGGTTCCATTCAAAAAATGTTCAAATTGTATAATTTAATATTTTATTATTTCACTTTTTATAAAAGCTAATTACTTTTTACAGATATGTGATTTGGATTATAAAATTTTAGATGTGAATGCTTCCCATGCTGGAGCTTCACATGATTCCTTTATATGGAACTCTAGTCAGGTCAAGGCTGAGTTAAGAAGAAGATTTGAAAACGGGGATAGGTCTTCTTGGCTACTTGGTAAAACCTATAAATTTAAATACAGATGTATTGTTCAATTTTATATTCAATCTAGGGTTTATTCGTTCATGAATTAATTCTTGAAACCAATAAACACTCTTTTGATTATATTTAAAAAGAAAATTAAAAGCATGTTTTTATTATAGGAGATTCAGGATATCCTCTAGAACCTTACCTAATTAACCCATACAGGAATACCCTCCCGAATACCCCAGAACACCGTTTCAATATTGCCCACAAGAGAGCTCGAACAGTGGTGGAGCATGCATTGGTCTTTTAAAAACTCGATTTAGATGCCTATTGGGAGAACGGGTTCTTAAATATGATCCGCGTAAGGTGAGAAATATTATTTCAGCGTGTATTATTTTACACAATATTTTAATTGATAACAATATGCCAGAACCGGACGAAATAATTATGGAAAACGTTTTAGAGAACGAACCAATTGACCAGCATGATGCAGGCCCTAATAACAATGGTGAAATAATAAGAGCTCGAAAAGTTAGGAATTTTTTAAATTAATTAATTTATTTATTTTTGTTTTACACAAATAAACAAAAGTGATTGTAAAATTTCAGTTAAGATTGTTATGTTAGGTATCCAAAATGAGTTGGAGTCAGTGAGAATATTTTCTTGTATTTGAAATAAATAATGTTTATGGGCTAATTCAATGTCGCTCTTTAATTTGGTTCGTATGTTAATAAATCTAGTACGTGTTTAAGAATCATTGGTTTTTTCAGGTTATTTCTTAGTTTGTCTCTAACTTTAAGATCCTTTATGATACTACTTTTTTCTTTTTTGGTACACGTGATTCAATAACAGTGTTTACCTTTGAATAAAATACATCCACTGCCTGATTTATATCAGTCACTGATTCCAAATCATTCCACTATATATTTCTGAATTGATAATGCATTTTTAAAAAATTTGCTTTCCTATAATTAAATGAAAATGACGTGTTTGGTAGTTCTTTTGTTTTCTCCAGTACTTTTGTCACCCTAATATATAAAGCTGGGTGATGGATATCCTCCAGAACAAGTGGGGAGGAGTATCTTGAAACATCGCATTTTCAGTTACTTATAACAATGTCCAACAATCGATTAATTACATTTGGAATTAAATTATGTTGTTCAAAGTCATAGAAATATAATAATGTGCTGTACACTTCTAGATTAGAGTTCAAGTATTTTTCTTTGTAATATAGGTTAAGATGGGTCAAGTTAAAGTTGCCCAAAATCAAAAAATCGTTGCCATAGATTGCTTCATATGACAAAAAATAATCAATTAATTTGTCGAAACTATCAATAGAGCAATTGGGAACTACATATACTACAAATATATACATGAAATTTACAATATTTACAATATTTACAAGTACTTTCGCGCATACCATATCAGTATTTGGATCTCTGCGCAAATTACGCCGCTCTTCGTTGCGAGCAATACGCCCCCGCCTCTATTAGCATTGACATTTTTAAAGTCTCTTTCTTTTCTAATGACATTAAATTGGCTAGGAAAAAGTTCACTATTTAACATACTTTCGTTTAACCATGTCTCAGTGAGGGCAATTATATCGAAATCGTTAAAGTTCATGAGTAGTAAGTTGTTATAAAAATTATCCAATTTTGTGTTAAGACCTCTAACATTCTAAAAATTTAAAAAAATTATTTTTACCGTTGATATGCGTCTGCATATCATCGTTCAGCACTTGATGGGCTATGTTTGAGGTGTTGCTGTTTTCTCCTCGGAAAAATCCTTGCGAAGGTAATACCAGCGCACCACTACTTCATGCGGCCAGAAGCTTCCATCGTAAAGTTCCTCTTTCTTCTCAAATTTAACAGACAAGTGAAAGACTTTAGTATACTCCCTGTTTGAAGTAATTTCTTCCAGAACAGGATCCCCGTCCTTGCACTTATCAGCGATATACTTTTCAATGTCTTCTTTCTTTATATCTGGCCAAACCCGCTCAATAAAAATCCAAGCGCGTTTTGGTTATCCTTGAATGCCGAGTTATCGTCGTTGTTTACACCAAAAATGGATTTACTAGTATTATTTTTGTTTATTTTCTTTTGCTGGGAATCATACGCTTCTCGATTACTTTGTTTGTTATTAAACTGTGTATAATTACTACAGCTGCTGCATTAGCATATTGAACTTTGGGTTTGAGAGCATTGTTATTGGTGAGTTGGGTGTTTCCACTCTTTACAATATCACTAAAATTTTTGTTACTCCTTAATAATCGTTTTTCCTTTTCTACTTCATGTACTACTGCATTTTCGCTTACGATATGTCTTTGATACCGCTACTGGCTGCACTAAGATTATCCAAGCTGTTTTTTAGTTTTAAGAGGATAGTCGGCAAAATGTTTGAAATGCGTACTCCTCGCTAGTAAAAATTGATTTTTTGGTGTTTGTAATAAAAAATTTAACAAAAACGCTCTTGTTTTGCCTTGAAATTGAATTTATTTATCAAATAGAATTTTTTTTTGATGTATATAGTCTGTTATAAGGGAGTAATTTTGAAAAAATGATAAAAAATGCGTTTTTATCATTTTTTCAAAATTACTCCCTTATAACAGACTATATACATCAAAAAAAAATTCTATGTGATAAATAAATTCAATTTCAAGGCAAAACAAGAGCGTTTTTGTAAAATTTTTTATTACAAACACCAAAAAATCAATTTTTACTAGCGAGGAGTACGCATTTCAAACATTTTGCCGACTATCCTCTTAAGTTATCAGCTTCAATTACGCAAATTTTATATTCTAGTAATTGATTTGTTTCCCTCAACTCGTGGACTAATTCTTTCAAATTATTGTAGACCTCTATGGAAAAATATACGACATCATTTTCCATAGCACTTTCCACACCATCTAACTTTTCTTGAACAACTATTATGATAATAAGCACCACATATACTGCACTAAATCCCTGATCTTGCTATGCTTCCGCAAACGCATGTTTTATCGTGCATTTTGCTTTAACTTTATTTAATCTCGATCGCGCGCTCCGTTTAGACCGTCCGACTCGTCCGACGTCTGAAATAAGAATTGATGATAAGAAAGAAAGTTAAACAGGGTGTTTTACAAAAATCATAAAAAAGGGTTATCAAATAGAATTTAAACCATTCTTACAAACAAAACTGATAATAAAATGTTAAAAGTAATTATAAAAAAAGATAACAACTTAAGAGCAATTTCCTAAGCGAAAAATATAGTGGTTTAGTTCAGCAGTTATAAAAGCTAGTACGAATAACATTTTTGTATAATTTTTTTGTAGATGATTTAGAAGAAATTTCTTTAATTTTTGCGAGAAGGAAAAAAAATGGAGAATGTACAAAAAAATAATGATCTAAAAGTACCTTAACTTTGGACCCCTCTAATTAATTTTGTGCTAAGTTGCAGAAGGTGACTCTCTGGCAGGATGTTGCCTAATCAATTTAGATTATAAATCTGAAAAAAAAAATTAAAAATCTAACGAGGGAGACTTGAGTTATGACTGCAGAACTAATGCTCGATTTCATGATTTCCAGAAAAATGGGATAGATTTTGTATTCCTTGTTATTATCTCCATCGGAAAATTTATCGCGGGTGTCTAGGAAGATGCTCTTAAAGAGTTTTTTTACGGATGTGGTTGAAGTCCATGATATATGGTAGGATATTTGTTGGTTCCAAGGTATTATACTTCCTTATGTTAAAAAAAGATGCGTTTTCGGGACTAGTTTCGTAATTTATTGTTATAAAATTACATCATCAGGCGAAATCTACAAAAATTATTTTACAATTAATTTATTATGCATAAAATATTTAAAAAATAATAAAAATTATGTACATGACATCAACATTAAAATTGACTTAGGTTAACTCAAATTTTTATTATAGCTTTATCTAATTTGACAAAATAGGGAGTTCTTTCTTTAATATTTTTTAAAAATTATGTGTACTTTTTTCATTTATTATTATAATGATTGTGTGATTTGTTAAGAAAAAGTATATAATTTAATTATTAATAAGATGCATAAAACTTTATTATTGATACATTAAAACTGTTATTTTGAAAATTTTTTAAGTGATTTACTACTTACGAGTCAATATAAAAAACAACATTTTCACAAACATCAATATCATAATTTGGCATAGTTTTTGTCATCCACCAATCAATTTCTCTCAGTCTTCTTGTTTGTTTTTGTGTAATTCTAGATAACTTTACGTAATTTTTTTAAAATAAAAGGATGTTAGATAAAACCGCGTGCCGATATTTTAGGTTGTAATATGCGAATGACATAATATACTACAGGGTGCGGCAGGGAAACTTGCTGATTTGAAAGGTCAGTAAAAGAAAAAGTATTTCACATATCGATATAATTCTTTTTTGTCGCATTGTACACATCCTGATTTTTTTTCAAGTGGTTTTAAAAATGACATCAAACAAATGGCGGCACTCATTAGTGATGCACTGATCCAGCCGCCTTTGAAGTTTCGCTCCACTCTTTCGAGAATATCGACGGGAATGTTGACGATGGCTTGGCGAATGTTGTCCTTCAGGTGTTGCAGGGTCCGTGGTTTGTCATTGTAAACAATGGATTTGAGATATCCTGTATTTTTTGGCTCGATAGGCTTGTAATTGAATGTTGACTTATCTTAAATAGTTATACAGGGTGGTATTACATTTTAAGAGTGATAATTAGAATTTAGGCAGGTGAAAAGAGGTTTGAATTTGAGATTTATTTGATCATTGAGAAAAATGTTGTTAGTGTCTTTTTGGGCTTGTTCTATTTCGTAAGCTTCAAGTAGAGTCAGTTTCAAACCTTTTTTCTCTTTGTGTAAAACTACTGTTTTCTCATCATCAATACTATGTTTGTTATCAAATAAATGACCGCCAAAATTAGAAGTATTATAAATCGTGCAGTGTTCTTTAATCCGAGTTTTTATTTTTCTGCCTGTTTCGCCTACATATATGGAACTTGCCGAAGTTACCCGGCGTTGCCCGGGACTAATAATCCCAAAATAAAATAAAAAGTTAGCAAAAAAGCAACCGTTATATTTTCTATTCAAATTTAAAAAACTATTGGATTCTAGATTAACGTCATATTACTTAATGGTTCAGAGAGTTGTTCAAATGTGGAGGATTTCACCTTTTTCTTACTACAGCATGTGGTAGGTAGTGCCTCTTCCTTCCACTTAAGGTTCCGTAATCTTAATCTGTGATATGTGAATCATAGCAAACCCCAGAATTATTTTTTAAACAAGAAAGTTCGTTCGCTCAACCTCCGGATTTTTTTATTGTATACTTTTTAACAGCTGCTCATCTATGATGGTCTGGCTGTTTTGACACAAATTTTGTTTTAGTTTTTTTGAGTTGAGTTCTTCTAATACTAAGTACTATCAGAAAAGCGACCTCGACATTTTATTTTTTTGTTTGATATTTTTCAGCAGCAGAAGAAAGCAAGTTTTCAGCGCAAGAGAACTTTTCAATCACATTATTCGTGATTTTAGGAAAGAGCTCTCCTCCTGTCGACAAATTTGTGAAAATGTCAAGCTAGTATAGAACGTTTTTTATAAAATTATTGAATTCTCTTATAACACCAATTACTACGCTACTTAGTGATTAATGGAGTCCTTCAAATGGAGGTAATTGCACCTTTCCTTACCACAGGACATAGTAGGTGCCTCTTCCTTCCACTTAATAAGAACCTTGCACCACTGACAAACAATAGTTGAATCGTCTTTATATGCTATATATGGATCATAGCAAAACCCAGAATTCTTCTTTATTAACCAAGAAAGTGCCTTTCGTTCAATTTCTCTTTCGTTGAAAGGATCATAACATGCAGCATGTTCTTATATTAACCTCTGGCCTCCGGACGTTTTTGAGTATATGCTCTTTGTTTTAGCTTTTTTGAGTTGAATTCTTCTAGTAAAAGCGAGCACGTTTTCTTTTTTTAGTTTAAAATTCTACAGCAGCAGAAGAAACCAAATTTTCCGCCCAATAGTCTCTTCAATTACATTATGATTTCCCGTAAACTGAAGTTGACGAATAGGGTGAATAGGGTGACCCAGTATACCAAACTGTGCATACAAAATACTGCTTCAAAAAACTTGAAAATTAAATACGAATATCTCTCCTGTAGCCACTAATTCACAATTTGTTCCAGACGTACTGGATTTTAACATTCCCAGAAAATATATAAATTCATTAGTATGTCATCTCCATCTACATTATACGTCAAGATTCGAAACCTTGTCCAATTGGCGATAACATACTGAACAATTTGAGTACGAACCTCTTTAGCTCGATTTACCGAATTATAAATGCAATCGAAAAGAGAGTAGAGTAGGCAATTTCCATCACCTCTCATTGGAATTACACGGTGAGGTATTTGCTTACCGTTTATTGTAATATTCTCCATAGCACGTAGGTGATGTTGGTGACATTTTTGACGTTGGAGACATTGGTGACGTTGGTAACGTTGGTTACGTTAGTGACATTGGTGACCCGACCAAATAAAAAATAAAAATTCTACCACTTAGAGTGGGTTTTCGAGAAAATTGTTTCTTAGTGGGGGGTTGTGGTATCTAAGATATATCCCCACAATATTTTTAGTTCCTATCTGCTATGGTTTAGGCTCTGCGTTGATAGATCAGTGAGTGAGTGAGGACAATTAGCTTTATATATATAGATTAAAGTTTTTGCATGCGATTTTGTAAATTCCGTTGTTTTCTAATTTGTTTAGTTTTTCTTTTGTATTATTTAGTAGATTGATAATTTTGTATTATTAGCGGCATAAATATTACTATTTTTAAATAAATTGTTTAGCCTATTGTTAATGTTGCCTTGGTACGTAAAACTGCGGTATTGTCTTTCATCTTCATCGTTATTTGATAGATTAGGAATTAGTAATTCTGTAATAATGTTTTTCTCTTTTTTATAAATTAGTTTGTCTATTAATAATAATAATTTTTATTAATGTTTGTAGATTTACAAAATCTTTAACACATGTCAGAAACGGAATATAATAGTACACTATAAAATATATATAAGAGGATAACAAATTGACGCCTTACAATTATAATGAAGTATTTTTTATAAGTCTGCAAAGTTATTTAACAAGAAATCATCAGTGCTATAGAAAGCTCTCTCTATCAAATATGTCTTCATCGCGGTTTTGAATCTTAGTATGCGCAGACGCTTCACATGCTCTGGTAAAACATTAAAAAAACTTGACTGCATGAAACATTATGCCATTTTGGGATCTAGTAAGTCGACTATATGTCGGACAGTATTCGTTTGTGTTGCGTGTGTTATAGTCATGTATTTCACAATGTTGGGTGTATTCTATGTAATTGAGTTTTACATAGAGAAGACATTCGAGAATATATTGGCAAGGAACGGTAAGAATTTTTAAAGTTTTGAAAGCCAAAGAGCAATCCTGCTGAAACTTTAGGTTTGCGATTATTCTTATTACCCTCCGTTGTAACCTAAAAATTCTGTGTCTTCCCGATGAATGACCCCAAATTAGTATGTTATATTTTAAGTGTGAATGTAAGACCGCGTGATACGTGGATATTAGATGAGTTTGTGATAGGAAGTTATCAAGGATCTTATTAAAAATGTGCTGATGCTAATTTCTTTGAAATGTGGTCCGTATGAACATCCCATAATAGGTTTTTGTCAATATCAAACCCTAGAAATTTTACTGACAAAGGACTGCAATATTCGGATTTGTTTAGAGTAAATAGTATATTTATTGATTTCTCGGGATTAATTTTGAGTTTATTGCTTATAAACCATACCTTAGCTCTCGATTGTGTCTCAGCATTCTTATCTATAACTGCGTTTAGATCTATATTGCCATGACACCGGGAGGTATCATCAGCATATATGACTTTAGCCTCTTCGACGATATCTGGGAAGTAATTCATGTATATGAGAAAAAGTAGAGGGCCGAGTATCGACCCTTGAGGGACACCGTATTTTATTGGTAGGAAATTTGATAAACAGTTACAATTTTTCATGGCTTTCTCCTCAATAAATTGGTAATAATGAAATTGACCTGTAATTGATTATATCGGAGTTATCTCCTTTCTTAAAAATCGGTTTTACCAGGGCTACCTTAAGAGAATCGGAGAATGCAACACTCCTGATGCTGACATTGATAATATTAGACATAGGATTGATTAGTGTTTCCTTGGAGGACTTTCCGTAGATAGTTCATAGCAATCTTTGATTTTGCTATTTTTTTAACTAATAATAATGTCTCTTATATACTTGTAGAGATTTCTGCAAATGAGAAATATTTACGAATATAATTATTTTTTGTATTAGATGCCATTAATGTTATGGGATCAATGTTACATATGGGTATGTCGCTTATGGTTTTCTCAACTACTTCAATAAAATGTTGATTAAAGTCATTGCATGATATATCACAGTTATTATCCGAGAAGTCATTTATATGTATATGTTCTTCAGTTTAATTTTATTAGGGAATACTATTTTAAAAGAATTTAAGAGAATTCTGTTAAAGTTATTAAAGGCTTCATTAGCACCAAGTTCATTTATCAAATTCCAATCCACCCTGGATAACATATTAAGAAAACTTTCCGGTTTCAGTAATAGGTCTTACAAATGTTTTTAACAGCTGATTTTTAGGTTTCTTTAACTGAGTAGTGAAATTAATACCAGAGTGATCTGACAAGTGTGAGTTGAGTTTAGAAACATGAAAGTTATTAAAGTTTACAAAAACATTATCAATACAATTTATTTTTCGAGTGGAAAATTCAACAATTTTATTAAGATCAAAGCTTACTAATAAATCACACATTTGGATTGCCTTGGACTGATCCCGTTAAAATCACCACAAAATATAATTCTCTTATTAAGGAGATCGATATTATTGAAAGCATGACAAATTATTTCTATAAATTTTTGAAAATCACCTGACGGTGATCTGTACACACAAAGAATTATGCAGTTAAAATCAGTGAGCTCGCTGAAGGACAATTCTCAGATTTTAGCATTAGATAATTTATTTACTTTTGAAACAGGTGTATGTGTGATATGGTTATTAATTAATATTATTGAGCCTCCATGCGTACTGTTAATGCGCGCAAAATAAAAGGATGTTTTTAAATTGTTTAAAGTTAAAATTTCGCATTCTTTATCTCTTAGCCAGTGTTCGGTTAAGCAAACTATATTAAATACATTATCACAGTCTTGCATGAATGCTTCGAATTCATTTATTTTATTTCTTATTGATTGTATGTTAGTGTAGTATAGGTTTAATTGATCTATGTTACATTTTTCCGCTCCCGAAGGTGTGAAAAAAAAAACGTTTTATTCTAACATTCGAGGGCCAGATGTTGGGATTCGAAAAGGATTCGGTGTCCTCCGAGTGAATTGAGATTCGAAAAGAACTGTACTCGTCTTTTTGATGTAACTTTTTCGCAAGTCTTTTAGATATGAGATGATGTCTTACGTAGTTCGGATCTAGATTGTTAGCATGATACTGGTAAAATTTCTGAGCGACTTTTAGGGAACCAGAGGTAGCAGAACCAGTTATTTGATTTTTGCGTATTTTTTACGCCTGTTGCGATGTACTTCCTAATTATTTTCATCATTATCTTGATTTTCGCTAACGTTTCTTTTGGGTAGGTCATTCTCATTAGATGCCTCTTCTAAATTCGAAATTGTTTTGTTTTCGCTCATTACTTGCGCATACTGCAGTTGTTTATGTTTTGAGTGTATTTGCGAGTTATTTAACAGAACTCCAGCTGGTTTCGGATTTTGTTTTAAATTTTGTTTTGAATTGTCAGGTTGTTGATCCCATCGTGTCTATAGAGGGGGGAGACCAACTGTAGCAAATTCTTTCAATGTTTTTGGTTTATTTTCCCGCTTGTGCTTGTTAGATGGCACATCAGACTTATTACTTCGGTCTTCAACAGGAAAATTCTTTGAAAAATTGTTTTTGGATTGTCAATACTAGATGGCTCTGTTCGTTCCAAGATATGAGAATTTTGGCTCATTAGTATGCAAATGGTACGTTCTAGATTAGCAATTGTATTTTCCTTCTCTTAAAGAATCTTCTTTAGATAGTATAGTTCAATCTCAAGTGTATTAGGATGGTGGTTGCCATCCAATATAAATTCGGAGCCTTTATCTGTTAGATTCGCCTTATCGAAATCAAGCGCCATATTTGAACCCCCGTCCTCGGTTTCCACAACCTTTTCACAACATGTGAAGTTATTATCAGTAAATAACATCCACTTTCGTAGGTTATTATTTATACACCCTTTGTGGGCTATTTTGACACAGTTAACACATTGAACTCGCGTCGCGTCGAACTACGGGTCTTTTATAAATGACACACGATACCTCCATCGCTGCCGTCGCCACATTATTAAGTGTGGTGGTATTAAATTGATGGCCAAGTTGTTTGATTTTAATTTCTTTGTCTAATCTATCTTTATTGAGTGGTATGTTGTATGCGTGATGTATTAGAAAGGGGGCAGTTTTGTGTTGCATGCTGTGATTAGAGTTAAATCGTATTAAAGTATCGGTTAGTGTTGGTTTGCGATATATGTCAAATTCTTGTTTTCTGTTATTTTTAATGATTTGTAGGTCGAGATAAAGTAAAGCGTTTAATGCTTGTATTTAATTGTGAAAATCTGATGTTACACTGCACCTGTAAAAATTCTCAGCTACGATTTGTAATTTTATTAACTATCTGCAATATCCAGTGCCTTGAAAAAGCCACAATTGATGGCGAAACGTTAGCAAATTGAATCATGCTAGATTGAGTTAATAAAATTAGTGTGTCCTAAAAAACGAGAAATTATTTTTTACCTTTCTGTGATTACAATACGGACATTAAAGGACGATCTTATTTGAACATTTAGTTTCTCTAAGTATCGAATAGTTTAATCTCCTATTATGAATTGTAAAATGTGTGTGCAAAAATGACAAAATTTTCTAAACTATAAACATCCCAAAAATAATAGTAATATGTAGGTATTAATGTGTGTATTGGTATATTTGTGCATTGTGACGGCAAAATTGATTCCTCCAACTAAAAAAACAAAGCTGCTGAAAGTACCAAAATATATCTCCAATGAGGTGGGTGGTCGGCACCAGTAGTTCAGTGAAGAAGGGGTGGGAAATATAAATTCTGAAATGTATCGCAAGGGATACCAACAAACCCGAAATCAATCACGAAACTTTGAACCTCACAGGAATACCAAAATTAACAAAGCTCAATTAAAATTGTGGAATTCACGCAACAAAAAAAAAACTAAAGTAGGTATAATGAATAAATGCAATATGACTCTAAGATAAGTAAAATTAATTAATGCAAATATGACTTGAGTTCACTCGAACTCACTATTGCAATTCTTAAGTTGAGTTACTAAATTGGATTAATCTAAATTTCTTAACATCTCTCTCCAATTATAGGAACTAATGTAGTCAATAAATCAACCATTTAACACGAACAAATATATATTTAGAAAAATGAACAGTTGGCCTCGTTAAGGCTACACACAAAATCAAATAAACCTACAAAATATAATACACAATTAACAATAATGTTCCAAATATAATCGAGGGAACAGAATTCAAGAATGTGTAAAAAAAATATACAAATTAATAGTAATGTTCCAATTGTAATCAAGGGAACAGAAAGGCAATTTACGACCCCCCAAATATGTGAATCTTTTAGGCGTACCAAAAATAACGTTATTAATCGCTGAAAATTAATCCTTATTTTTGAATATTAAATGGGCGTGAAGCAACAATGAACACATCTAAAATTATGCTAATAATCCTCATTGGAAGGATGCTCGCAAATACGCACCGTCGCCAGTTACCTGCGAATTAAAATTCTACTAAATTGAATTTACAAATGTACAACGTGATCAACTGTTCTGATTAGAGAAGATGGGTGACAACAAATGTTCTAATATTTGGCAAGCAATTCTAGCGATTAAAATTCGTCCTTATTTAAGTTCACATTAAAAAAATTCAAGCTAAACTTGCGTTTAAGTGACCAATACAACCAGTATTGATATTGGTACTATTATAAGTGAATTAACTATGATTGTACCTTTTTTTCTTCTATGTCTTTGTTAACTTTGGTCGAATGACAGATGTTGCCAATTCACGCGCTTCGGGAAAACAAGAAAACTTCACGATACTTGGTCACCAATCCAACTTAACGGTTCCGAAGGGAAGATAAACAGGACTCAGCTCCAACACTGCTCCAAAATCTTATCTGCTGATCTGTCTTCAAGCCAATGGACTCCAACAATGGATAAAAAAACTCAATCCCAATAAACGAAAACCAGACTCCACCAACAATAAGGGATGATAACCTAAATTACCAGAACAACCCAAACAAAAAGGCCTAAATAAAAAAAAAAAAAAGGTGAACTAAGTCACTGAGTTGAACGAATTGTTGAGACGTACCTTAGGTGTTAGCAGCCCTAATTAAAAATAGTAGGAACATGTGGCGTTACTCGAAATGGCAAAAGAAAATGGCGAAAACCTCGTGCTCCAAATCCGACCAACGCGTTTGCTACCAATCTAAGCAATTATTCCTCGCAGAATTTGAATCCGGCTACCAAAACGCCGAGCGCCTCACCACTAAAACTATTCAGCAACAGCGCTTTATAAATATCCATCAAGAATTAGCACGAAGATTTACTACCACACCGAAATTAACTAATCGCTTCGAGCATTCAACTCACACTCCGCGAGAAATTTATTCCCTAAAGATTTATGACAAAGCAATTATTCAAGTCTCCAACTTCGACAACTAGAGGACAGCACCTATCCGCTAAATAAACAAAATATTATCGATCTGTAGATCGCTACAAATAACAACGATGACCACCCCTCAAAAAACAAACACCCACAGGGTAATACGGTAAGTATAATTCAACGATAAATTTGTTTAATATTTTAAACGATAAATCTTTTGTAGAACCTGAAATTGAAAACAACAGATGGTCAAAACAATCAATTGATAGGAACCAGGCAACCAACCACGCTTCTAAGATACCATGTATGCCATAGATACGATAATAAATATTTTAAGACACAAATTGAGTGGACTTTAATTTTGAAACGTTACAGCATGTATGTGTGTTACTGGGACAACTTTAAATAATAGCTAAATTATTTCGTAATTAATACATAATTTTAATAATATTTAACGTATTGTAGTGCCCTGAAGATGAAACAATAATGTTTCGAAACGTTGGCTTGAAACAATAGATCAAATTTAATTCTTGACCTTTTACGCGCCCACAAAAACCCATAAAAATTTTAACTTATGAAAATGAGTTAATTTCTCAAAATTGCAAAAATTGTAATACATAAATTCAATATGATAGACATTTATCAGATATGTTGTTTATAGAAATATATACAGTAGACAATATAAAATTAATTGAAAATAATTTAACATGTATGCTAGAAATTCTAAATATTGTAACTGTTGAAAAAGATTCTTATATTTTGCGTAGTGCAATAGAATTTATAGCGCCTATTAATGATATTGGTTTAGGACATTTTGGAACGTATTCAAAAAGATTCGATTCTTCTTGGGAACTTTACGATGATTTGAAGTCGAACATAATCCATGTTCATAATCAACATATAATTAATGTATGTGCTTTACTACATATGTATATTCAAAATAATGTTCTTTAGTTAGTTATAAAAACAGCCTTTAAATAATATAATTTTATATATTTGAATATTTAATGTTTTTGTATATTAATCAATGCCACCTATATTTATATTGTTGAAGTTGGTGGTTAATCAAAAGCAAATATGGTTGCATATGTAGCATTCTCGCTTTTACTGTATTGCGTGTATATTTGGAATTTTAAGTGTCAGATAGTTATCGTTGATTGTTATTATCTTGTGAATTTTTCCAACACGAATGGTGAACCTTGGCGTATGTGGTTTGGCGATGATTGATAAATACATTTAAGGTAAAACTAACAATTAAATTGATTTTGAACAAAATATAACCTCAAAAACTACATGGTAATGGACCAGTAACTTGTTAAATAATTTTAAAATTTTTATAATGTGTTTGTAATTATGTAATATTATCAGCTCTTATGAAGGTTTTCCCCAATAGAACTGAAACCGGATAGCTACAAATGGTCTAATTATTTGTTTACCAGTCCGCAAAAGCCAAAATATCTTTAGAGATCAGAGATTTTTTAAATTATATTTCCTTGTTTTGTATTATGAAATACTTTGTTTTATTTTTTGTTACTAAAGATTATTTTTTGTTTATTATTATCTTATAATTTATTTACTTTAATTTCTTCCCTATCAAAAAAACCTTGCAAAAACTTAAATGTTTTTTATTTTTTTTGTATAATTTTATAAGCTGTTTTATTAAATATTTGATGTAATAACTAAAAGAATCATTTTTTATGTAGGATTTTATAAAACACTTGTCTTTTACCTGAATAAGTATTTAAAGTGTTGTACAAATCTTACTGCTTTTAATATGGTAGGTTTATGTACAAAATAAAATGAAAAACTTAGGTACAAAATATAGTCAGACAGTCAGTTTTGCAGACGTATTTATTTTATTGTTTTTACTTTCTATAAAGTTGATGTTTCGCCACCAACGGAGGCTTCTTCAGAAGTGAAAGTTATTATAATACTAATATCACACATACAGGTTGTTCCTGCGGCAATGAGACGACCCGCGTAGGCTACTAAAGGCAGCCGCGACGATCGTGCTAGCGCGCCCATTCTGAACGCGCTACAAAATTAAAAAGTAAAAGCCACACGCGATAAAAAATTTTATTTAGATTTTAATAATTTTAAGGAAACAAATTTATTAATTACCAAATAATAACATCCTAAATTTTACGTACGTGTAAATTCTAATTTAAAATCTCGTTTTATAATTGTCATTTAAAGGTTTATGATAAAGCTGTAATTTACTTGATTTTATTGGTATCGCAATTTTCTAGATTTGACATAAAACTGATTGAAATTAAATTAAAAATTGTGTGGATGTGCATTTACTTTAAATTAAGTTAACTTAAAGTTGTGATTTTAATAATGAGTAAAATAATTAAAATCAAAATACCAAAATCTAATAAAACCTATTCATAATTATTGTGGTTACTTACACAATTATTTTTAAAAACTTAAAGTACTTCACAACACTTGAAATAAAATAAAATAAGTTCTTGTTCGTTATGAATCCTTATCAATATCGGAATTAAAACCAAAGAATCTAATTCTAATAAAATGTGTAGTTGGGGTTTTTATTTAGACAATCAATTATTGTGATGTTAAAAGTAAGTAAACTAATGCAAAACACTTTCAAAACAATTAAATCAGTTTTTATTCGCAGCGCATATGGAACAGATACAAAATTTACATTGCTGTTTCAAGCGGAATGAGACGGCCGGGCCGTCGGTCGCTATCGCGTTCACTCGCAACACGATTATTTATTATTGTTGACAAAATTTAACCACATTTTCAATTGTAAAGTTAAACTAGGTACATTTTGAAAATCAAATTCATTGATAATTTCTTATTTAAAACAATAAAACATTAAATTTTCAGTCCACAGCTTTATAATTAAGAAAGTTAAACTATTTTTTTGAACAGAAAAAAATTACCGAGAGGCAAATTTCCGACGTCTACGCGCAGACAGGCTTTTTCACATTTCAACTAAGCTTCACGGCTCAAGTCGTGTCACTCTTGTTAGTCGTTTATTATTGTTTATTGATAAAGCAAACCTTTTCTATTTTCTTTACAATGAATCGTTATACGACATTAGAAAAAAACTGATATGGTTTTGTGGTATGCTGCAGGAAACAGTGCACAACAAGTCTGTGATTTGTTTTCCGATAAATATCCAGATAGACGTATTCCAAACAAAAATACTGCACTTAGAGTGTATAAATTATTTAAAGATACTGGCTCAGTTTTTAAGATACCTCAGAATTATCCAAACATTCGTGGCCCTATTGTTTCTGATGAAAAAACTTTGTTGGTCTTAGCAGCAATTGAAAATGATTCTGATTTATCCGTTCGTGATATAGCTGAAGAAGTCAATATTTCGTATTCATCAGTTCATCGTATTTTAAAAAAACATGGTTATAAATCTTTTAAGTATGGTACCTGTCAAGAACTAAAGGATCCTGAAGATAAACTTCGTAGAATGTTGTTTTGCGAAAATACGATGGAGAACGCCAATTCTGAGGAAACTTTTCTGAAGAATATTTTGTTCACTGACGAATCGAAATTTCCACTTAAGAGAAAGCACAATCCTTCAGTTGTAAGATATTGGTCTGAACGTAATGAACATCGTGCTATTGTTGCGTCCAGTCAAAATCGGGCATCATTAAATGTTTGGGCTGGAATAATTGGGAACAAAATTCTACATCGACGGTACTTTAAATGCCCAAAAATATCTTCAATTATTGGGAGATATTATTATACCTGTAATTCAAGGACTGCCAGATGTAGATTTCAATCAAATTTATTTCCAACAGGATGGTTGTCCAGCTCACAACTCACTTAATGTGAGACATTTTCTTGAGCAACAATTTCCTCATCGATGCATTGGAACATACACCGAACCACTGTCTTGGCCAGCTCGTTCACCAGATCTGTCCCCACTTGACTTCTTTTATTGGGGTTATTTAAAAAATGAAATTTATCAAAGAGACCCGTTTACAAATATACAACAACTTCAAGAACGAATAACCAACGTTTCAAATTCAATTTCTGAAGAAACATTAAACAAAGTTATTGGTTCGTTTTACGATAGGTTGGGGTACTGTCTGGCACAAAATGGCGGTGACTTTGAGAAATTTTTATAACTTCATTTATTTGTTTTCTTTAATTTTTTGGGTTTGCACTACTTCACCCAAAAGTTGACAAATGATGAATTGGGATGACATCACTGATTATTCCCTGCTAATTGAGTTTACTTAAAGTAACTCTATTGGTAATATCTGACTTGTCAACTAAAAAACAAAAACGCATTTCTATTGTTTTGTATTTCAAATTGGAATTTAGGCACAATAATCAATTTCTTGATTATTTGAATTTTGTAACCACATCAATTTAAACATTAAAATAAATTCAGACAAAATTATTGGATGGCAGGTTTAAATAATTTTACGATTAAAAGCAGAATTTTTGTCTTAAAAAAACAGTTTAACTTTCTTAATTATGAAATTGCACACTGAAAATTTAATGTTTAATGTTTTATTGTTTTTAATAAAAAATTATTAATGAATTGTATATTCAAAAAGTAACTAGTTTCACTTAACAATTGAAAATGTGGTTAAATTTTGTCAACAATAATAAATAATCGTGTTGCGAGTCAACGCGACAATCCGGCTCGGGCGTCTCATAATGCTTGAAACAGCAATGTAATTTTGTACCTGTTCCATATGCGCTGCGAATAAAAACTGATTTAGTTATTTTGAAATTGTTTTGCATTACTTTACTTACTTTTAACGTCACAATAATTGATTGTCCAAATAAAAACTCCAATTACACACTTTATCAGAATTAGATTCTTTTGTTTTAATTCCGATATGGATTAGGATTGTAATTCATCACTAACAAGAACTTATGTTATTTTATTTCAAGTGTTGTGAGTTACTTTTAGTTTTTATAAATAATTGTGTCAGTAATCACAATAATTATGAATAGGTTTTATTAGATTTTGGTATTTTGATTTTAATTATTTTACTCATTATTAAAATCACAACTTTAAGTTAACATAATTTAAAGTAAATGCACATCCAAACAATTTTTAATTTAATTTCAATCAGTTTTATGTCAAATTTAGAAAGATGCGATACCAATAAAATCAATTTAATTACAGCTTTATCATAAACCTTTAAATGACAATTATAAAACGAGATTTTAAATTAAAATTTACACGTTTTTAAAATTTAGGATGTTATTATTTGTTAATTAATAAATTTGTTTCCTTAAAGTTATTAAAATCTAAATAGTTTTTTTATCGCGTGTGGCTTTTATTATGTAATTTTGTAGCGCGCTTAGAATGGGCGCGCTAGAACGATCGTCGCGGCTGCTTTTAGTAGCCTACGCGGGTCTTCTCATTGCCGCAGAAACAACCTGTATACAAAAAACATAAACCACATCAATACACAAATCAAACAATGATTATAAAATTGATTAAAAATTTATCATAAAATGCATACTTAATTATATTTAAAAAAACGGGGTCAAAATACTGTAATCAGCGAGGGGGATCATCGCCTTATCGAAAATAATTAACATTTAAGAGAATCTTAAATCGGCCAACCAGTGAATTAAGCATGAAACTAAAAGCCGAGATGAAGAAACTAATTTCATTGAAGTGAAATGAAGTACTTTGAAACCACGAGGCGAATTCAGGGTTATGTTGCATTGATGTTAAGCAAGCAAGATAGATGGCGCTCGCAACCTTACTTAATCATAACACTTGTTTTATACCTGATGTCGTTAGGTCAAACACGGTGTATATAATACACTGAGGCCTTCTGTATCAGTTTTATAATTGATACACTTGCTATTACTTTTTATAAACAATGCTTCACTGATCAGTCTTTTCGAGTAATCTCTTTCACAATCTAAAATATGGTAATTATCGAAGTTAAAACTATGTTTTTCATCAATACAGTGCTTTGTGAGGGCAGTAACACCATTGGACGCTTTGTGTAGATTTTTAGTTTCACAACTAAGTTTGTGTTGATGTAATCTTATTTTAATGTATTGTTTGGTTTGCCCAATGTATGTTCACAATCAAAAAGTTCAAAAAAATAATAAATTACCATTTCTGGAAGTAATGTTGATAAATGATAATCAAAAACTCGTTTTTACCTATATTCTAAACCAACTGATACCAAAGGGTTACAAAATTTCTATTCATCCCATCCGCTAATACAAAAAATTAACATTGTCAAACAAGAATATAAGAAAATTCTTGTCCTAAGTGATACTCAATTCCTTGAATAAAACAAGAATTTAATTATACAAAACTTACAGGATAACAATTATCTCAATAAGTTAATCAATGGATTAATATTTAATTCCAACCCACTTGAGAATGCTAAAAAATCTAACAACTCGGACACAACTCAATACTATAAAATCCCATACATAGAGAGGCTATCCCAAAATATACGGAAAATTCTGAAAACAGACAATGCAGATATAGCTTTTTATTACCTTAGAACTAATTATGATTTGTTTTCCAAAATAAAATTCAAATTTCCAATGGAATTAAAATCCAACCTTATATAATAAGTTGTAAAGATTGTCCAATGTTTTACATTGGGCAGACTAAACAATATTTGAAAAAACGTTTATACCAACATTAAAACGATTGTAAGGAAACAAATAAAAGTAAATAAGAGAAAACTGCATTATCAACTCATATCACTTTGAACTAGGTCATAATTTTGATTTCAAAAAACCATTAATTTTGGATAGTGAAGTTAATTATAATAAACGACTATTAAAAAAAATGATTTATATACAAAAAAATACAAATTCGGTAAACAATAAAACAATCAAACATTCCACAAATAATTGAGGATACTCAAAAATCTACAAATCATACTCTATTTTTAGCTCCCGTAAAAAGTGAGGATATGAAACAAATAAATGCTCTACCAAACAAACCTTCTTGTGAAAATGATGGTATAGGGTCCCAAATTATTAAACCTTTCTATAAATATTTAATGGACCTCATTAAGCACCTAATTAAATCTATATACTATACAGGTAAATTTCCAGATTGCTTTAAAAACAGTATAGTTGTCCCCATTCATAAGGCTGGACATAAGTGTGATAAAAGGAACTATAGACCAATAACACTGACATGTACTCTTAGTTAACTTATCGAAAAATGTATTAAGAAAGATATTGGTGACTTCTTCAAGAAATATAACATACTATCTGAAACACAATATGGGTTTAGAGAAGGAATTGGAACGGAAAATGCGATTTGTAATATTGGGAAGTATATTAATGAAAATTTAGATGCTAAACTTAAAACAGTTGGAGTTTTTTTGGATTTAGCCAAAGCCTTTGATACCGTGGATCATAAAATTCTACTCGAAAAATGTAAGAGAAAAGGAATAAGAGGTATCCCGCTCCAACTAGTTAAATCATATTTGGAAAACAGAACACAGAGAGTTAGTGTTAATGATTACTACAGTGAAAATGCTACAATGGATTTTGGTGTGCCACAAGGAACAGTACTCGGGCCTTTGCTGTTTTTGATTTACATAGATGATCGATCGAGATTAAAAATCAAAGGAAAAACTGTTTGCTATGCTGACGATACAGTGATAATTTGCTATGGTAATAATTGGGAGGAGGAACTTAATAATGCTCAAAAGTGCATACAACAGTGCCATGCGTCCCCTAGAATTAATACAAGAGAATGTATTAAAAATTCTTATATTTGAAAATAAATTATTCGAAACTTTTAATGTATTAACTGCCAGGCAAATATTCATAAAATCAGTAATAAAATACATGTTAAAATAAAGTTCTTGGGAACGAATCGATTACAATATACAAACAAGAGCATTTACTAATGAAAACCTAAAAATCAAACACTGTTCATCTACTTTGACTATGCAGAATATAAGTTTTATTGGTCCAAAAAATTATTCAATTTAATTCCGATTCAGAATAGTATTAATAAACATGTGTGTTGTTTACTATGTCAAGTGTTACTTATACCAAAAGGTTCTTTTATCAAAGGTGACTCTATCGAATGTTCACTGTAATAACAAACAAGCTTGTTGTTAAGACTAGAAACACTTTTAATTATAATTTATCTTTTCAAGAAAACTTAAAGAAGGTGTATCCTTTAATCGAGTATTGGATAGTATTCGTGATTTTGAGCTCAATGATGATATTTCCCACAGATTGTTACTTTTAGAACGTAAGGATATGCACAATATCGTTAGGGATTTTAATATTAATTACTCAACCAAACGTCATCAACATGATGCAATTAGCGTTAAAGTATGGGTCGCTGAAATGAAGAAACTTGAAGTAGGGTGTGATTTAAATAAAGAAAATTTTGCCTTAATTTTAATGACACAATTTCAAGCACAACAGCTTATTCAATTCGGCAAAAAGAAAATTTGTATTGACGGAACTCATGGAACAAATGCATATGATATTCAATTGTACACACTTTTAACCATTTATGAGTTTGGATCGGGATGCCCAGTAGCTTTTTGTGTTTCAAATAGATCTGATGAAACTATTTTTAGATTATATTTTGAATATATTAAATCTAAAGTAGGAGTTATAAATGCTGAAGTATTTATGTCTGATGATGCTCCAGTTTAGTTCCCCACAAACTTTTATGCACTTGGCATGTCGATAAAAATTGGCGCCAAAATTTAAATAAAATCAATGGCAATTCTGAGATAAAAGCATTAGTGTACACAACTTTAAGAGTATTATTGCAGTTAACTTATGTAAATAATTTCAAATTATATTTATTATATTTATTAGATGATAATGATACCAAAGCATTTGAGTAATATTGCCGAAGGCATTATTATAATCGATCAGATAGTTGGGAATATTGTTACCGTTTAGGTCTAGGAATAAATACGAACATGTATTTAGAATCTGTTCATAAAGTAATAAAGCATATATACCTGAAAGGTAAAAAAGTTAAGCGTTTAGACAAGAGTATTGATGCAGTAATGAAACTAGCTCGTGATAGCTTTTAATTAAATTATCAAAAAATAGCCTCACTGAAAAAGTACGTAAAATTCAGCAAAGCCACAAAGAAAGTTATAACATTAAATAAATTAAATCAAATAAAATCATGTCACTATTATCTTGACAATAAAGATTCTTTAAAAACCTGAAGATGGGATATAATTATCCCGAAATCGATAGTTTTTAATTTAATTTATACAAAATGTATAAATAATAAAGTTGGGCTAAAAGAAAATAAATAACAAGTTTTTCTATTTAATTATAACATTAAATTAGAAGACATAAAAGTTATTGATATGAAAAGGGAATGAATTGTACCTTCTTCATCAAATTCCTTTCAAGAATATCAAGTTGTTAAGCTCCAAGAAACATTTTATGTTTAACTTGCAATGAGTGTAATATTTGCATTCCTACGTTTAAATGTTCTTGTGTTAACAATTTAATCAAGATGAATTTCCTACTTTCAATTCTACTACAGTAAATGAAGATTTAAACCATGATGCAATTGAAGATTTGATGCAAATGAAAAGAGTAAATGTTAATAAAACAAATAATAATGAAAGTATTATTCATAAGACGGACAGTTTATGAGATTCGACATGGGGGACTTTTTGCACCACGCAACTGACCAACGTACGTTTTAGAGCTCGTAGCTGCCGTGCTTTTGATAATAAAACGAAAAAAATTGACAAATAAACACATCAGCAGACATGTCGGAGATTGGGCGATTTAAGTGCGGCCGTTGTCAATAACAAACGGTGAGAATTAGAAAAATATTTAATAACAAAACGCAACTTTGATAAGAAAAAATATGTAATAATAAAAATGCAACAAAGTAATTATCTAATGAGGAAATGCATCATGTAGTGTGCAAAATCTTTATCATTTTAGGAGGAAATGCATCCCGGAGTGTGCATAATCTTTATCATTTTAGTTTCCGCACGCACAAATTTATCATTCGTCATTAAACTCTTTTCAGTTCGGTGTGTCGTCGAATTTCATAAGCAATTTTTCAGTTCGGGTGCGATGAATCTCATAAGCAATAAAAATGAGTTCAGAAGATGTAAAAAAAGTGGGTTTGATGGTGAATAAAGAGGTTAGAAAAATTAATACTCTGGAGTTGGAAAAAACATATAGAGTATGTTCAATAAAAAGAGTTAAGACGAAATTTGGGGAGAGCATTCTATGTGAATGTGATGAATTCGTGGTATTTCTACCACAAAGATTAAGATTAACAAAGGATTGGATCCAAAAAAACAACATTGGTTTGGTTTACCGTGGTGAGAAAGCCACGGGAAAAGAAAACAAAGCGGCGCTAGTGGAACTTGTTCCTTGTGAGTAATATATCAAGTAAATATTTTAAAAAATAATAATTTTATAATTATATTATAAATTTTATTTTAATTTTAGTAAAAAATTTTACATTATTAGAAAAAGTAGAACTAGAATTAGATAATATAAAGAAAATATTTAAAAATTTATCAACATCACCGACACCATCGTCATCATCACTAAATTTGAGTAATAAAATAAAAAAATGTATAACATATCGGCGAAAAACTTATGATTATTTAGATGAATGCATCAAAATTAAAGACAAAACTTTATCAAATGGGTTAATAAGAAAATGCGTACAAATAATTGGAGAGTTAAAATTTTTTAAAAATCGTTTTGATACTTATTACGACAACATCAACAAACATCATCAGCATCAACATCAACTTGAGCAGAAGAAGTAGAAGAAACGAGTGGGAGTGGTGATAAAATACATGGAAAAATATAAGCAGAGAGAGAGAGAGAGAGAAATATTTAAAGTAAAAGTAAAATTAACTTAATATATGTTTTAGATTAATTCCGCTTTCAATAACCGCTTGCAGACGGCAATAATTTAAAATGAAAAAGTAAAGGAAATAAAAGAATTTCTTAAATTATGTTTCGAATTGATTGAACAAAAAGCTACGGACATGTTGAAAAATTTAAATGCTTTTAAAATGAATTTAATATTTTGCGGACGATACGTTCTCCCAAAGGAGACAGAATCGGAAGAGAATAAATATTTTTAGACGGTAAACCGAGAAATTCTTAAAGGTACAGATTTTACGGATACATTTGAAAAATTATATGAAGACATCATAACGCAGGTAATACTCATCTTAATATTATTATTTTTTCTAATTTTCTCTCTCTCTCTGTTTTTAGTTGGAGTGTTTTCAGGAGCGTGGTAGCGGTTGGACACTGTTAGAAATCGTTTCCATGCAGGTGAACGTTTGCAAATATTTACCTCTATCCGGATCTTCGTACATGATAGATGTTTTGTTTGGTGTATTTTGGCGCAGATGGTTCCAACAAAGATAAATCCACACTGTCCATCATCGTATCCTCAAAATATTGACGATTATCTAAATTTAAAAGGTATAGATTTTCCTAGCATCAAAAAAGTTGTCTAGCATCAAAAAATTTGAAAAATTAAATAGCGAAATTTCTGTAAACGTTTTTGGTTTAGACGAGAAAAATAATGTTTACGTTTTATATCGAACTGGCGCGTTAAAAAAGACACATGTAAATTTATTATATATTCCGAGCGATTGTAATAGTCATTATGTTTTAATAACCGATTTAAGTATGCTATGTGTTGCTGGCATTAATAAACATAAGAGTAAAATTTATATTTGTGATAATTGTCTGACATATTTTACGCGTGAAATTACATTTGAACAACATAAGATATGTTGCTATAAAAACCCTCATATGAGAGTGGAATTATTAAATAAGAATGAAAAAATTCAATTATTGAATAATCCATGATATAGTAATTTGTTTTAATAAATTTATTATAAATAAATAAAGGTATATCTTTATACAAATAACATTTTTTATAAATTAAAAAGCTAGTGCACTTTCGAATTAATACTTAATTCATCATCAGGCTAAAAAGCAAATGGTTTTATGTAATTAATAAAATAAATAAATAATTAAATATGTAATATAAGTAAAATATTTACCAAAAAAGTTTAAAAATATGTTCGTTAATCAAAAATTGATTGACAATAAAATTTTTTTTGTTTTATTAAAACATTAAAATGGTATTAAAGACTACTTATAGATTAATTTTACTAAAGAATTTGGTTGAATTAAAATTTTCAATATCGTTTAAATTATTTCCCTTACGTTTTGAAATATTAATTTCAAAAGATTCAGCAACATTCAATTTCTTTCCCTTGTCTAAATTACGAAATCTTTATATCAACCGAAGTATGTAATGCTTAAAAAAATTCTAAACGACATACCAGGATTGGGATATTATCATTTTGTGGAAAATACTAAAGTTATAGGTCCCAACGATGCTAAAGAACATTCTTTATTCATTTTCGATGATGTTGCCTGCGACAAACAAGATAAGATGAGAGACTATTTTAGCATGGGTCGTCATAAAAATATAGATTCATTCTATCTTTGTCAGACTTATACGAGAATTCCTAAACATTTGTTGCGTGACAATGCAAATTTTCTCATTTAATTTAGACAAGATGAGATGAATTTAAAACATGTCTACAATGATCATGTAAATACAGACATGACATTTGAGAAATTTAAAGAAATGTGTGCGTTTTGTTGGAATAATGGACGATTTGGTTTCCTTACTATAAATAAAGATGCAGATCTCAATGATGGCAGTTATCGTAAAGACATTCAGCAGTGGTGCGATTAAAAAATCCAACAGATAAAAACAAAAAAAGGTGGTGGTGGTGGTGAAGATGATGAAACAAAACTTAAAATTATAGATGCTATAAAGTCAATTAGAAAGAAACTGATCGCTTTAAAACTGAGCGAGGCGGAAACAAACGAAAAACTTGTAAAAACCTATAAACCGCTATTAAAACCATTGAAAAAAATGATTGAAGCTATAACAAAAGGACAACAATCACAACAACAACAACCACAAAAATCTTTACTTAAAAGATCTGATGACGACGACGACGACCATGAGAATAAAGATTTAATAAGAAAAAATAAGAAACTTAAAATTAGTAGTGGTGATGAGGATGATGAAAAAGAAAGTGATGATGATGCTGAAGATGATGATAAAGCTTTTCATGATGTAGATGATTCATTACAACCCGAACCTACAACATCGACGACGACGACTACAAAACGAACAAGTGGCGTTACTGAAGTTTTAAGTACATACAAAGAAAATATTCGTGATTATATTAAAGGATCATTGTTTAATATTTCATCGAAAGAATATGATAAATCTAAAAGTACTTCGCTTCAATATTCGAATGAAACAAATACTTTTCTATAATACGCCGGTTAGTGTTGACCGTACAACAGGCAATATAAACGTAAAGGGAAAAGTCTACAAAGCATCCAAAAGTCTATTCGAACTTCTATTTAAAAAAGAACCGATCGACTACTCCAAAGACGACGAAAAAACTATACGAATATTTTAAATTCAACAAATTCATTAAGACAAGGTTTCGAAGAAGGCAATCGTATGGTTGGTAATAAAGGATATAAATATATGACATTAATAAAACCCAACCTAAGTCGAGAAAAACCAAAAAAAAATACTAGTGGATTTGGTCTATTTCGTGGTGACGTTAATCGTAACCTGATGATGACTGTTGAATCTGAAAAACCTTATTTTCGTAATATTTATTGGAACGATCCAAACGAATTGGTAGATAGATTGTATTTATTACACTCATCAAAAAAAGGCTGGAAATACTTCGCACGATAACGAAATTAATTCCATAATTGAAGAGTTAAGAGAAGATAATATAATTGAATAGCAACATGTGTCTTTAGTATAATATAGAGTTTTGTTTATGCATGACGTGTTTTTTTAACCTTAAAATATGAGTATAGACAAATTCGGTAGATATTCAAACAAGAGAATTTTTTATAAATACTTTGATAAAGAAGGAGGAGGACGAGGAGCAGGATTGAAATTTCAACGAACAACAGATGGAAATTTTAGTATGCAAAATATTATTACATGTAGAATCACCTTTAGAAAATAACGATGCTGCAAATAAAAGTTATGTAGATGAAAAATTTCATGAAACATTAAGAAATATTGAAAAATATGAAGAAGATTTAAAAACATATTAGAAGGAGACTAAACAAAATCACCAAAAACGGAGAAAATAAGCGATGAAAAGAGGGATGTTGTTAGTGAACTTCATTAACCTGTACGAAAAAACTATAAACGAAGAAGAACTGTGCTTAAAGGTTTAAAGGATCTTTCGCAGGATGATTTAGCCGATTTTCAACTTATTTTAAATAAAAAATTCAAATACATCCTAGTTGTTAGTGATGCGTTGAAGAGAATTTATGAGCGTAGTAAAAACGGTACGCCTAATTATCTACAAACGGACCAGGGAACGGAGTTTTATAACAGATCGGTTAAAGAATTATTTAAAAAAACACAATACAAATCATTATTCGACCTATATAAAAATGAAAGCTTCAATGGCCGAAAGAGTTATACGAACTTTAAAGGAGAAAATGTACAGAGCGTAAAGTCTAAGGGGTAAATATACTTGGTTGGATATTCTTCAGAGAATCACCGACGAATACAATAATGACAAACATAGAACCATCAAGATGAAACCTGCTGAAGCTGAACTTGAAGAAAACGAACAATTTCTACTCAACACCGTCTATTCTCACATAAAACAAGCAGGAAGTCGAAAATTTAAGGTTGGCGATTACGTTCGAATAAGTAAAGAAAAAGCCGCATTTGCAAAAGGTTACACGCCCGGATGGTCGACGGAAATTTTTACAATAATCAAAGTTCAAATGACCAATCCGACAACTTATTCACTAAAAGATTATAATAATCAATCTACAGCAGGAGCATTTTATGAAGAAGAATACAACACGTTAAACATCCCAAAGTGTATTTGGTTAAAAAAACATTGAAGACGCGAGGTAACATGAAATGGTTGGGGATGAGCGAAAAAAGTTGGAATCCCACTAGAAATATTCTTTAATTTGTGTGTGTTTGTGTACATATGATGTATATAAAATAAATTTTTCTTGTAAAAACAAATAGTTTCTTATCAACATCCTCCTCGCGCGCGCGTGTATGATGATGATGTCATATCAAATTTTTATTATAATATTACTTAATGTTTTTGTTGGTGGCGAAAAAAATGAATTTTGTGTTGAGTACGATATTTTAATTTCATTTAACGATCAACATCATACGTTAACATCGAAAAATAGAAATAATTTCAGATGTTCAAGTTTTGATGATGATGATTTGGCGCACGCAAATTATCGAACAGACGATCCAAACGAAATATTAGAAATTCATTTGGACAGAACGGAGAATTGGTATGTAGATTTAAAAAATCACAACGACGATGAAAAAGAAAAAGATATGTTGTTGGTTTTATTACACGAAATCGGACACACTTTGGGTTTACGTCATTCATACGATAAAAAATCCATCATGTATGTATATTATAGGGCAACTCATTCGAAAAGTGATGCGGCAATAAGTTATGACGATAGACTTGGAGTTACAACTTTATATGGATATAAAACATTAACTCCTACTACAACTCTAAAGTCAACTCTAAAACCAACTCTAAAGTCAACAAGATCAACTCCAACAACAAGATCAACAACAACAATAACAACTATTACTACTATTTCAAAACCTACAACAATGATGCAATACCGATTTATGTTCTTTGAATAATTTAATCAAAACATTTTTAATTGTACGCGACAAATTGTTTATTTTCTATAATGACTGGGTATGGTCTAAACCTTTGAGCGCGAACAGATTCGATTCGAAACCAAAAAGGATTACGGACTTTTTAAAATTCTTACCGACGAATTTTCGTAAAATATCGGCAATTTATCAGAAACCCAACGATGAAATTGTATTATTTACGGACGATAAAATTTATGTTTTTAAACATCCATCATTAAACATTCAACATTCTGCATTTCATACTAGTATTTTTAAACAAGATCCCAATGCTACAATTACCGGTGCCGTACATACAAACAGAGAGAAATCTTTTATATTTTATAAAGACGGAGTTAACGTTGAAGTAAACGAGTGTTCATTTAGTTTTCAAAATTTTATCAGTAACGATCATTTTATTGGCGTCCCCAATAGTATCGAAGGTATTTTTCGTTATAATAACGGTCGGTTATATTTGTTTAAAAAAAATTTAGTATATGAGTACGATGAATTTTCTAATATGTTAATTAAAGCAACCCAAAAAGATTTATATCTGTTTGGTATAATTTGTCCGAATATTAGTATTTTAGAACAAATTCAATCCCTACTATCCAAACTTTATAATTATAATACGCTTTTTGAGGTTGAAAGCTAAAAGAGAGAGAGAGAGAGAGAGAGAGAGAGAGAGAGGAGAATAAAATAAAATACTTTTAAAAGATGTTATGTATTTTTTATTTTTACATCCTTTTATTTTTATTACACATATCGTAAATATATTTTGGCGGAGGAGGTCCATCAATATCACATCTTGCAGTGGGTAAATTGTAGTGTTTATAGCAGGGTAACTTTTTTAAATATTCTTCACGATCCTTATATTTTGTCGGAAATATTTTCCAAAGTCTCTCCAATTCAATACGTTCAATTTTATTTAGTAAGTATTTTGGTAAATAGTTCATGTGTGTAGCATTTAAACGATTTTTTTAATACGCGTCAATAGCATCTTTAATTTTTATATCGTCACCACCACCATCACCACAACGACCACTTAAAAATTTATAAACAGTCTCTAATATTTTGCACATCACTTAAAGTTTTTTCTCTACTTCGAACGATAATTTCCAAGATTGATTCGGTATTTTCAGAATTTAACGTTGCACTGAAAATATTTCGAAGCGAATCGATTATAACATCTGACTATGAGGCTGATGTTGTTAACTGAACGACACTTAAAAGACAAGAATTGTAATAGTCGAAAAATTTTAACGCTTCCAAACGTTGCAGTCGATAGTCGATTAATTTCAACAATGATTGTAGTTTAGTGAAAGTTTGTTTATTTAAAACTATCGTCACTCCAAATGTTTCGAAACTTACACAACGAGTATTCTTTACTTCTGTATATTGTAAATAAAAACCGTCAAAAAGAAGGAGTTTTGTATAATCCTGATTAATATTTTTAGATGATTTTATTATTTTATTTTCACCATACTGACATTTACAAACATCAGATGCTTTTATAGGTTGAAGACGACGTCTTGATGTTAATTTTTTCGTTTTCTTGCCGGTCGTCGTCGTCATAGGGGTCGTCACCACCAGCGCCGTCTTATTAAAAATATAATTTTTGATTGTTTCATTTTGTTTTAAGATTTCATTCCATTCTACACGAATAAAGGATATAGTTTTTTGTTTCGTGCTCGATAGTTTGATGCTCGGATAAAAACCTTTCGCAGCACTGTATCCTGTTGAAATATTTAAAGTTTTTTTTATTTAACGAATAAATTATTTCATTAATCAAATGCGTTTCCAATTTAACTTCTTCTTCATAGCACTGTAGAAATTCACTCAAAATATCGTCTGTTGCTGTTGTTGGTAGATCAACACCAACAACACCATCATCATCATCACTATAAAATACTACACCTTCGATGTCGAATACTTATGCGGAAATAAATAAGTGTTCGAGTTTTCTTTTTCTTTATCATCTTACAACAGCAAATGAGACAGGTTTTATCAAGTTTAAACAGAAAGTAACAAGTTTAGATGAGTTATAACATGTTTATTTCTTTATCTAAGTACTTAAATTGCAATAATTACATTTTTTGATAAAATATAAAAGATTTGCTTTTAAAATAATTACTAACAATATTGATTCAATAATAATTATTACTCTAAGAAAAAGTAATTAGGTCACATTTTCAAACAGCAAAAATGCCGGAAGGACGCTAATATGTCTTAATCCACCTTAATCACAGAGTCGATTGCAACAACTCACGAGCAGCAGAGACATGGACACGTGTTTCGTCCTCATTCGGACTCATCAGCATGCCATACTGCTTACTCTTCGTCATAGCGTACCATGACTTGAGTTGCTGAATATATAACTAGATGGCGACGCTTAAACTTCCACTCAGAGAAAGTGTGTGGTCTTTGCTTTAAAAGCAAGCCAGCACTTCGATTGCAGCAACTCAAGTCATGGTACGCTATGACGAAGAGTAAGCAGTATGGCATGCTGATGAGTCCGAATGAGGACGAAACACGTGTCCATGTCTCTGCTGCTCGTGAGTTGTTGCAATCGACTCTGTGATTAAGGTGGATTAAGACATATTAGCGTCCTTCCGGCATTTTTGCTGTTTGAAAATGTGACCTAATTACTTTTTCTTAAACACCAATCCACATTTCACCTAATTCGCTTATCTTGATAAGCAATTGGTTTAACACTTGACGAGTCTGGTCATTCTGGTGACGACAAGCAACGCCATCTAGTCCACTGGTATCGGACTGTGCTTTTTGGGATTAGTTCCTAAAAAGATAACTAGATGGCGAGGCTTAAACTTCCACTCAGAGAAAGTGTGTGGTCTTTGCTTTAAAAGCAAGCCAGCACTTCGATTGCAGCAACTCAAGTCATGGTACGCTATGACGAAGAGTAAGCAGTATGGCATGCTGATGAGTCCGAATGAGGACGAAACACGTGTTATCTTGATAAGCAATCGGTTTAATTATTACCTGTTATATTCATTACTCATTATAAAAATTTCTTCGGGACCGGAAGACACGATGGGAATTTTAACATCCAATACAGCTTTATAGGTGTGGTCCATAGAGGTGAATCTTACACGATGTTTCCAAATTGTTGCATCCCAACGAATTTTTAATTTCATCGAACACGTTGTAGGTTTATTACCTTTAAGTATATCCATTTTATGCCAATTTTTAGGGTTTGGCTTACCGTCGACGCTTTCTTCCTTATTTAAAAATATTTCACATTCCGACGCACCTCTCGGTTTGCTTAAAAATAAAGTATTGTTGAAAATATTCGCCAACAAAATGAAATGTGTTAGTTCCATGATTTTACTTTTTACTACTACTCAAATATAGGTTTATCACGATCGACTGTTCATCAACAACTAATAATCATTACAATTTTAATTTTTAATATTTTGTTCGGTTGTGCACACAAAAACAAAAACGACGATGACGACGAGAGATTACGAAAGAACTTATTTAACACATTCGCTAGTGTGATTTTCAAATCAGCTTTTTCAGTTTTTCAACAATGTTCAAATTTAAATTCTATGACGTATAAACTTTAATAATTTTCTAATTCTCAAGGATTGTTATCAACAACGGCCGCACTTAAATCGCCCAATACGAGCTCTAAAACGTACGTTGGTCAGTTGCGTAGTGCAAAAAGTCCCCCATGTCGAATCTCATAAACTGTCTGCTTTTTTTTCTAACTATTTACGTTCAAATTTCAAATCCGCGCGCACGGTTAGAGGAACCGACAGCGCCATCTGGTCCCTATACCTTAGGTCAGAGTGGGCGCAACTTAGGTTAGACATCTTAGGTCAGAGCGGGCGCAATCTTACGCTAGAGCGGGCGCAAGTTGGGTTAGACCTCCCGCACCCATACACAATAACTTAGGTCAGAGCCCGCACCCATACACAATAACTTAGGTCAGAGCGGGCGCACACTTAGGTTAGCGTCTGAGGTTAGAGCGGGCGTAATATTTTTCCCCCGCTATATTTACCCACTGATGATAAGCAAAATGTATGATTCAATCAAGAAAATTCGAATAGACCTATACTTGTAAAATCTATACTAAGCAACTTGACTCAAATTTTGATATCTTTGAATTAATAAAATAGGGTGTAAAGCTAAAAATTTTATGTAAATGTTTTTCAATAACTTGTTTTTTATTACATTTATTTATAAAATATTCTCATTTTAGTTAAATTCCGTATTTATTCATGTTTATAATTATTACAACGGAAAGTTTAATTAGTACCTTAATCTTTTATTTGTGAAGAACAAATATCTCTGTGATTTTTGCTTTGTGATTATAAACTAAGATTTTATAGAAAATTATATTGTTTTTCAATGTTTATTATATTATATGTAATTTGTTATACTACTATAATAAAATTATATAAATAAAAAGTAAAAATTACAAATAATTATTATAAATAAATAAAAATCTAGTAGTTCCCTTCCAGCTCATAAAATAATATGTATGCCTCACCACTAACTGTGGTTTTCGCAGAAATGGTCGTTACTCTTGAATCATTATATTAATGCCATTTTTGTGAATAAGAGTGATGACAATAAGCAGTGTAATGCCCACTGTATGTTGTGCCGCTGTGGTTACTCAGAGCATATAAATTGTATCGGCATTGTGTATGTGGTTCAGCAGCGTAATTCGTCATATCCAAACTCCCCAGAGGAAAATCAACTGTAACATTCAATTTTCTCCTAAACCTTTCTGTTGGCGAAAATTTTTTAAAATGGATTACTAATATTTTAGGGAACTTGTGGATCTTAAAAGATTTTGTACATTTTCTTCGCTTATTACACTTCAAACATGTAGGTTTTTCATCACCATCCAAGGTTTCCTCTCTGGTAAAACTATCAAGGCACTGTAAAAGTCCTATAGGCTCTTTTTTTTGAGGTATGGGAAGCGACAAGTCCCAGAATGGATCAAATGAAACTGAGTAGTGACCACAGTGTGTGCAGTTAAGTGTCGACTTAAACTGCCCAACAAAATTATCCACCACCTTAGAATTTTCTCTTCGTAAATACCTTTGCCAAGACTCTATTGCTTTCTCCGAATCATTTAATTTTTCATCAATTTCAGTGTGAATAGGTGTTAGTTTGGTGGTGACCCTATTGACATCTTCGTGTAAACCTTCTAATAAATTCCTGAGAAATTCTTGAGCATCCTGCTGTGAGTACCCTATAAAGCGAGGTGCGAAACGTTGTATTTGCGATTTTAGGGATGTTGTATTTACAACATGATTCGATGAATCCTCTGACCACAATTCTTTTATGACTTGCGCGAATACTTTGATCAATGCTCCTTTCATCCCCGAGATGGTGGTGTTAATATCACTTACATATACATCTTTTTTAAGATATTCTAGTAGGGGCTTCGTATTGGAAAGGCACTGAATGACAGAATTCATGAAGCAGGTATTTCCGATATTTTTTAAACCATTTAGTCCCATCTGATTCATTGGACTAGCGCGCTTATTTAGTTCTTTCTCCTCGTCCAAATTCCTCCTGCTTGACAGAATATTAAAAGCTTCTTTCTCAGTTGAATTTCGCTGGGAACTTTCAGTGTTTCTCGTATTTTGGGATATTGATGAACAATTTAGTCTTGGAGATGATAAAAGATCCTTAATTTCTTTAATTGAAATAACACCATTCGCATTAGGTTTATTACTTTCTTTTATGTCTTTACTCTTATTTATATTTAAAGAACAAAATATTTCATCTAAACCTCCCGAATTAGGAATAGTATTTAATATAGATGAAGCATTTCCTCGTTGAATTTCGATTCCGATTCTTTGACGAAGATATTCCATGGCACGATCTTCACCAGTTCTTTTTGAAATTAATTTTCCTATTGCAGTAATTAAAGATTTTGAAGAAGAACCCCAAGGACCAAACGTTTCAAAACCAAGAGGATAAAATATAAATTTGCCTTCCAAATCTTTACATTTTGAAATTTTTCGTTTTTCAGCTTCTTGTGCAGCAGAACCAATGGAGGTAATTGAAGACGCTATATAAGAATCAGCTAAAGAGTTAACGCAAGTAACATCCCAAACAAGTGCCTTTCCATTTTTCCACGGCATTAAAGTCATACCATCTGGTCTTTTTCCGTCATTGCGTAATAATCCTGGTGGTTCTAATATTGAGGTATATTGCAAGAAATAAAAGCGCGTTTTATTATATCATTTAATGCAGAGTGTCTACTATATCTACCACAAGTTTTATTGCAACTAAGACCATGATGCTCAAGCTCATCAACTAAAACGCCACATTTGCATTTATATTGACAACATAAATTAGTGCCAAGACGTAAACCAATTGCAATTCTTAAACTGTCATCATCTAAAAAGTTACCCACACTAGCAATAGGAAAGGCATGTAACCAGGATCCAGCTTCTCTAACAGTTAAAGCTTGTAGTCGGGCTTTATCTTCTAAATTTGCAAATGAAATTAGTTGTTTACATTTCCTATCAACTAAATGAGTATCCCATTCTTTTTGTGAATTTTTATTTTTAGGAGCAACTAAGACCATGATGTCCAAGCTCATCAACTAAAACGCCACATTTGCATTTATATTGACAACATAAATTAGTGCCAAGACGTAAACCAATTGCAATTCTTAGGGCCGGTTGCACCACTGCTCCTTAAACGTTAAGGAACACTTATATATCTTAAGTGTTACTTTATACATTGCACCATTGTTTTAAGGAACACTTAAATGCCTAAGGTTATCTTAAATTAAAGTCGAAGAATTCTGCCACTTAAAGTCGTTCTTAACCTAAAAATTCAAAACGTTCACTTCAGTTCACCTAAATTAAAAAAAACTTGCAATAAAATGGATGTTGAATTTGAGTTGCATTCAGTTTTGGAAGATAATGTTGAAGTGTTAGAGATATTAGAAGTGGGAATTCCCCGAAGAATATATGTTAAAAGTGAATCGATGGATGAACTGAGTCTTTTTAAAATATTTCGCCTTAGAAGAGAAACTGTGCTTTCTCTTCTTGGATAATTATTTTTCTAGATATGATTTGAAAAAAAAACAAAATAGTTAGGAAAAAATGTTTTTTAATCACAACATAAAATTTAAATTCTACCAATTATTATTAATTATCACAATATATAAATAAACGCCAATTTGTAACAAATTAAAAAAACTTTGATTGCAGATGTCAACATAAACAAAAGTTCTTCAAAATGCAAAAATTATATAAAAAGATATATTAAAAAAATAATAACATTCCATTCTTTACAATTTAACCGAAAAAATTAAACGTAATGTGTAAATGAAAAAAATAAATGGGCACTTGCCTATGAAAAATATCACACTATTCGCACCACAATAAAATATTAACTGGGCATTTAATTTTTCCTTTATTATTTCAATTTTGAGTTGTAACAGATCCATTCTTAAAGCGCTTTCAATTTTGTGGGATGACCAATTATCCAATTATTATTATCCCTGCATTGCTCTAACTTTTTGTTGATAGGTTTTGCTTTAGATGAAGAGGCTTGTAGTTACCCCAATCCATGGATTGGAGTTTCACTTATGTATGGATATTTGTCCAAACAACCTGGATTTTCTTTATCTTCATTCTAGTTAATTAAAAATTTTAGTTTTATAATAAATTTATTGCGTTGAAAAGTTTAACTATTGGGTAATGACAAGGACGCAAAAATCAACATTTTAATAAATTTCAATCATTATAAAATACACATTACATCAATTATCTTACTCTTCATCACCAGTAGCATTTTGTTCTTGGAACTGCCATAGTTTCTCCAGCATCACAAATAGCGTCAATGTCACAAGGATTTCTCAAAACAACAATAGTTTTTGATTAATAATTTCTAATACTAGATCATTGGGTATTGAAATTACTCGAGGAACACCACCACCTGTTTTTATTATTTCTTGCCTTTCCTGGGCCGCACCTTTTCTTGTTTTACACTTTTCATAATCGTAAACCTCTTTAAGGTGATGTTGTAGATCTGAAGACATCATTTGGGGACGATGCATTGAATTCTTTTGTAATTTGTTACCAAGCTTCATCTTTGTCTCTCCAAGTAGACCCAATAGTCTTTTTATTTTCTACTACTACTTTTTGGGAAAAGTTTGTTGAACGAATCTTTTTGTAGGTTGATCCGTATGTAAAAAATAAATTTAAAACAGTTAAAATTTCCCTATGAAACACTATCACAATTTCCTTTAAGTTAAAAACGAAAACAATAATAAAACCGAGAAACATCGTCGAAATTATAGGTTAGGCGTTACGCCACAGAATTACATACTTTAGAATCCCAAAACATTCAAGAAACGGAAATTTCCCTAGATTTTTACAGTGTTGTCAAGCTTTCCTTTCACTTAACATAAGTATTACTTTAATTCTAGTGGTGCAATTGAACTATTAGTTAAGGTGCACTTAATTTTAAGATTCACGTAGTAAGGGAACACTTTTAAGGAACAGTGGTGCAATCGGGCCTTAAACTGTCATCATCTAAAAAGTTACCCACACTAGCAATAGGAAAGGCATGTAACCAGGATCTAGCTTCTCTAACACTTAAAGCTTGTAGTCGGGCTTTATCTTCTAAATTTGCAAATGAAATTAGTTGTTTACATTTCCTATCAACTAAATGAGTATCCCATTCTTTTTGTGAATTTTTATTTTTAGGAGCAACTAAATCAGTTTTTAAAAACCATTCATTTATAGCTTCTGATGTTAACTTATCCAAATCAAATTTAGGAACAATAGTTAAAACTAGATTATGTACAGAGTGAACTGAAGCTAAAAAAGCTGGGAGAGCAAGTTCAACTGTACTTCTAATACCAATTCCACCTAAATTTACTGGAAGAGTAGTTTGACTCCATTAAGACTCGTTCAAATTACAATTTGTAATTCCTACAAAACTTGAACTTAAAATCTTATCAAATTCCAATAACTTTTCTTTTTTTTTCCATATCTCACTACATCTTAAAATATGTAAAACTTTTGAGACTCCCAAGCAATTTTTTAAAATGAAAAGACCGTGGTGTGCATTTAAGATAAGCAAACGCTTAGTAAGCAGTTTGATAGCTTTGATCTTTTCATCAAATATATTTGATATTGCTTCATCAAAAATGGAGGAACCTAAAAGTGAAAGATCTTCTTTCTTTGTGAATCTTATATCAGGAGCAAATTTTCTAACATCATAAATAGCTTGATTCGTTAAAATACTATTCCCACCAAAAATATAGGCTTCACATTTAGACATGTTTAATTTTAAACCCATTTCCTGTCCCAAATGAATAATTTTCGTTAAATCCTCTTGAATCATATTTATAGGACCTGCTATAGTTCCATCGTCTAAATACCAAATATTAAGAGGCGATTTTAAAGAACTAATAATATCCTGAATTGCAAGACAAAATAAAAGAGGACCAATGGGATCTCCTTGCTGAACACCAGATGATGAATCAAGAAAATTATTTCCAAAAAGTAGTTTCGATTGGTTTCTGTACATTTGCCAAATAAAACTATAATACTGAGGTAAATATTTATGAGCAGTAATTAATAGTTTATTACGACAAACACAATTAAACGCATTAAAAAAATCAAGTTTTAGAAGAACCTGCAACTCCGAGGAATTTTTTAAATAATACCTGGTAGCATGAATTGCAGCTTCCATTCCACCTTTTGATGCATATCCCAATTGATTTGGTCTTAAAATTTGACCCATAAAATTCGAAACTCTTCTACTAACTATCTTGCAAGCTAATCTGCGGATAGTATTTCCAACAGCAATAGGACGTATTCCTCAATCCTTTTGTTGTGATGATTCTTAATTCTTAATAAAAGGGTGGGTTGGCACTTCAAAATAATAAGTTTTGGGTGTAGTTTACAGGTGTTTATTCGTTGAAATACAAAATTGGTCTGTCTAACAATCAGTTACAATTTATTGAACTCCTCTGGCCTAAATTAATTGGCGAATAAGACATTTCGTAATTAAACAAAGTTCATTCGAATAAATTTGACTTGACATAAAACTTAATATGAAATACATTTAAAACTCAAACATAAACGACCTGAAAACAAATTAACAATTTATATAATAATGAACAATATTAATAACTATTTAGCAAATAAATAAAATTAATAGAATAATTATACTAGGTATCTGATATCACTACACCTCCCCCTCAATTTTGAAAATTGTACCTATTAGTGGTGCAATTTTCATTTTTCAATGGCTGCATCTCAATTTCTTCCTCTTTAACATGTTCTTTTGCAGATACAGGGGAGTCGCTTTCTGAATGTTTACATTTAGACTTAAAATATAAATATACAATTATTATAATAATAAAAATAAAAACTATGTACATTGAAAACATTAGTATTTTATGAGTTTCGAATTTTATGAGTTTTTCATTGTCTATTTCCAATGATTCCAGAGAGTGACTCGCATCTTTTAGTTTATTTAGATCCAATGGTTTCAAGATTGTGGTAGAAAAGAACCCATTCAAAATTTGGCTATGTAGAGTTTTTGACAATTTGAAATTGTTTAAAAGTGGTAATGAAGAATAAAATGATTCTATGTTGGTTATAAAATTGTTACTAGGGGTTGTTAATATAATTGATTCTGATACTGCGGAACATGAATTATTTATGGATATTTTCCCAATATTTATTATTTTAACAATTGTCTTTGTCTCACCGCATTTCAAATCAATTTGTTTTGGTTTAGGAGAAATAAACAAAAATTCATTCTGCTGCGATAGTGGCATAAAAATTGTTTTGGTAATTTTTGAAATTCTTAAACTACATAATTTAGTATTTGTATTCTTTGTTAATACTTCCGATACACAATTTGGATGTGAATGTGTAGATAAAATAGGCATTAATTTATAGCATATAACATCATTTTTTCTAATATGTTTACAGTGTTGTAGATCGTCCGAATCATATGAAAAATAAAATTGTTTTAAATCGTCAATGAAAATGTAAGGCTTTGTTGGCAAAATAAATGAATAAAAGTTGTTTCCTAAATAATTTGGTACTGAATTTATTTTCAAAATGTTATACTTTTGTTGCCAAACCAATGGAAAAGATAAAATAAAATAAATCTTGTTTGAAGTGACAAAACTTGTTGGTGTAATTAAACCAAATAATTCCATGCAATTTTCAAAAATAGGATTTAGTGGAAACGTGACACCTTCGGGCAATTTTGATTGTAATTTACTTAATTCGCTTATTAGTTTTTTTGGATCCATTAAAAGTGGATGCATGTTACCATTATGGCTGTAAACAATAATTTCAAGTAAATCTGATTGTTCAGTTTCAAAAGAATTTAATAGAAGATTTACAATTTCTGCTGTCTCGGTTAAAAGAATTTGCATAGTTGTATTGTTTATTACTTGAGATGTGGTATTTAAATAAGCCGCAACTTCGTTTAATTTTTTTTCAAGAGAGGACATTTTATCGTTTATTTCGAAAGAGGTACTGTTTATTGCTCGTGTGGTTATTTTAAATGTTGAGATTTGTCTTTTCATTAGTTCCAATAAATGATTTTCGTTTTTTGAAACAATTTCTATTTGATTATCATAAAATTGCTTATCATCGTCGTCTAATGTCCCAAATAATGACTTAGATATTTTTCCCACAAAATTAAATAGAGCCCGTTTAGACTTATTGCTAGTTATACCTAAATAATTTGATATTATATTATCCTTATGACTAAATATAGTTATATACCTATTTAGAACCTCCTCTAATATTTTACAATCATTTTTCTCCTGTTCCCCAAAACCCTTCAAACATAATGATTTTAGTACTTCAATCCTATTTATCAATAAACTAAAATTATTTTGATACGAACTAAGATTATAATATGTAATAAATTCCCATTTGCTTTTGCATAATTTTCCTACTCCGAACTTCTCAAAATATAATCCAATACTTGTATTAAAAGTTTCTAACTCGTAGTGGTCCTGAGCTTGACTTAGAGAAATGGTGCAAACTATTATCGTCGAGATTACCACGAACTGCATGTTTGCCCTAAAATAGAAAAAAAATCTTAGTCGAAAGTAGTGTTTTCCACGAACGGTTTAAGTCGGTTTTTGTGAACTTTGATGTTTTTGTTATTTTTCAAAATGGTGCAGTTGACAGGGGAATCTATGGAAATTATTTTATATGGACCTTCGAAGAGTGAACCTAATTTTTTTGATTTTCCTGCCTCAATATGTTCAGATTTTAATAAGACTAGGTCATCTACCTTAAAATTAATATTATTTACGTTTTGGTCATAATTTTCTTTTGTTAAAACTTTTTTCTGCACAAGATTTTCTCTGGCAAGAGAATGGCAATGTTGCAAACGTGATTTCAATTCAGTAGAATAGTCGTCATAGTTATAAAATACCTCAGGATCTTTTGTTACGGATGTTGGAAGATTTGCCTTGTGACCAAATAGTAATTGGAATGGTGTAAAACCCGTTGCTATATGCGGAGTGGTATTTTAGGTAAACATGGCATAAGGGACGAATTCGTCCCAATTTAACTGATCTTTATCAATAAAGTTTCGTAGATATTCTTTCAGAGTTCGATGACTTCGTTCCAGTGCTCCATTTGATTGAGGATGATATGCCGTACATTTTATGTGATCGATTTTTAGTAGTTTACAAACACTTTTGAATAGAGAGCTACAAAAATTGGAGCCTTGATCGGTAACCAGAGATTCTGGTGTACCATAATTACATATGATATTTGTAACAAATGCCTTAGCGGTTGTTTCGGCATCTTGATTGGATAAAGGTATAGCAATTGAAAACTTTGTCAAATCATCTTGAAATGTAAGAAGGTATTGATTATTATTATGTGTAGAGATTAAGGGACCTACGATATCCAAGAATACTTTTTGAAATGGATGACTAGCTGTAGATGTGATTTGCATAGGTGCTTTTGACTTCTTCCCAATTTTGTTCTTTTGACAAGACTCACACTTTGAAATATAGTTTTTCACATATTTAAACATGTTATCCCATTTATAGTATAATTTTATTCGTTTGAACGTTCTAGAGAAACCCTGATGTCCTCCTATTGGAGTATCATGAAATTCCTTGATAATTCTCTTCCTTTCTGATTCATCTTCGATTGTTTGAATTTTACTAGTACATATTTGAATTGTAATATCAACGTCTCTAAAAACAAATTTTATCATGCATAAAACAACGTCAAGATTTATGAAATCTTCACAGGTTAAACGTTTAGGAAGGGATATTTTTTGAATAGCATTGAATTGACAGAATTCTTTCAAGTTTATCAAGACAGAAAACAGGTTTTTATAAGTAATTTTTTCAAAATGCTGGTTTTTTATAATAAGAAAAATTATGAAACGGTTGTGAGTTTTTGAAAATAATATATTGTTATCATGAGACACGTCTAAACTTGAATAAGAATTTTTATAAAAGGTTTCCTTTATTAAGACTCCTTCATTAGATGTAGGAAATTTAAAATCTCTGCTAATACAACTAACAATACTGGAATCGTTCGAACTTTCTAGAATAGATTTATCGATTTCGTGAACTTTATGATTAACAGAATTTCGAGATTCGGCTGAAGTAACAAAATTGTTGTATAATTGATCAAGGTTGTCTGTGTGGCTTCTGGTTCGTACGGGATAGATCCGGCTTAGTGCATCTGCGACAGTGTTTAATTTACCAGGTTTGTGAATGATTTTGTATTCATAGTCTTCCAACTTAAGTCGAAATCTCATAAGTCGGCTACTTGGATTATTTATAGAAAATAACCAAACCAAAGGTCGATGATCGGTAAAGATCTTGAATTTTTTTCCATAAAGATAGGGTCGGAAATGATCAGCAGCCCAAACAATAGCTAGAAGTTCCTTTTCTATCGTGGAGTAGTTTTGTTCTGCCTGATTTAATATTCTGCTGGCGAAGGAAATTGGTAAATCCGAATCACCGTGATTTTGGGAAAGAACCGCCCCGATTGCCTTACCACTTGCATCCGTGGTTAGAATAAATTCCTTTTCAAATTTTGGATATTGCAGGATGGGAGTAGTAGTTAGTTTTGACTTTAAAATGTCGAAAGAATTTTGGCATTCCTGGTTCCACTTATAAGGGACGTCCTTTTTAAGAAGCTGGTTTAGAGGTTGCGAGAAGGTTGAATAGTTTGAAATAAAGCGTCTATAATATGAAGTTAAGCCTAAGAAACTTTTCAATTGTTTTTCATTTTTAGGGACTGGAAAATTTTTAACTGAAGAAATTTTTGATGGATCTGGCTTGACACCGTTTTCTGATATTATGTGTCCGAGATATAGAATTTCCTTTCGAAGAAAATCGCATTTATCTATTTTTAATTTAAGGTTACTCTCCCTCAGTCTTTCGAATACCTCAATCAAACGTGAATTGTGTTGAATTAAATTCGTTCCGTAAATTACTATGTCATCAAGATATACAAGGCATTTCAATCCATTTAGACCAGAAAGTACACAATTCATAAGTCTTTGAAATGTGGCTGGGGATCCCTTTAACCCCATTGGTAATCGATTATACTCAAAATGTCCAGTTGGCGTGCTAAAAGCAGTATACTTTTTGCTGTTAGAATCTAAGAGAATTTGGTGAAAACCGCTAGCAAGATCGATAACTGAAAAATATTTTGATGAACCGAGTTGATCTAAGATTTCTGAAATATTTGGCAAAGGGAAAGCATCTGCCATGGTGGAATCGTTGAGTTTTCGAAAGTCAACTACTATACGATGACGAAGATTTCCATTGGAGTCCGGTTTTTTCGGGACAATTAATAAAGGACTATTATACGGAGATCTGGACGGTTGAATAATACCATCCGACAACATTTTGTCGACTTCTTTGTTTATTTCATTTTTCTTATGCTCTGGCAATCGATATGGTTTTACATAAATTGGTGGGGTATTTGGTAAGATTGGAATAGTATGTGTGATCGCTTCAGTATAGGTTAAAGGTTCGTCCTCTAAATGAAATATGTCACAATAATTGGAAAAAATTGTAAGGATTGACTCACTTTCTTCGGAATTCATGTGAGATGTACGAATTAGTGAAAGAATTTTATTTATGCGTGACGAAGTATTTTCTGAAATTAAAGCGTTAAATGACATAATATTAAAATCACATACATCAGCAAGGTCGAGTTGGATATCGCTTAACTCGACATCGTATTCATTACAATTTAAAATGTTAATGTTGCAAAGACCTGAGTTAGCACGTATTAAACAGTTTTCAATGAACACACCTTCAAAAATTTCTTTAGCCAGACATATTTTATTGTCTTCCTTGCAGTTTGACGGGATTTTCGCAATAATTTCTGTACGAGCAGGAACGCTTATTTTAAAAGGGTTTTGCATAGAAATATGATGAAGAAGGTTATTTATTTTAAAACTAAGGTTGCAAGTTTCATAATTTATTGTCACCTTGTGTTTTGAAAAAAAATCATTACCTAAAATTCCATCATTTATTAACGGGAAATTTCTAGGGACAATATGAACGGGATGTTGAACGGTAGTATTTTCATCTAGTATTATATTCATGTTCATGACTCCTAATGTGTAAATTGATTCGTTTGTAATACCTTTAAGTTTTAAAGTGGTTTTTACGAAAACGTTTGCATCATCATTTACGTGAGAAACTTTAATTAAACTAACGTCAGCACCCGTGTCGATTAAAAATTGAGCGTTTGTATTTTCTAACTCGTTGCTTCTAATTTTTACGCTAAAAGATTTATAATTTTCGAGAATATCAATACTAAGAATTTTATTTGAGACAGGATCATTTAGTTGGCAGATTTTAACTGACTTCCCATCACACTGCCTGACGTGCTGGGCCGTGACTCGTTTCCCGAAATTGAATTCTGATGATCGTTGTTTTGAAATTGAATATGATTTGTACGCTTTTCTGCTTGGCTATTGTTATATTGCCGTTTTCTGCACTCGCTAATATGATGACCAAGTTTTTTACAATATGCACACGAAATGACTCTTACGTTTGTTTCGCGGTGCGAGGAATATTTTGGAAATTGTTGCGATGACGAATTTGTATTTGAATTAGAATTTGATGATGTGGGAGAAACTGTGGAAAAACATTTTTCAGTAATGTGGCCCTCCTTGTGGCACTTAAAACAACGAAGTTTTGAATTCCTTTGAAAGGGTTTATTAGCATTTTCTTTGAATTTGTAATTTTGACTTCTTTCCTCGAGAACAGCAGATTCAACAGCATCGGATAAGTTTTCAAATCGACAAGCTTTAATGTACAACCTGAGATTATTATTTAGGCCATCAGTAAATGCTTTAGGAGCACTTTTTGCGTTAAGTCTCCTGATTGCCGCAATACCTGCCTCAGCCGCCTCATTGCCTTCGGTTGCGACGCAAGCATCATTTAAATCTAATTGTAGGGACTCTACCCGATTTGCAAAAGACCTTACATCTTCGTTTAACTTTTGTCTACACCCTAATAATTCTGATTGAATTTGAGCAACTGAGCGCCTTTCCAAATATTGCTGTTCTAAGATTAATTTTAATTGTGCCCAAGTGTTATATGTCGAGTATTTGACTAAATTATAAACACGCGGATGTAGTTTACTTTCAACTACTCTTAAAAATAAGTCGGTATCGTTGCGGGTTGTTGCCGTATCTGAGCAAATTTGGCAACAAGCAATGAATTTTTGTAAATTTTCTCGATTTCCATTAAATTCGGGGATTAATTTTAAAGAAAGATCTACGTTAAAAGGCATAATTATATTAGGATTTTCTGTATCGTCTAAAAGATTTTCGGGATTTTCTAAGAGATTTTGATTTTCAAGATTTTGTAAATGATTTTGATTTTCTAAAAGATTTTGTTCTGCGAGACCTTCTGGTTCATTCATGAATAAACAATGAAACACTCACCCCTTAAATATTCTTCGTCGCTGTTTCAACCCTGGTTACTTCGAGGAAAATGGCTCCTTCTGCTTCCTGGGAACTGCTACTTTTGGATATTGGAATTGACCAAACCTCCGTCGGATGGACCTCCAGCCGCCAGCTTATCCTTTTATTGATAAATAATTCTTCCGCGTAGAGCTGGGTGTGGCCTCAGCTATTCCCACGTTGCGAGATTCCTCGATAACTCACTTAAATATCAGCGATATTTAATAAGTGCTTAGTTAAATTTTCACCACCTTTTAATTATTTTTTCCAAGAATCCCACCGCTGCCACCAAATATGTTGTGATGATTCTTAATTCTTAATAAAAGGGTGGGTTGGCACTTCAAAATAATAAGTTTTGGGTGTAGTTTACAGGTGTTTATTCGTTGAAATACAAAATTGGTCTGTCTAACAATCAGTTACAATTTATTGAACTCCTCTGGCCTAAATTAATTGGCGAATAAGACATTTCGTAATTAAACAAAGTTCATTCGAATAAATTTGACTTGACATAAAACTTAATATGAAATACATTTAAAACTCAAACATAAACGACCTGAAAACAAATTAACAATTTATATAATAATGAACAATATTAATAACTATTTAGCAAATAAAAAAAATTAATAGAATAATTATACTAGGTATCTGATATCACTACACTTTTTGTTTAAAGCTGTTAAACTAGCACTATATAATAAAGGACAAATTTCATCCGGTATTTTTCCATTTAACATTAAAGTAATTAAGCTAGCCAAATGAGTGTTTACTTTAATTAAAATATCACCAATTGCCTTTGAACTTAGGTCTTTCAAGTGTTGTGGTCTTAAACCATCCAGGCCACCAGCTGACCCATTAGGAAATGAATTAATAGCTTCTTTCACCTCATCTGATGTAATTGAGTCAAATAAATTATCTTCACTTTTTGGAAATGGGTGACAGATTGAACTATTATTAGTATTTGTATGTTTGGATTTTAAAATTTCATAAACATCAGTAGAATAACCAGCTGTAGAATCAGTTGAAGATAAAAGTCGAACGGCTCCACTCAGATCTCCGTCATTTAATTTAAATTTAACTAATGATTTTAAATCAGGTTTCCTTTTAGTTTTCTTATTTAAATCAATAACTGGTTCATTAAGTTGTAAATTTTTCAAATTTGTCAAATTCTTTTTAATTTTACTGGACAAAGAAGTATTCTCCGAAAAGTTATTTAAACAAAAAGCTCCATAAGAAAAAGTAAGTAAACCAAACCAAGATTCTGTATCATTTTTGCTAATACATGATTGCAATACATCAGTAAATGCTACAGCAACTTGGTAGCGAACACCTTTTGGAATTCTACGCAAAAGTTTAGTTGAATGACGTAGATTACCTAATTTTAAAAATAATTTTTTTTAAAAGAAGCATCTTGAAAAGTATTATTAACATTATCAGTTAAATTAAGATTTCTAGCTTTTTCCAATTTAATCTGTTCTTTCAAACAAACATTACTTCCCTTGTGTTTAAACCATCCTGAATTACTTAAATTTTCTTTCCCACATAGCTCGCAATTTCTAGTTTTCTTCATGTATGTATAAAAACATATAAAAATATATGGATATTATTGTGACAGTGACAATGGTTCAAAAAATATTTTTAAATCTTTGGTAGACCAGTATTTGAATAAATTTTCCAAATCTTTAATACTAATAATGTATAATATGTCCAAAAAGAAGGTACTGTTCTTATAAAATATTTTAAAAGTTAATAGATCAATAAAAAAACTAGAGTAAAAATTTCGTGACTTGTGACTTTGACAAGTTATATATATTTTTTTTGATACTACTTATACGGTGCTTAAAAATAAATATACATTTGGATAGTATTTTTGTGTCCTTATTTATAAATTTAAACTTCATTTTCGCAACATGCGAATATTACGTTTACGTTGAAACGGTATGTCATTATTTTTATCTAAGGCGTTTTAGTTTCATTCCTGTTAGCTCTTGGTTACGTTTCAAGGATAACCTTTCGTACTCGATTCATAATCAATGACATCATTATAACCGAGCAGATTTTAATAACAAGCTCTAGCGGTCGGTTAAAGTGTCAGTTATTAGTTTCTCTCTTTCTAAAAGTGTTGTTTGAGGTTAGATAAATTTTAGTTTAGAGTTTAGATTATTAAATTAAAAAATGACTTTTTTTAATAAAAGATGGAAGCTATTAAATTTGTAATTAATGAAAAGAATACATACTAGGAGGAGACCATCGATAATTGTGTAAAACTATTAAAAGGTAATAATAAAAGAGATTTGCTCGATTTAAATTATAATATGAAATTAATTAGTAGTTAAGCTGGCGGGTTCCCGTGACACAAACCGTACTTTTGGTGGGAAAGTCTCTGATTGGTTGAATTTGAATTTTCAAATTTGAATTTTTGAAATGGAGCTCTGTGATTGGTTGAATTTGAATTTGGCTCGAAGTTGAGTGGGCGTGGTTTAAGTGATTTTAACGGTTTTGGTTATGATTTGACCGTTATAACTCGGCGCCGCAAGTCTCTGATTGGTTGAATTTGAATTTTCAAATTTGAATTTTTGAAATGGAGCTCTGTGATTGGTCGAATTTGAATTTCTAACTCGGTGCTGATTGGTTGAATTTGGATTTTCAAATTTGAATTTTAGTAATGGAGCTCTGTGATTGGTGCAATTTGAATTCGGCGGCGGGTAAAAAAAAGGCTAGCTTAGGCTTGCTTGATCGTGTAGGCAACCAAAGTTGTTGAGTGTTGGGTTGCGGCGGCAAGTTTTGGCGCGCAATTTAAAAACTTTTGTAAAAAAACTTATGGTACGTATCGTGCAAATCTATAGAACATTACGGAAATCGACCTTTCAATACAGGTAAATACAGATAGGGTAAATACAGATAGTTACCGTATAGGACTATAGATTTGCTCCGAAACGTACCATAAGTTGACCCAACGTAGGAATCGAACCTACGACCATTAGACAAAAGTCTCCTGCTCTACCACTGAGCTAGTTGGGCTTGAAAAGAAAACTACACTTTTGAGGATATAACTTGAATAATTAGCTTAAACGCAAAAAAATAAAAACTCGTTACTAATTTCAATGTTTATAAAGTTGTCTTGATTCATAAAATAGGCAACCAAAGTTGTCTTGATTCGTAAACTAAACTCTTAAGGAACATATATCAAACACACACAAGATAAAAAATCTGTTTATTTATTGTTGGGTACTAGAAGACAAAGTAATGAAACACATAGTAATACTACAAATTTTCGGAATGTTGACCAAGGCTAAAAAATTTAATGATAAATGCTTAAAATTCACAATATTTTCCCACACATACTTTTTTCCTTCGAAAATTTGTTGTATTTTTGCTAAAAATAAATTGTTGACTTAATTAACAAATTAAAAGTTAGAGATTTACTTACATTTTAGGCTTCTTTAATTTTTTAGGGTTATTTTTTATTTTTTTGTATCGGCTGAAGTACAACATAGAAATCAATCGCTACTTTACGACGCGACTACGATTGCGGTACGTACGCTCCGTTTTTTTATACTTTACGGACTCGCTCTGTCATTGCTGGACTTGCGGTTTTTTGTTCATTTTGCTGAGGTAATAAAATTATCATATTACTTTGTTGCACGACATGTGTGAATTATGAGGCGTCAAGTTTTCTAGGATATAAAAAAAAATAGGATATGACGTTATTATATATAATTAGTTTTCGGCGCGCCAATACAATTATTAGTAATTAATATACGCTTTTTCGTTTTTTTAAATTTATATGTTGATACCATTTTTAATAGTTCCAAATAAATCAACACTTTACTAATAAAATTAACATCTTGCATGCTCTTTTTTTCATTTTTTAAAATTTATATGTTATTAATATTTTTAAAGGTTCCGAATAAATCAACACTTTTAGTAATTAATCAATTTTTTCAGGGAGATTAAGGTTTTTTTAATTTATATGTTAATACACTTTACTAATAAAATTAGCATCTTGCGTGCGCTTTTTATTTTTTTAATTTATATGTTGTTACAATTTTTAAAGGTTCCCAACTTTTACAATTTTTCAAGGAGATTGAGGTTTTTTTTGTTATTTTAAAAAACACAGTTTTTTTATAATAATCTTTATTTTTTTAATTATATACAATTTAGTTTGAAGTATTTTTTACTCTTGTTCTTCTACAATTATTTAAAAATTGATTACATTTACGACGTTTACTTATACATTGATTTTCTCTCTCAAGACAATCTGTAATTCCTTCTTCGAAGTCATCATTTTTTTTAAATTCTTGAAGTACTTGAGCTGTTACATTTGATAATTTTTTATTACAGCTTGTTAAATCAGCATCTATCATACGTATATCAATACTTAACTCGTTTATCTGATTTTTTGCTTCTGTGGAATTGGTTTTGTATTCATTAATTAAATCATATGAAGCGAGAAGTTTTTCTTCTTTCATTCGTAGTGACCTATTTAATCCTTGTATTTGTGCATTTAATTCAATTTGTTCACGTATAAGTTGATTTTTTTGTGTATGAACTACATCTTGGCTTGAATTTTTTAAACTATTTTGACATAGTTCTAATGAATCCATCAATTCATCATGAGCGTCTAGTTCGTTTGTATACAAATCGTTGCATTCTTCCAAATTTAAATTATATTCTTTGTAAAGATTTAAAGATGTATTATAAAGGGTATTTATTTCAGTTTGTAAAATTTCAATTTGGTCTTTGTAAGAATCACATGATGATGATGATGATGATGGTGGTGTTGAAGTTTCGTTAGTACTTTTTACATAGTTAAAATAACTTACAAAAAGTAATATTATTAATATCGATGATACTTTATTCATTTTTAGTGCACACAGTACAAAGGTTTACAATATACTAAAAGTAGTTACTTAAAAAAATTACTTAAATATTCTTACAACATTTGTGAGGGGATTGTATTTAATTAAACGATCGTAAATAATGAGACAAAATACTGTAGTATTGGAAGTCATATTCACTGATGTTTCGAATTCTAATCTAATATCTACGCTGCCTGATTTTAATGTTTCGTTTTGACGTGAACAATCAATTACACACATCGGAGTGGTAGTCTTAAAATTTGAAAAATTTATACATGGTTCACCATCAATTTTGTTATAATAAGATTGTTGAAATTTACTATACATTTCATATAAAATAGAGTACTGATTTTTACCAAAATTTAAATTTAAATTATCATAGGGATATGTTTCAGAATTTAAATACAATTTCATATTAATTAAATTGCAATGATCAAATTTACTCATATCTTTTTTAAGATTATTTTTTCGACCGGATTGGAAACAAACAATTACATAGCGAGGTTTGTCCATTCGACTTGTTGCTTTTACGTTCCATGTGTGTTTTGTAGTTTCTTGTAAAATTGGAAATTCATGCAACTCCCAAGTTCTAAATGCCGCTTTAAGATCTTTACCATTCTCGATGTATTTCATGAGTTGTAATTTTTCAACATCAGCTACTTGTACATGCGGTATTTTCCATAATATTTTTAAAAGTTGTATTGATGGTGTTTCAGTATTATCATCTTTCGTACTAATTGCTCCATTTAAATCTCCTGAACTTCGTATTAGAACCAATTCTTGACGTATATTTATAATAATTTTCTTAAAATCCTCACAAAATCCAAGTATAATTTTAAGTGGTATACAAACATTAAAATTACCAGCTGCATCAGTAATCTTCAGATTAGTATTATTATCCCAACCAGCATTATTAAGTTTGATACATTGATTATTTGTAAATGAATTGTAACCTTTGATTGTGGATGTGATACCAGGATTACGTACTCTATCAATTACCGATCCACCGAATTCATACCTGATTTCATCAAATAAAAATAAAATACCATTATTTATTAAATGTAACGTAGCACTAGCTTTTGAATCAGTTGAATTCAAAAGTTTACCCTCAATATAAAGTAAACTTTGAGAGGGTAAAGTGTAGATATCTTGCGTTTGGATTGGAATACGAATTTCATCAGAATTATTTAATGTTGTATTTGCATAGGGTGGATGACTATGTAGTTCACAATTTGTTATTGAATTATCATTGTAGACACTTTCGTTAACATTCAATACGTTAAAATTCATTTTTTCCTTTTCTCTGAAGCACTTTAAATCCTAAGGCAATTAAAAATTGTTTATTTTGTGGTGTTAAGTCTTTCACGAACTTTTGACGACTGTTACTATTTTGCACACTATGATTTATTTTATCTAAATTACTAGTACTTGTTTTTATTGTTGGATTAACTAAAGAATATTGAAAAACCATTTTTTCACAAATTCAACTCTTTCAAATGTAGTCCGACCGACACCATTTCATTTCTGAAATTGATTAGTTTTCCATTTTGATCCTGTATTTCAATGATAATTTTGTCAATATAATGTGAATTAATTGGTAAATAAATGACATTCTTAATATTCTCCACAATTCGGTAACCTGGTGCAGCTAATGGATAAAACATATGTATGATATGACCTGGTTTACTTCCACTGTAAGAGTTTGTAATCAGATTACAATTAATACAAATTGCATTTAAATCAAATACGTTAACTGGACGATCGGAAATATGTGTTTTATTTGGATGTAATATTTTTTTATCAAAACCAAACATTGAACCTATCGAATTGTTTTTATCGAAGTAGATTGGAAAATTACTTTTAATTTCATAATTTAACGTATTTAAATTTGCTCTTAATACTAATGCAATAAGTTCCTTCTTCTGTAAATTAGCTTTGTTAGATCCTATTACCTTTACTGGTTTTGTTGTTTCTTGGAATATTAATGATTGTTGTTTTTGTTGTTTTTGTTGTTTTTGTTGTTTTTGTTGTTGTTGCTGTTGTTGTTTAGATTGGTTCAGTTCATTTTGTTCTGCTTTATTATATTCTTCAATTTCAAGATTAAGGAATTTTATTCGTTCATAGATATACGCTTCAATATTTTTAATTTCATAAGAACCTGTATCTATTATTATTTCATGTGGTCCAATATGAAACTTATTATTTTGTTCATCGACGTTCGGTATTGAATTAAATGCAACAAAATTTATTAAACCCAAAACGTACGTTTTTTTCTGATCTAAAACTATTGGTGGATAGCTGTCTGCAGTCAATCTTGACGATCTATCAAATAAATTAATACTATAAGAAGCCGCCATTGTATCTAAGCTGGTGAAAGGGGTATGGTTAACTGAAGAAATCGTTATTGTTTTACTCGTATTTATTCAATAAAAATAAGATACACTTTTTACCACAATTTACTGTACTATATGTTTGATGTATTTTATGATTATAAATTATTTTAACATGATTCTCGTTAGCAAATTGAAAATATTTTTGAAGTTCAATTGGTGGTCGTAGATTTCCAAAACTATCAAAATATTCTATGGTGGTAATATTATTATTTTTAATTGTTTTATAAGCAACCCAATGTGTTCCAGGACCTTCAATACCATCTAAATTGACTATTCCACATTCGTTCTTTCGAGGTTTTCTTGGTAAATTATTTCGCATAAAAACTCCACGAAAATATGGTATTTTAAAAATTTTGGTTGCGTATATTATCAAATCTTCATTGCTAAGTGCACGATTATTAGGTATAATATTTAATTTTGGTTGTTTTTCATGCCTAAAAAAAGACCCATTCCTTTTTTATAGGGTCCTAAATAAAGTCCTTTTCCCATACTGATAGCTTCCATCATTTTATTATGTCTTTCAGACTCCTTTAATTGTTCCTTCGCTGATCGTACATCATTAACAGCTTTTGCAATACCAGCTGCACCTCCACTAAGTGCACCTAATGCACTTAAACCGGCAAAAATAGGAATTAAGGGTAAAATACCACCATGCTTTGGAATTTTTATCACTCTTGATGGTTTAATTCTTTGTTTTAGTTTTTTTAGCCCTTTTCAGTGCGACTTGTACTGCCTCACTCAATGTGTTGGGTTTCATTTTTAAAACTTTCTCTTTAATTTTTGAGATTGCTTTCGATAAACACAACTTTTTTTTACTTGATTTATTAACTTTTGACTTTGTTGATCTCTTGGTTTTACTTTTTTTCTTTCTTTTTCTACCACCATCACCATCATTATTATATTTTACCATAATGAAGTCTACACCTTACAAAGGTTCTCTTGCTAATGATGTTAATATTTATTATACTTGATTTTTAAATTTGTTTAAGTTTTTTGGGAAAAATTTCATTATCAAAATCAGACATTTTTCGTTTTTGTGATTTTGATGTATTAAGAGGTTCATTAAAATCAAAAGTTTTAGTTTTTTTGTTTAAAATAATATCATCTATTACATTTAAATTTTGCAATTTTCGTTTTCTTGAAGGTACTGTTGTTTCTTTAATGTTATCATCAATATTATCATCACTATCAATTTCCATTGATATATTTTTGTTTGCTCTTTTTCTTTTAATTTCAATCATTTGTGGTGTATCCTTAGTAGTATTATCTATTATTAATTTTTTCTTTTTAGTTTTTGGTTTCGTCTTTGATGATGATATTGCTTTATTTTCTTTTAGTAAATCTATACATTTTTCAACATTTTTTAATGTCATTGTAATGTTTGATTTTATTTTCATTAATAAATGTTGATATTTGTTTTTAATTTTTGGTGATGATAAACCCATACCCAATTTCACTTTTGTCTTCATAGCACCAACTATACCTAATGCTGCCATTTTTTCACCGATACTAGCGTCCTTTGAACGAAATCTTTTAAACGCTTTTGCAACTAACACCTCATCTGCTTTATGTCTACTATATAAATCGTCTTTAGTTTCTGAATAGGCTATATCATGTTCACGACAAGCGTCATCCAACGGATTAATCCCGGTATCACCACGTGCTAATCGTTTCTTTAATTTAGTTCCTGGTCCACAAAATCGATAGGTAGGTATATGAAGTTCAAACGGTAAGTTATTTATAACTTTATTTAAAAGACCTTTGCCACTATAATTCTTCATACCTCCGTACTAGTACGGACGTCTACTACTACTAACGCTCAAGCAGATTAAGTAAGACGTTAAAAATGAAATTAATTAAACAAAAGACAACACTTAAAATTGAAGATAAAAGTTTAAGTTTAAATAAGAAGAGTAATTTTAAAAAGCATGGAGAACTGTTTCCATCCACAATACGCTGTATTTTAGTAGGACCGTCAGAGTGTGGTAAAACTAACGTTATGATAAATCTGATTGAACACGAAAATGGATTGTAATTTGAAAATGTTTATATATATTCAAAATCGCTCAAACAAGATAAGTACAGATATGTAGAGGAACTGTTGAAACCACTAAAAGGTATAGGTTATTATGCGTACGATACAGCAGGTGAAAACATAGAACACCCTTCAAAGGTCAAACCTAACTCAATCTTTATATTTGATGATGTTTCAACCGAAAAAAAAGCAGGTGCTTTAATTCAAGCATATTTCAGTATGGGAAGACACAGTCAAGTCGATTGTTTTTATCTTGCCCAAACTTATGCAAAAGTTCCTAAACATTTGCTAAGAGATAATGGCAATGTTTTAATTGTTTTTAAGCAAGATGATAAAAATTTAAGTCTCATTCATAGAGATCATGTTAATGTTGATATGAATTTTGATAAATTTAAAAAAATTTGTTTTTTATGTTGGGAAGGAGGAGGAAAACAAGATGATAATTCTTTTCAATTTTTATCAATATTTAAAAATTATAAAGTAAATAATGGAAGATATAGAAAGGGTTTTGATTTATATATAAAGGATATAAAGGGTGATCAATAAAGCGCAGATACCTCATTAGACCTCATCAGACCTCATCAGGTACCTCATCAGACCTCATCAGATACCTCATCAGACCTCATCAGAAACCTCATCAGACCTCATCAGGTACCTCATCAGATAGCATATATAAGTAACCTAATCTCCAACATCGCATCATATTAGAAAGATGAATGAACAAGAACTGAAGACAAGACTCATCAAAAAACGAAAAACTATACGAAATAAATTAAATCTTTTACGTTATGGTGAAATGGAACAGGAAACTATGTTTAATCCAATTACAAAACATTTGAGAAACATAGAAAATAAATTGAACGAAAAACCTACTGCTAGCAATAACACAAAAATAAAGGAGGAGGATGAAACTATGGTTACACCTAAAACTTTTTTAAAACGAAAAAAACTACTCCTAAAAAGAAAACCAGTAATTAAGAAACGATTAAGTTCTCTACCAACATTTTCTGAAATTGATAAAAATGATGATAATGATTTTGATGATATTGATGATGATGATGATGATTATGATAATGATGATCATATTGATGAACAAAGTCCAATTGCATCACCATTTTCTTCAGAAATTTCTAATGACAGGATTCATAAGAAAAATGTATTAGAAAAATCATATATTGATTATTTAGAACAATATGATGCACTACCTAGAAAATATCTTCATGATATGTATAAAGATGAAAAAAATAAAGAATATGATCATAAATACGGTGTAAGACTTGATCCTCCTAATGAAAAACTTTTTATTGGCGACTCAAGTTTAGATTTTGATGGTAAAGACGTACTAATAAAAAATAAAAGATATAAAGGAACAAAAGGTTTGTACGAGTTGTTATTTAAAAAGAATCCACTGGATTACACAACGGATGATAGACAAAATTATTTACAAATTGTGAATAAAACAAATGCCTGCCGACGACATTATAATGCCAATCAACAAATAGATGGTAATAAAACGAAAAAATATAAATATATTATTGGACCCTCTATTAGTAGCAACAGTAGTAGTAATAGTAGTAGTGGAAAAGGTCTGTTTATGGAAGTTAATAATAATAAAATAGATTATATTTATTGGAATTCAATTAATGAATTGGTCGATAGATTAAGATTATTGTTAGCTTCAGAATCAGCTGGAAATAATGCACATAGGAATGAAATTAATTCCATTATTGAAGAATTAAAAGAAGCTAAAGTGATAGAATGAAAATTAAAAAAAACTCGTATGAAGTGGAGAGAAAAGAAATTGTAAATGAAATTCATAAATTAGCAAGAATAAATTTTCCAAGAAGAAAGTACATTTTAAAATCTTTAAACGATTTTTGGCAAGCGGATCTAGCTGATATGCAAAATTTCCAAGATGAAAATCCTGGTTATAAGTATATTTTAGTAGTAATAAATTGTTTTTCTAAATTTGTGTGGGCGTTACCATTAAAATCTAAATCTGGTCCTGAAGTCAGTAAGGTGTTTGAAAGTATTTTTAAGAAATTAAAAATAACACCACCATTAAATCTTCAAACGGATCTTGGAACTGAATTTTATAATAAGTTTTTTATGAAAATGATGCAAAAATATAAAATTAATCATTATAGTACGTTTAGTGAAAAAAAAGCAGCAATTGTGGAACGTGTAATTCGAACGCTTAAACATAAGATGTGGAAAGAATTTAATTTACAAGGTAGTTATAAGTGGTTAAAAATTTTACCAAAAATTGTAAATGATTATAATAATTCAAAACATAATACAATTGGAATGAAGCCTATAGAAGTCAATGAAAAAAATGAAAAACAAATTTTAAATACAGTGTACAGTCGAATTAAAACAGTTGATCCAACGTTAATAAAAAATAAAAAATTTAAAATTGGAGATAAAGTACGTATCTCCAAAGTCAGGGGAACATTTGCTAAAAAATATATGCCTAATTGGTCTACAGAAATTTTTACAATAACCGAAATTCGATTAACAAATCCAATCACCTATCATTTAAAAGATTTAAATAATAAACACATTCACGGTTGTTTTTATAAAGAGCAATTACAAAAAGCGAAATATTCTGATGTATACCTAATTGAGCGCATTTTAAAACGTTCTAAAAATAAAATCTTTGTTAAATGGCTTGGTTTCGATGACACATTTAATAGTTGGGTAAAATCATGATTCTTTTCCCACGTAAGGTTACTTTTTGCATATAAATAGAAGAAAAAATTGTAATTAAATTCAGTAGCAACCAGCGTTCTCTAAGCAATACAAGTTTTTCTTGCACAACATAAAAAATGTATATCGTTGATGTCCAAGGGTACAAAAGTAACCACCTCCCAAAAACCGTTCGGTTCCTGGTAAGAGAAGTTGCAATATACGACACTATAAGAAAACAAATTCATCATCGAATGGTGAGCCAAAATGTACCCTACGACATGTTAAACGAAAGCGGTAAGAATGAGATTTGTCAATCAATGAAGGTGCACGGATTGGAATATGAAAATTGTAACATGCGATTAAGAGAGGATGAATTCATCGCCATGGACAACTTAAGTGGATTTTTAAGAGAGGTAATTAAAGAAGAGGAAGCGCTAGTTGTTTGCTATGATTACATAGGGCAGCAAAAAATCAAAGAGTGTATAAAAAATCCTGTAGTGATCAATTTTGAAAATTTAACTGAAACTGATCTGGATTTTGTCCATGAACGAGATTATTTTAAACATGCATGCAAAGAACACCAGCGGTTAGGAAAACTTGAAGGAGGTTGTTGTGCAAGATTTCACGTAAACGTTGCTTATCTTTGGTTTACTGAAAAAATGTATGCTTTTTAAAAAAATGTTATTTACAATAATAAAAACAACAAAATAAATTGAATACTTTTTTTATTTATTCCAACATTTGAAATTCCATAATAAAAGTAAAAAAATTAAACAGTTTTTTCTTAAAAGTGTTTTTATGGATTTGCAATTAAATCTTGAGAGAAAATTTCAAGTTCTTGACAATCTAAATCGTTCAGGTAAGATACAATATTTTGTGTGGCCTCTTGTTGAGATGAAGAACGGTGAGAAGGAGAACGGGATCGTTCTCTTTTTTTCAGAATCTGTTTTCTAACACCACCAGAACTTCTTTTTAATCGTTGTGATGGTGGTTGTTTTGATGGTTGTGGTGGTGGCATTATTGGTAATGCAGAAGAAGTACTTGCTATTGCTGGTGGTGGTGTTATTGCTGGTGGTGGCATTATTGGTAATGCAGAAGAAGTACTTGCTATTGCTGGTGGTGGTGTTATTGCTGGTGGTGGTGATGATGGTACAACTACTACAGGTTCTTCTTCTATTGCTAACGTATCGAACTTAAATTCCGTCAACGCCATTTTATATAATGCAATGTCCTCTTGTTTTTCGGAACTCATCTTAGAGTATTTTATCGGCAGATTACCAAATTTTCGACGTAACGTTTCAATTTTGGGAGTATATAGCAAGTTTAACAAAACTTCGCCAACACCATTTATACTAAGTGACTTAACACCATATCTAAGTAATACAGAAAAAAAATCTAATTAAGAACAAATAAGTAAAAAAAGTAAAAAAAACTTACCGAAAAATCTCCTTACAAACAACATATAACATTCTTGGTGGTAATTTCTGTTGATCCAAAGACCGCAGAAAAATAGTACAAGGAACACCTGACATTTTTGTTTTAACAAATCACAATTACACTAGAAACTTATTAGTATTGAAAGTACTAAGTAACTATGTTACTAAGTTTGTAAAGATGTATTTATAGTAACTAACTGGAATATCCCACTAAATTTTTAAGTTCGTCATTTCCACTTAATTTCATCATCCCACTAAATTTTTAATTTCGTCATCTCCTTTTAATTTTACCATCTCCACATAAAATTTCATCATCTCCAAATAGAACCCTATAAAAGCAGAAAAAATTCAAAGAAGGTACAATCATGACGACACCTCAACAACATTCAAATTCAAAGAAAAAAGTTACAAGCATGACGACACCTCAACAACAAAATCCGTTAATTACTAAAAAACCAATTGAAAAATTACTTCTAAATGGTTTGAAGAAAATTGAACAAGTGAGTAGAATAATTAAATCTGAAAGAGAATTTGATAAATGGCTTAAAAGTATTACCAAATTTATTAAGTTAACTGAAATTTGTATTCGAAAAAAATGTAAAATTGTAAATTTTTTAAAATTAGAATCAATTTTGGGTCTTTTAAATTATTACAAACAACAATTTCAAAAACATAAAACAGTGAAAAACGTGAAAAAAAATCATTTAGTTTGGAAAGATTTAGAATCGTGTTTTGAAAATCGTATTAAATCTGGTGCAATTATAAACATAGATTTTAAAGATCCGATTAAATTTTTAAATTGTGCATTTCAAAGTTTTGCCACTAAAATTAAAAAAGAACTAGAACGCTCCATGCTCAAAGTAAATTGTATTTTTTACGGAAATTTTGTTAAACCTTCTACATTGGAAACTGATGTAAAACATTTCACTACAAAAAATGAACCGATCGATAATGGTACAAATTTAAAAGAATGGTTTTCTGAAAATGTGATACAAAAAATTGAAAAAAAACTTTCAGAATTCCAAGAAAGAGACAGTGGTTATGCTCTTTATCAAATTTTACATTTAAAAGTAAATATTAATCGTTTTACACCTTTAACGATAGGTACGTACATTGAAACACCATCCTTTCTAAAAACAACATATTCTTTATTAAATATTAAAAATAATGATGACTATTGCTTTCTTTGGTGTATTATGGCACATAAATATCCTGCAGTTGCAAATAAAAATCCAAATCGAGTTACATCTTACCCTCATTTTTCAAGTATACTAAATTATAAAGAAATTTCATTTCCAATTCAATTAAAAGATATTTCAAAATTTGAAGCGTTAAATTTTTTATCCATTAATATTTTTATAATTGGTTCGAATAAGGAAATTTTACCATTAATAATTAGTAAACATAACTTTGAAAAAATTAACTTATTATTATTACTTAAAAACGATCAATATGATGATGATAATGATGATAATGATGATGAAGAACATGACAATGATTTTGTAAAACATCAACTTCTTAAATCAACTTTTAATCATCATTTTGTTTTAATTAAAAATTTATCTAAATTATTAAATAGACAATTACCTAATAAGAAAAATAAAACTTGGATATGTGATAGATGTTTAAATAGATTTAAATCGTCTACAAATTTGCAACAGCATTTACTAAACTGTATTAATTTAAATACCACAAAAATAGTTTTACCTAAAGAAACTAACAAAATTTTAAAATTTAAAAATTTTCGAAATAAAATTAAAGTACCTTTCGCTATTTATGCAGATCTTGAAAGTATTTTAATTCCAAGTGAAGATAATAATACTTCACCTGAAGTGTTAACTGAAAAAATTCAACAACATGAAGCCTTCAGTGTAGCGTGTTATTTAAATTGCAGTTACGATAAAAATCTTTCAAACTTTCAATTATTTTCTGGACGAAATTGTATAGAATTATTTATTCAAAAATTAAATAATATCGCACAGGAAGTAGATCAAATGTTAAAAACTAACATACCTATAAGTATGAGTATAGAAAATGAACGTGAATTTCAAAATTCTAAATTTTGTCACATTTGTTCATTACCCTTTACTAATGATGAAAGTAATAGAAAAGTACGAGATCATTGTCATCTTACAGGAATTTATAGGCTCATTCAAAATGTAACATTAATTTTAAAGATTCACATGTTATTCCCGTAATATTTCATAACCTTTCCGGTTATGATAGTCATTTTTTAATTAAAGAACTTTCTAGAGGAATTAAGGAAAAAATTTCATTGTTACCATTAAATAAAGAAAGGTACATTTCATTTTCAATAGATGTACAAGATACAAAAGTTCAATTTAGATTTTTAGATTCTTTTCGTTTTATGTCCTCAAGTTTAGAGAAACTCGCCTCGTATTTAACTGACGATCAAAAAATGATAACGTATAATTTTTACGGAACGGAACCTATAAAATTTAATTTAATGAAAAAGAAAGGTATTTTTCCGTATGAATATTTAGATAGTTGGGAAAAACTTCAAGAAACAAACTTACCGATGATTAAGGATTTTTATAGTCGATTAAACGATACAAATGTAACTGAATCACAGTATCAACATGCTCTTAACGTTTGGAACGAATTTAAAATTAAAAATTTACAGGAATATGCAGAACTTTATCTAAAAACAGACGTACTACTTTTAGTTGATATTTTTGAAAATTTTAGAGAAGTCTGTCTTGCAACCTATCAATTAGATCCGTTACATTATTATACAGCACCAGGTCTTTCGTTCGATGCCATGCTAAAAGTTACCAAAGTAGAATTAGAACTTTTAACCGATGTTGATATGTTAATGTTTATAGAGCGCGGTATTCGAGGAGGTATTTCACAATGTTCAAATCGGTACGGAAAAGCGAACAATCCCTATATGGGTGATGATTTTGATCCTAATCAAGAAACATCATATCTGATGTACTTTGACATTAACAATTTGTATGGCATGGCAATGAGTCAAATGTTACCTACTAGTGAGTTTGAATGGGTAAACGATTTAAATTCAATAAATACTAATCAGGATGATGATGTAGGATACATTTACGAGGTGGATCTTGAGTATCCAAAAGAACTTTATGAAACACATAAAGATCTACCTCTATGTCCTGAACATCTAGTACCGCCTACAGCAAAAACCAAATACAAAAAGTTATTGACCACACTTTACGATAAAAAAAATTATATTATACATTATAAAAGTTTAAAACAAGCTTTACGTTTAGGATTAAAAATTACAAAAATTCATAGAGTTCTCAAATTTAAACAATCTGACTGGTTAAAAAGGTACATCGATTTAAACACCGAAAAAAGAATAAATAGTCGCAATGATTTTGAAATTAATTTTTTTAAACTAATGGTCAATTCAGTGTACGGAAAAACCATGGAAAATGTTAGAAAATATTGTGATATAAAATTAATTACAAAATGGTCAGGACGTTACGGAGCAAATTATTACATTTCACAACCAAATTTTAATAGTTGTACCATTATTGATACCGATATCATCATAATACAAATGAATCGTTTAAAAATTGAATTCAACAAACCAATTTACGTTGGCATGTGTGTTTTAGATATTTCGAAAACATTTCTCTACGATTTTCATTATAATCATATTCTTCCAAATTTTGGTTTAAATGCAACATTACTTTATGGAGATACAGATTCTCTCATTTATAAATTTGTCGAGCAAAACATTTGATACGTCAAATTATGCTCCAAATAACGTTTATAATATTCCATTAAAAAATAAGAGAGTACTTGGACTTATGAAAGATGAAAATGGTGGAAAAATTATGTTAGAATTTATCGGATTAAAATCAAAAATGTATGTACAAAAGCTTCACTTATCGAAAAATATACTGAAAAAGGCGAAAGGTATTAAAAAAGCTGCACTTAATAAACTTTTATTCGAGGATTATTATAATTGCTTATTTAATTTAATCTCAACGGACACCACCCAGTACACAATCAGATCCTATAAACATAAAGTTTACACCATAAAACAAAGAAAACTTGCCCTAAGTCCTGATGATAATAAACGTATAATTTTACAAAATTCAACAAATACTCGTCCTTGGGGGTTTTTTGATAAAAAATAACCAATTATTGAATTCTCATAAACAGATTTAGTTAGTTACTCATGTAATTATTCATCAAACCACCAATTACTACTTATATGCTAATGAGAAGTGAGAGTTGTAATAAATAGCGCGCGCTTCCACACAACACACAACAGTAGCAGTTCGCGTGTGTTCTAAGTCGACGACTTCCCAGTTAAAAACAAAAATGGATCAGCAAAATGTTTATTTGAAGAGACATTATGTGGAAACTACCGAGGAAATCTGTGCCAGAGTTGAGGCAGAATTGAAAATGGAGTATGACCGCTTCACAGACTCCATCGTAAACGATTTTAGAACACTAACGCAAAGAATCAACTACGACTATTTTAAGAATATTCTACCAGTTGATTACGCCTTTGTTACAAAATTCGAAGATCAACATGAACGAACGAGTACACTGAAAATGAATATTCTTATTCATCAACCAGTTCTCAAACAACAACCACAAAAACCACAGCCAAAATATGTGAAAAGTAAGTAATTTATTTTTGACTTTAAAAAAAACTAAAATTTTATGTTTGTGTGTTAGTAGTCCCAAGATGCGCAATCACTGTACCAGTAGTAGAAACACCACCACCATCACCACAACAACAAGAACAACAGATGGTGTCTACATAAGTACCTGTTACAAGTACTTGTGAAAAAAAGTTGACCTATATTAGGTTTGTTAACGAAAAAAAATAAATGCAAATAAATGCAAACAAAGTAAAGAAAGTAAACAGTTTTTTATTTTTCCCTATTAATTACAAACTTTCCTTAAGTTACTCAGTAACGAGATATCTACTGCCTACACACACTAGATTTGCACAAATTGTGCAATAAGTTTTTACACTTACCCTCCAAAACTTGCCGCCGCAACCCAACACTCAACAACTTTGGTAGCCTACACGATCAAGCAAGCCTAAGCTAGCCTTTTTTTTACCCGCCGCCGAATTCAAATTGCACCAATCACAGAGCTCCATTTCTAAAATTCAAATTTGAAAATCCAAATTCAACCAATCAGCACCGAGTTAGAAATTCAAATTCGACCAATCACAGAGCTCCATTTCAAAAATTCAAATTTGAAAATTCAAATTCAACCAATCAGAGACTTGCGGCGCCGAGTTATAACGGTCAAATCATAACCAAAACCGTTAAAATCACTTAAACCACGCCCACTCAACTTCGAGCCAAATTCAAATTCAACCAATCACAGAGCTCCATTTCAAAAATTCAAATTCAACCAATCAGAGACTTTCCCGCCAAAAGTAACGGTTTGTGTCACAGGAACCCGCCAGCTTAACTACTTTAATTACTTATTATTCTTACAGATGATGAATTTGCATAAGATTACATCACAAGAGCAGTTCATACTAATGTTTTAGTTGATCAAAGAATAACTTTTGAAATGTTACCCTTAGTAACAATCACTCATCCCGAAGATCAAGAAAATGCACCACTTCCATCTCAGCAAATTGCTATGGCCTCAACAAGTGATTTAAGGAAGGTAGTTGTTAAAGGTTTTAATCAAAAACAATTGGAAATTGGAAAGGCTAAAAAAACTACAAATTCTGATGTAGCTTATTTATTATTGGAGCTGCGATCATTGCACCAGAATAAGTTCAGGGACAAAAAAACGGCAAAAATTCTGTATGGAATCAAATTGCTGAAGAAATGAGAAAATCATTTTATTTAGGAAATGAAAAAAAGGGAGAAAAATGTAGACAGAAGTTTGCAAACATTCAAAAATCTTGTAGCAGATGTTGCTAAAACTGGTAGGAAATTCAAAGAAAATACACCATATTATGATGAAGTTGTGAAGTTTTTTTTTTTTTTTTTTTAGAAAAATATATTTAAAAACAATTAAAACATAACCAGAATCTAGTTAACTAACACGAAATATTCACGGGACGGATAGTCGGCTCCGTCAGCTCAATGAAGATGGGAGTGAGTACAATAGATTTAAAAAAATAAATTACCTGGGCGCCACGCGACTTTGCAACTACCCTGCTTATTCAGAAATAAGTCACGAAAATCCTGAAATCCCGAAAATATTTCAATTACTAATTTCTGCGTAGCTCTCACAGTTAGGATAAGTATTGACAGGTTAATATAAATACGCAATATTGTTTAGGTAAGAAACCGTAGATACCCACTACTTATTTTAGGTTTTTCTTTTTTTTTTGGTAAGGTGTGACAAACAAATTCAAACTATGGGATACCTTAAAATAAATGTGTTTATTTGAGTAAATAAATTTTGCAAACAGTTTAGATGTAAATGCAAGGCATAAAATAAGATGTAACTACCTATGAAATTACCAACGTAGTATAAAATTGTTTGACAAAGGAATTCCAAAAATTAAACAAACTCTGGTACGAAAAATAACGTTATTTGTCGTTTACAAATAATTTACAAAATTATCAATCAGCTGCATTTGCAGTTTTGACCCCATTAATGTTAAATAAAAAAACCTAAGTAATATGTAATGTATCTAGTTTAAAATTAGAACAAAACACGGTGTAGGCCACAAGTGCTAAAAACCCAAGTTGGCCTTGGACACCCAGAAACAACTTGCTTAACTTTTCTAAATTAGTAACCATACGTTATTGAATGAAAATCAAATGCTGCTTGAGCTGAGCACAAAAACTAATAAAGTTATCTTAGACTCTACAATCTTAAAACGTAAGCTTGAATTTAAATCGCAGAATTTATCTTTAGTAAAATTTTGAATTTTTTTTTGTATATAAACAAAGGAAGACAGTATTAATTTTACTGCTTGTTACTTTAATAAACTTTACTAACTCTAATAAAGCAAGAAAATTGTAATTCCAGCTCTCATCGAAAATGTTGATTCCTGACAAAAAAAGCTTCTAATAATGTTCAAAACTTAAGATCTACGCTTATCTGCTTTAAACCATTGGCCACCACTCAGGGAATAACGTCCAAGAATGATCCACCTCCACAGCTCCACTGTTCCAAATATGCTGCTGAATTCCACACAATTTGGCCTCCGAATTTTCCCTGAACCAAACCAACGAAAGCGGCAAAATGGCGGCTCCAACAAAGACAAAGCGCGGAAGAATCGCGCCGTAGACGAAAACTCCAATACAACAAAATGGCAATTCAAAATTGCAACGCCGGGACTAAGCCCGTAAGAAAAACCTACAATAACACATTTTTATCAACCTTGTGTTTCTTCGAAAATTAATTAATTATAATTGATTAAATCAAAGTTTTAACTGTACAGGAATTTACAAAAACCTAACTCGAAACAACCTATGAACACTTACCCAGATGGACAGGTTTTGTTCGTAATTTATTTTATTTAAGCACGTGTTGCTGATAATACCAAAAATTTATTTCCGACTTCGTCGTTTCGCAGCCAGCGGTCCAAATCACCAAAATACTCGAATAATCGACCATATACTGGATACAGCAAATCAGGTATTATCCAAAGTAGAAGAAGCAAAAATCCGTTTAACAAACGACTGAATCACTACAGAATTCAACGCACTTCGAACTACTTCGAGCAACAGCTAAACTCAAAATGGAGCCTCAGAAAAATGGCATAATTCCAAAGATCGAGAACAAACAATCGGAACGCTAAACAATTGAAACGCAAGCCACACGAGCGATCCGCGGACAAATTCGAAAAATGAATCCAAATTTGCAGCTCACGATAAGTACGTGTCTGGTTGCCTAGGTTAAAAGATTAAAAATAACTAAAATAATAAAAGAGAGAGACTTGAGAACAACCCTAAAAGTTGCTACAAAAAAATAACGCTACAAAGTACATCAAATTCATGGAGAAAAAGATAAGGTATGTCCAACGTATCTTGTCGACTCGGAGAAGGAAAATGTATTCGAAGTAAGAGAAGAAGAAAATAATGAGGAATCTGCAATTGACATACCAACAGAAGAAAATGAGAACACCTTCAAAAACAGGTATGAAAATGTAAAAGTGTAGGTTAAACCATTTTCTTCTAATAATGAAATTGTATCTTTGATTTCTAAAGTAGATGAAGAAAACTTTTCAGATAGTGCTGAATTCCTTCAATTAATTAAAGATGACCTACATATTATATAGGTTGAAAAATAAAGTGATACTTATGTTTATAAAAAAACTAAAAATATTGTGATATTTTCTTTATTTAATGAGTCAAATGCATATTTATATATGTATAGGAAAATTTTATAATAAACTTAATATTTTTGCAAATAATACTCTTTTTCTAGGCACCTCATTAAAAAAGCTTTCAATTTTTTCTTTTTTATTAAAAAATGATAAAATTTGTACTTAAAAAAAAAATTTCAAATAATATTTCTCTTCTCTTTTCCTTCTTTATCATTTGTAATATATTCATAATTTTTGTTTTCTTCTTCATCCCTTTGGTTGAAAAATATATCATCATCATCCTCATTGAAAAGATAAAAATTATGTAATATACAACAGGCCACAATAATGTCAACACGTTTTTTTATAGAATTGATATTTAAATATTTTAATATTCTCCAGGCCACCGATTCTCCAGTGTATGCGCATTTGAAAGCATACTTTTAGTTTCGCATAAAAAGATGCGATGAATCGGTCGAACGAGTTCTTTGTATTGTATTGTAAGCTCTACTTCCCATAAGACATCATTCGATGTATCGGGTATTGTCACACACACAATCACAGTATTAATGACTGTGATGTGTGGCGATTCACAGCTCGACTTTAATTAAGAATCACCGGATTCGCCGCACAGAACTTGGGAAACTGTGGAAAACCAAGATGAGATAGCAGCCGTATGTCCAAATACCGTCAGAATCTTTACTCCGCAAAATTTGTCAGGTTTTACGGCGTAAAAATCCCTGAACGGGATTTGAACCCGCGCTTACGGCGTGGCAGCCTTGCACTCTCACTGCAGGACCGTCGCACCGATTGGCAACATAGCGTAAATGCAGTGTTCCCAATATAGGCTAAATGAAAATGTAACCTACCAACGAGTAACAATGACTACGTTTATCTCGTGTATCTCGATCCGGATTGGATTGAAAAGCGATTGACTCAGTCCGCATTTTTTGCGATATAAACACGTCGGATTGGATTCATTTTCAGGATTCAGTTTAAAAATTCAATCCTATAAAATCATGGGATTGGACTTTATAATCGCGATTGAATTAAAATTTGTAACGACATAAACGCGATTGACTTGACCAAAAGTAACTAGAAAATTATTTTGGAATGTTGACACAACTGACTGCTGTCACTCGACACTGATTCACGCTGATTCTTAGTTGTTTGGTTATGTTTATGTGTTATTCTTCCCAGTTCTTCCTTCTTGTTAATTTATAAAGTGGTTTGGTGTTTTATTTATAAAAAATGAGTGAATCTACAAATCAAAAGAGTGAAGGCAAAAAAACCCGTAATGTGTGGAAAGACGCAGAGATAATTTTTTTTTTAAATTTAATCAAAGAAAAGATTGGGGTTGATGGACGGAAAAAGATTAAGAATTAATGACATTTTTAAAACTCTAGTGGGGCCGATGAAGGAGATGGGATATTTAAGGGACTCGGCACAACTAAAAATAAAGTACAAGATCCTTAAAGGTAAGTTAAAGGTAGTTGTACATTGCATGATTTAGTCTGTTTTTGGTATATTATATTATTAAAGTTGCATAATATTTTAGCTGATTACTATGCTTGCAAGCGGCATAACAATATTAGTGGTAATGACCACAAAACCTTCGATTATTATAGCCAAATGGACGAACCATTAGGGACAAGACCTGGAAGTCAGATGGCAGGTTTTGAAAGCGGAGTAGATGTGGAAGATTCAGAAAATTTAAATATTTCATTAGATGAAATTGAGGGTAAGTTTAATTATGTGTGAGAATTGCATGACTAAGAATGTGGTAAAGGTGTACGTAGCTAATGAAAAAAAATTAGCATACCAAATATTTAGTTGCAGATTATGACAACCAATTGCTCCTTCAAAATGTGCTGGTGGATGAAGTTACATCGCCTTCTCCTTCTACAAGTAGCGGGGGGTTAACGGAAAATATTGAAACACCAACAACGGGAAAAAATCCAAGAAAAATACCTTAGTGGGGGAAATCAGGGAAATATTTGAGTTTTATCAAAATAAGGAAGATGAGAACAATCAATTATTTTTCAACACCCTCGTTAATAAACAAGAAGAAATAATGAAATCGTGCACAAATATGCTTTTAGAAGGCATGAAAAGCATGTTTTCACAAAAACGTAAACGAGATTCTGGTAGTGAGGATGATTTATAGTTCATTTTATGTTCTGGAACTTTTGGAAGTTTAATTTAATTATATGAAGTATTTTCTATTGTTTATTTTTGTTCAAATTAAAACGAATGTGATTTCTTTTGTGATTATTATTGATTATATACAAAGTACAATTTTTAGGAATTTAATATTTATTTTATGTACTGAACTGCTGTTAGTTCTCTATAAATATCTATTTTCTATATATCTATTTATTATACAAATTAATAAAGATTTTTTTCAATGAATGCATTTTTTAATATACTGTAGCCAAAAATGGTTGCAATAAATATATAATAATATAAATTACCTCTATACATTAACTCTATAAATATATGTAAAACTTTGTTAGTCATTAAAATTTAATTATTTAATAAGAAAAATTTTGAAGTTCTTAGAGGAAAATTTTCTGACAAATATTCTGTTAGAAATATTCTCAAATCATAGCCAGCATATTCATCCATGGTTCTATTTCTTTGGTTGACCGGCTGCTCAAAAATTATTTCAGATTCTTCCACCGCTTTTAACCAATTTTTGTTAAAGTGCTCCTTTTTGGACTCGACTATATTGTGCAAGGTGCAGCAAGTAGCTACAATATCGGGAACAAAAGTATAATGAACATCCATTCTCTTTAAGAGAGTCCTTCACCTTGACTTCAGCCGTCCAAACGCTATTTCTACTCCCACTCTAGCAGAGTTTAAATATGCATTAAAGGAGTCTTCTTGAGGTGTTAAGCCCCTATCGCTGAAATTTTTAAGCAACCAACGTAGTAATCCCCTATAATTATGTATGGCAAATCACGGCCCATTAATTCTACAGAACCCTGTGATATGAGTGGGTCTTTACACCGTAGTATAGGTCAAAAACACTCTTTAAAAAATTACTGATGGATTATAGGATAAAGATTATTTGTAAAAGAAAATAATTGTTATTTTCTAAAATAAGTGTATTTTGTACAAACTTTTGAGTTATTATGACATTTATATATCTTTTTTTTTAAGATAACTAGATTATTATAACAAACAACAAAACTTATCGCAAATTACCAACAAACAATAAAATAACCATTTTCGGCGGAAACATAACGGCGGAAACATACTCCCGGCCTTGAAAATGAAAGTTTTCAAAAAATTATTCACAGTTCTGAGATGTAGGCAACGGACAAATCTTGGTGACCGCACGTTTTATAACACCAGTGTTGATTTTGATGGAAACTACTCTAACAACTTCATCTTTTCCTTTAAAAACCTCGATGATTCGTCCCAATTTCCAAAATAGAGGAGGGAGATTATCATCCTTTATTAAAACCAAATCCCCGATTTTGATGATCTTGCTGGACCTGTTCCACTTCTTTCTTTGTTGAAGTTCACATAAATATTCCTTTGACCATCTTATCCAAAAATCTTGACGAAGTTTTTGCAAATGCTGGTATGTACTTAACCGATTCTCAGGAATTGAAGATAAATTCATTTCCGGTAATGCAATTTGATGACGCCCAAGAAGAAAATGCGAAGGAGTTAAAGGATTCAAATCTGAAGGATCCATAGAAAGTGGACCAATGGGTCTAGAATTTAATATTGCCTCTATTTGCACCAGAACAGAATTTAAATCTTCATAAGTAAGTAAACAATTACCTATTACGCGTTTCATATGAAATTTCATTGAACGTACTCCTGCTTCCCAAAGACCTCCAAAATGAGGTGCTTGAGGAGGTATGTAATGCCATTTAATATCTAACTTTGATATCTCGTTTTGAAAATTTAACTGGTTAGTTTTTAAAAATGTTATTAATTCGCGCATTTCGTTATTTGCCCCTACAAATGTGGTACCATTATCAGAAAATATTTCAGCAGGGAGACCCCTTCTTGAGATAAATCTTTTTAATGCAGATATGAAACAATCTGTGGTTAAATTTGAAACAAGTTCAATATGAATTGCACGAGTATTAAAACAGACAATTAAACAAGCATATGCCTTGCTAAGTTTACACCCACGTCCCTTTCTATCTTTGACTTGAAATGGGCCTGCATAATCTATTCCTTGGAATTAACCTCTTTTTTGGTAAATTACCCATAAATTGATCAATTGAAATTGGCTTGGCCTTAAAACATTTAATACATTCATGACATGTTCTTCTAGCAAGATCTATTCCGCCAATAGGCCAAAATAATTCACGAATATTTGAAAGAAGCAACTGAGGACCAGCGTGCATATATTTCTTATGATAATAATTAAAAAGTATTTTGATAAACCCTTGTTTAGCATCAATTACTATTGGATGCTTTTTATTAAAAGGCAAATCGGCATTTTCTAACCTACCACCTACGCGAATTAAACCAAGATCGTCAATAAAAGGATTTAATTTGGCAATTTTACTCGAACGATGTACTATTTTCCTTCTTTTGAGAAATTTGTATTCCGCATTAAAAGAAATTTTTTGATGCATTTTAAATAATTGATTAGTAGCATCTCTAAGTTCAATTACCGATATTGGGCCTAAAATGCGATTCTGCTTTGGGATTTTACAATTATGTAAGAATCTCTTCATAAAAGAGAATACCCTTTGCAATTTAATAAAAGAGGAATATTTATTGAGAAGACTGATTTCGAAAGTATAACTGATGGATGCGATCAATACTGTCTTTGTTTTCATCTCAGGTAAATCATTTGGAATCTGAGATCTGAGAAAAGTTGGCCATTTTGATGTATCTGACATTAACCACGATGGACCATTCCACCATAAGAGGCTATCAACTAACACCTTAGTAGTCACACCACTTGAAATTAAATCCGCAGGATTATCGTTGGACCAGACGTGTCCCCATTTGCAATTGGTTGTCAAGTTTTGAATTTCCGCTATTCTATTACCCACAAATTGTTTTAAACTAGAAGGATTTGACCTTAACCAATATAAAACGATTGATGAATCTGTCCATAAATAACAATTATTAATTAAATTATTCAAACTTAAAGATTTAATTACTTTATTTACCAATCTTGAAAGGACTAAAGATGCACACAATTCAAGGCGAGGAATACTTGTGGATTTTATTGGTGCCACCCTAGATTTTGCACATAAAAGCTTTATGTTTGATTTACCCTGATCATTAATGCTCTGTATATAAATACAGGCTCCATAAGCTGTAGTGGAGGCATCAGAAAAACCGTGAATATTTATTGCAACAGTATTTTTTAACAAGACATGCCTAGGAATCTGGAAAGAATTTAATGACATGAGATTGGAAATAAAATCTACCCAATTTTTCCTTATATTACAAGAAACAGGTTCATCCCAAGACAATTTCTCCAACCAAAGTTGTTGCAATAAAACCTTACTCACAATTATAACAGGACCAAGTAACCCTAATGGATCAAATATTTGTGAAATTGTAGATAATATAGTTCTTTTGCAAATTTCTGTTGGTAAATTTATTTTCAGGTATTTTGTATTGTATAACGTCTTCACCGGGATTCCAATATACCCCAAGAGTTTTAGCGCATTCACCAAAATTTATGGGCATTATTTTTATACTATCATTGCTATTTGAAAATATTTTAATTACTTCGGGATCATTAGAAATCCATTTGCGTAAATCAAAACAACCTTGACTTAAAACATCAGAAATTGGTTGAATTAAAAAAATAGCATGAGATGATGATTCCGATCCAGAAAGTAAATCATCCACATAAAAATCTCTTTTTATTATTTCCGAAACTTCAGGAAATTTATCTTGATTCTCGTTAGCCAATTGATGAAGACATCTAATTGCTAGAAATGAAGCTGAAGCCGTACCATATGTAACTGTATTTAATTCGTACGTTTCGAGAGGATGTGATTGATCTGCACGCCAAAGAATGCACTGCATATGACGTTGCTCTGGATTAATTAATACCTGTCTATACAGTTTTCCAATGTCAGCTGAAAACGCTATTAAATGACGTCTAAATCGTAACAAAATTGAAAAAATATCTTCTTGAATGATAGGACCAAATGATTGAATATCATTCAAAGAAACTCCAGTTGAAGTGGTGCATGATGCATCAAAAACTACACGTAATTTGGTAGTGATACTACATTCTTTTAAGACACCATGATGAGGCAAATAATAAATATCTTTTATGAATTCTGGATTTTTTAATTTAGTCATATGATTTAGATTTTTATATTCCTCCATAAATTCAATATACATATGCTTTAATCTTGAATTTGAATGGAATCTTCTTTCCATGGAATAAAATCTATTAATTGCTTGAGTTTTGGAATGACCTAACTTAGATACATCGTCCGTTAATGGAATTGAAACGATGAATCTACCTGAAATGTCCCTTCTTGTGCTAGCAATAAAATGTTGCTCACAATCATCAAAAAGAATTGTCTGAGGTGACACTTCCTCTATTTCCCAAAATTTCATTAATTGATCTTGAACAGTATCAGTAGAAAAATTACAAATAGTCATATGGATTCGAGTAGAAGGTATTGAACCAGATATCACCCAACCAAGCTTAGTTTCTTGTAAAATTGGTAAACTGCAACCCAATTCGATTTTACCAGAGATTATAAGATGCCAAAATATTTCAACACCTATTAACATGTCAATTTGTGAAGGTTTGTAAAATTCAGGATCTGCTAAAGCAACATGATTTGGAATATTTAATCTTGTAGAATTAAATATGACATTTGGAAGATCATCAGATATTTTAGGAATAACTATACAAGACATATTTAACGAAAAATCATCTTGAAGCGACGTAACTTCGACTTCACATTTTGTTTTGAAATTAGTTCTAATTTGATTAATTCCAACAACATTGATGTTAACGGAATCTTGTTTTAAACCTAATTTAGTAGCAAATTCCGCAGTAATAAAATTGATCCAGAATCCAAGAGAACCCTACACGATTCAAGATATGCAGTTGATAATAGCATTTGATTTTGAATATTAGAAGTCGAATTTGATAAAACCCTTTGTATGCCTTCTTTATCATTTGTAGATACCTCATTAATTGAAGTTTCAGAAATACGTTTTGGCTTGGGTTTATCAAAATGTAACAATGTATGATGCCTTTGGTTACAAAATTTACATAATTTTGATTTACAATCGCGATTAGAATGATTTTGATAAAGACAATTCGTACAGAGCTTAAGTACCTTTACTCTATTGTACCTTTGTTTTGAATTTAATTTAAGAAACTCAGGACAAATATAAATTTTATGTGCACCATTGCAATGCAAACAATTTTCAGATGTCGATATGAATGTATTAGATGTTTGGAATTTCTTATTTTTAAATGATTGGTGCTTTTCAGAAGTAGAGGAACCATCAGAAAAATTATTTTTTGGTAAGGATTGCATATTAAGAAGCATATTAGCCTTATCCTTTAAAAAATTAATAAATTCATCTAAGGTCGGATATTCCCCTGTTTTTTTAAAGCTCTCCCATTCACGAAGAGTTATTGCATCTAACTTGGACTTAGTAAGATGTATGATCATAAAATCCCAACTCTCTATAGGCAATTTTAATATTTTTAATGATTTTAAATTATTTTGAATAATTCGTACCAATGCACGAATTTCAAAAGACGATTCTTGTGTAATTGTTTTTACATTAAGTATTTTATCAAAATGATTTTGTGCTAAAATTTCCTTATTTTCAAAATTTTCGCACAATGTATTCCATGCTTCCTCATAATTATCTGAACTTGTTTCAATATTATCCAGCAATTCTAAAGCGATTCCCGTTAAAGAAGTTTTTAAATAATGTAATTTTTGAAGATTTGTCATACGCTCGTTGTTATGAACTAAACTCGAAAAAAGATCACGAGATGATAAAAAATTATCAAAATCCCCATTAAATTGAGGTAAACGTATCTCAGGAAATTTGACTGATTGGGAAGCATTAATGTCAAACTCCTTCGAAATGGTATCACCTTTGTTAGCAACTTCCAAAATACTAGAATTTAAAATTGTAGTTTTGGAAGCACTTTTTATTAATACATCTGCTTGAGCAATAGCTTCATAATATTGATTTTCAAATAATTGCTTTTCGGAATTTTCAATATCATAATTTTCATTTGAATCTATTAGAAGATCAATTTCTTCTTGAATACTGTTAAATTGTTCAAAAACGACATTTAAATTTAAAAGTCGCGTTTTTAATTGTGATAAATCATTTTCTGACAATTCGATTGTGTCAATTTCAGAAGCATTAAATTTTATTAAAAAATTTATGAATCGCGTTAATTCACCTTTTTTAACTCCACGTTTTCCCTTTAATACCTTTAATTTTTCGGCATTACTCATATTTAATTTAATTTAATGTAAGTGGTACAAATAATAAGCAATATCAAATTAAAAACTATTTTGGTGCTCACATGGAAAATATTCGATGAACTGACGACTGTTGAATCTTGAAGAATTGTTTTCTGGACTAGCAGTAACAAAAGTAGTTAAGCTGGCGGGTTAACTTAGCTTAACTACTAACAAATCCTCTTCTGGACATGCAGATTGGCTTGTTTATTGATGATGAACAATATAATCTTTATCCAAATCCGGCTCGAAGGACCAATGATATGAGTGGGTCTTTACACCGTAGTATAGGTCAAAAACACTCTCTAAAAAATTACTGATGGATTATAGAATAAAGATTATTTGTAAAAGAAAATAATTGTTATTTTCTAAAATAAGTGTATTTTGTACAAACTTTTGAGTTATTATGACATTTATATATCTTTTTTTTAAGATAACTAGATTATTATAACAAACAACAAAACTTATCGCAAATTACCAACAAACAATAAAATAACCATTTTCGGCGGAAACATAACGGCGGAAACACCCTGTAATTAAAAAAAAATATTACAATTGTAAATCAAAAAGACAATAGGAAAAATATTACTTTAGGCATCATGGTGTTTACATTTTTAAATATATTTGAAGACGCAAAAACTGCAGCATCATGTGTAGCTCCTGGATTTTTTATAGAAATATCCGTAAACCTATATCGATGGTCCACTATTCCCTGCAGGACCATTGATGGCCGACCCTTTCGGTTGACAAAATCCCGATAACCTTCTGTGTGGGGAAGAATTGGAATGTGCGTTCCATCAATGGCTCCTACAATGTTGGGAATATGACTCTTCATGCTGAAAAAATTTGAAATTTCCTTTGCTTCAGCGTAATTCGGAAATGAAATGTATTCTGGTAACAATTTCTTATTTACCGCACTGACAAATTCATGTAGAATAAGACAAACTGTCGATTTATGTACTCCGAATTGGTTGCCATCAATTCTGTAATCGCAACAACTTGCCAAGTAATATAAGGATTGTGCCGGAATAAATTCGGCTGTGGGTAATTAATCCAACGAGGTGTTGAACGGAGAAAAAAAAAACCACAAATGCTGAACCACGATTATTTTATTAATACTGCAAACTAATAAGAACAAAACTATGTAGAACATTATTACAAAAACAACAAGAATAACATACCTAATAAGTACAGGTCGAGCGCACAATTGAATTAATTGTGGCCAAAAACCAGGGAGCACTTGTGTTGCAGTACAACGCGAACGAGAAAATAAATGTGACTTCCTCTGGTTTGGCCGTTTTACAATTGACAGATGGTTTACACAATACACAATACATTTATTTATTAACAAATATTAACAAAAATAGCGAGTTGCCAGTTTACCGTAGACCACCCAAAATACAGGACTTAGGAACTTTTGGCAGGGTGTATTAAACATTTTGCCACATCTGCCCCCGTTCTTGGGAAAACCCCTTCATCTGTGTTTTCACGAGAAGAGTCTTGATAGAGTTTAAGATGAGATGCATGAAAACTACCACGTTCGACCTTAGTTATGGGATCTTGTATAACAAAAGTTGCGTCGCCTATCTGGGTTTTTACCTCATAGGGACCTTCAAATAATAATAAAATTTTTTTCGTTTGATGAGCTATCGCCGAAGATATGTTGTTGGCCCGCAAGAGGACTAATTGACCTGGGAGGAAAGGTATAAAGGGACGGGGTTTGTACCTAGCGCGACGCCGAGCGGCTCGATTGGCTAGGTTTTCCCTAGCGAAAAACACTTTAACTTGAGCTTCCACCGGGAGGTTTTCCGGCCACGGCAGCTGGGCTCTGATTAGGCCTTTCGGTTCCGTACCCACTTGAAGCTCTACCGGGGCATACCCCGTCGATTCATGAGTGGCGTTATTTAGAAAGTCCGCAAACCGATTTACCTCATTTGCCCAGGCCGTGTGAGCCTCCGAGCAGTACGTCCTAAACAAACGACCTAACTCCCTCATGGTTCGCTCTACCGGGTTGGCTTGAGGGTGGCGGACAGAGGTAAAAACGGGCTGGATCCCCTGTTCCTTCAAAAATGTGGCCCACGCCCGAGACGTGAATTGTGTGCCCTGATCTGAAAGCATTTTCGTCGGGGCCCCGAACTTTGGGAGAAATCCCTTCGCTAACCGGTTAATGCAAGCCCGGGTCGTCGCCCGCTTTAATGGGAAAAGAGTAATGAATTTGGTGAACACGTCCATCAGTACAAAAAGATAAGCGACCCCACCCCGAGATTTAGGTAAGGGTCCATAAAAGTCCACGGCAAAAAGCTCGTTGGGGCGCGTGGGAAGGATTGGTCGTAACTCTGGTTTCGGTAGCAGCGAGATTTTGGCTCGTTGGCAGGAGTCGCAAAATTTGAGGGCGCGTTTGACAGTGGCGTGCATATTCGTCCACCAACAGTCTCTCCGCACCGCACACCACGTTTTATAAACCCCAAAGTGACCTAGGTGAATATGATAGGACCGAATGACCTCCAATTCAGTGGATTTTGGAATACAAAGTAAATAGCGGTCCGTATCGGCACTCCTACAGTATAAAAGGTCATTAAAAATATGAAAACGGCCTAATTCTTCCTGCCCTGCACTCACTTTACGGCGTATTTGTCCAAGTTTCGGATCTTCCTCCTGCGATTGTGGTAAATTAGCTATGAGCTCCTTTAGTGCGCTTACGCGAGCAATCATTACTCGGAGCGTGCGATCCGTCGGGACAATAGGGCGCAAGCTGGGATGTCGCGACAATATATCCGCTAAAAAATTCTCCCGACCAGGGACATATTGTACGGTAAACGTGAATTCCTGAAGGGCTAGCACCCACCGTGTTATCCTCGAGGAAAGTAAACGACAGGTGTTTAAGTACGATAAACTCGTATGATCTGTTAGCACTATGAATGGTTTTCCCAAAAGATAAATACGCCATTTTTGTAAAGCGAAGACTATCGCTAAGAGTTCCTTTTCGGGTATCGAATACCTTCTCTCTCGGTCCAACAAAATTCGACTCGCATAACTGATGATACGTTTTTTTTCGTCACAAATTTGGTAAAGGATCGCTCCTAGGCCTACGTCACTTGCGTCACATTGCACCACGTACGTGTACTGATCGTTCGGGTGATAAAGTAACGTTTCCGCAGATAAGTTTTCTTTAAGATTATCGAACGCGGATTTCTGTTCTGCGCTCCACGACCATTTTTTGTTACTTCGTAGTAGCTGCGTTAACGGTTCACTGCAGGCTGCGTATTTTTCCACGAACGCTCTATCGAAATTAGCTAAACCTAAAAATGCTTGCAGTTGTTTCTTGTTGGTTGGAGTTGGGAAGTCTTTGATGGCCTTTATACGATCCGGATCGGGTCTCATGCCCCTTTCGTCTAGCACATAGCCTAAAAACCGTAATTTTTTCTTAAAGAAACTGCATTTATTTAGCCGAAGTTTAAACCCCGCCTTGGAAAGTCGTTCCATTACAAGTCTTAGGTGATCTAAATGTTCCTCAAATGTTGTTGAGGTAATTAGTAAATCGTCAACATACGCGAATACGAAGTTATCGAACGCGGGACCTAAAATTCTGTCCATGCACCTGGTGAATGAAGCAACCGCTGTCTTGAGCCCAAAAGGTAAAACTTTAAATTGGTAAGCCCGCGAACCAAAACGAAAACCGGTAAGCCTGCGGTGCTCTGGTTTTAAAGGAATCTGCCAGTATGAGGCGGTTAGGTCGAGTGAAGACATAAACCGAACATTTCTCACTCCCTTCATTATTTCCTCTATTGGTCGGGGAAGTTCGCTATCTGGTTCCGTAAGGCTATTTAATTTCCTAGCATCTAGGCATAATCTAACTGACCCGTCCCGTTTGACTGTCGTCATGGGGTGGCTGCAGTACGGAGTATTTGCGCGTTCAATTACACCCCATTGTTCCATACGGTTGATCTCTTTTTGTACTGCGTCCCTATGTGCTAACGGAATCGGGTACTGCTTTAAGCAGAATGGAGTGTGGTCTATCATGTTGATCGAGTGCTCGTACTCCCGTGTTAAACCCGGTTTTTCCGAAAATACTCCTCTATGTTGTTCTATGAAATCTAAGAATTTTCCGCTTTGTTCCGGGGACAAATCTAAACTATCTACTAGGTCTGTTAAATCTTTGTCTTCTAGCGATTCCCGAACCGTTTGCGCTTCTGCTTTAGGCTGTGCGTGATTTATTGAATAAATTCTTAATGCCCCCATTTCCGGCGGAGCGAATTCATGAACCGCTACTATTTCCGGAATTTTTATTATTCGATCCTTTTCTCTGATACTTATACAAGAATTATTTTTACACTGAATATTTACATTAAACCTCTTTAGAAAATCTATACCTATAATAATTGGGTAGACCAGGTTCGGTACTACTAAAAACTCCTGTTCCGTGTGAAATTCTCCTAAACTAAAAGGCAATAACATTTGATGAGTAACTTTTTTTTCGTTTGCTTTGAATGCCACCGTGATACGTATCCCTTGGACTGGAAACATGGGGGTTTTTGGGATTAGTGGGTAAATTTGATTATATACCTCTTGCGACAAACAACATATTTCGCTGCCTGTATCGACTAATGCTGGAAATTCAAAATGCAAAATTTTCATGGCAATGACAGGTGTTTTATAATTTACATAATTATGGTCATAATCACAATCCTGAATAATGTCGTCCCGAGGGTTATTATTAATAATTTTGTCGACCCGATTTATAAGGTTCACCGTTGGGTCTATTCGGTGGCCTCTTGATAGTTTTCCGAGTCGTTTTCCAGATAAAGAGTTTCCCCCAAGTTAACATTATTTACATTTCGATTATTACCCGTATTTCTAACAAAATTATGCGAGGAAGTTTGCTTATTTACATGCGCTCTATTATTGTTAAAATAGTTTGTGGGTTCTGGATTATTAAATCTTTTAAAAATATATTCGCCTTGCCTCAGTCTCGACGACACTTCGGCAATTGATATCGCTCCTATCAAGGATGAAGCGATTTGTGGCGGAAAATGGCGGGCGATTAACGCTATTAATATATTTTCGGGATAAGGTGGTTCTAAATATCGACATTTTGAAATTAAGCTTAAAAAATAATTAACAAAACTACCGTCTGTGTGTCGGTAACGACCATTTTCTATTTGGTTTCTAATCTCAAGTTGTTTGAACCCTCCCCAGAAATGTTCCAGGAATCCCGCTTTTAACTGCTGAAAATCCGCAAAATCTTCGAGCATCGCCTCTGCCCACACCTTCGCTTCTCCCATAAAATGCGCGTTTAGCCAAAAAGATATTGAATTAAACGGAATATTATAAATGTTTATCGCGTGTTCCAACTTATTTACAAAATTAACAGGGTGAATATTAGAACCGTCAAAAACCGGGACTAGTCTGGATACTTCTCCAAAACTATTAGTGTTGTCCTGGGTTACATGTTGGTACACATTTTCAACTATATTTCTTTCCATCGCCGTTGCCGGTAAAACAAACTGCCTTTTTTCCGGATTTCTAGTATTTATTGCCCTTGCGGTTCTAGGTAAATAATACGTTTGATGTTGAAACCTTTCCTTCTCCGCATTATTGCCGCACCGGTAATCTAAATTATAATTTAAATTTGCATTCAATGGAAATTCATAACATTTTTGTGCTTTGTTTCCAGATTCGGCCATTGTAACTATAGACGCGGTATAGGTTTTTAACAATTCGCCCGTGGTTGGACAAACAGGCAATATTTTTGCTGATAAAATTGTTTGCTCTGACCTTTTTTGCAATATTTCTGGATCCGCAGCGCCTGCTACATCCATAAATGGTGTGTCTGGACTGGAAACGGCACCGAACTCCATATTTTCTGTTTCTGTTGTATCGTTTTGTTGTTCAGCTGCCTTCATCTGCTGCTGATGCCTTCTTTCCAGTAGTCTGAGATTATACGGGTGTGAATTTTCTGGTGGTGTTCTGTTCATTTTTTCTCCGTTTTGCATCGTTGGCCGTGCGTTGGGCGCCAAGTTGTGCCGGAATAAATTCGGCTGTGGGTAATTAATCCAACGAGGTGTTGAACGGAGAAAAAAAATCCACAAATGCTGAACCACGATTAGTACTGCAAACTAATAAGAACAAAACTATGTAGAACATTATTACAAAAACAACAAGAATAACATACCTAATAAGTACAGGTCGAGCGCACAATTGAATTAATTGTGGCCAAAAACCAGGGAGCACTTGTGTTACAGTACAACGCGAACGAGAAAATAAATGTGACTTCCTCTGGTTTGGCCGTTTTACAATTGACAGATGGTTTACACAATACACAATACATTTATTTATTAACAAATATTAACAAAAATAGCGAGTTCCCAGTTTACCGTAGACCACCCAAAATACAGGACTTAGGAACTTTTGGCAGGGTGTATTAAACATTTTGCCACAGGATAGAGCAACTTTTTTTTCGACCTGCACATATTTATTTAAGTTACTCCTTATAAACTTGTATTTCGGAGAAAGTTCTTCCCGTAATTCATCACAAATGTAAAAGAATGTCGTTTTTGTCATACGAAAATTTTCCACCCAATCTGCATCTGTAAATGTCCTTAAAACGATATTCTCCTACCAATTACCACACCTCTCTTTATTTGGTCCTCGTGGTGCAGTAGTAAGAGCCTTGTGCGTATAAAATAACTGCATTCTATAAATTATAATAAAATTGCGTTTTAAATACATTTCATTTAAGGTACTTACCGTCTTAAAAGCTTTTTCTTTTTATCATTTTTTTTTTAAAACAAATATTTTGTTGTATTCAAATCTCTGAGACCATTTAGAAATTGGGTAACAAGAGCAACGTATGCACAATTTTCTTCCATTCTGGCTCTGGCTGTTTGATGTTTTATTTAGTAGATTCCACTTAACCTCTCTTTAAAAACATTCAAAACAATAGAGCACACACCAAAGAATTACACTATTTAGAAGGTGAAATAGAGCATAGACTAATAAAAATGGAAACAAAACTATTTTTAGTAATTTTATTTCTCTTTGGTTGGTCACAAGGATTAACCTCGGATTGAAAAAATCCAATCCAGTCCAAATGAGATAAACGCGTTGTTTACAAGACTGAACGAATCCCGTTTCAGTCCAATCACAATCCAATCCCGCGAAATAAACGTAGTCAATGTTTACTCTAGACTAAGTTCTAGTTCTAAGGTCTTTTAGTTACCATTAGCTTTTGTTTTGGTTAGGTTTTTTTACAGTTGAAATATTTTAACCTTAAACTTTTTATAATTATTAATAATAATATTTTAAAGAATGTCGAAACGGGCCGGAAAGGTGTCGGAGGATCAGAAGGAGCTTTTAATAGACTTTGTAGAGAACAATACATATATAAAAATGGGAAAATTTACTCCTAATTTTACATATAAATCTTCCCAAAAATTGTGGATGGATTTCAGCAATCCAGCTCAATGCTTTGGGACCATCCAAAAAGGATTGGAAACAATGGAGAAAGGTATTCTTTTAAACATTGCAAAAGGAAAAAGCAAATTTGTCATAGCTAATTAATTTTTTTAAGAAAAAATTTAAGTAACTGCATTTTGCATTAAAAATTAAATTTGTTTTCCCTAATAAATAGATAAGTATAAAATGGTAAAAGAATAAAGTTTTTATATTTTTAGTCCTTTCCTACTGCTGCTCCCTCACCCTCCCGATCACCATCACCAGATCCCAATGAAGTTCTACAGAAGTAATAATTGATTAGCGTCCGTATGTATTTTAGGGAATAAAACTCTTCGGCTAAGCGGACAATTTTTTTATTTACTTTAACTTAAATCTTTCTGTGACGTTTCGCCAGTCATTCGCTGCCTTCCTCAGACCTAAACAAACATTACATTATATTACATTGAGGACAATTAAAAATTAGAAGAAACTATACCTTAGATTAAAACAGAAGTAAAACGTTAAAATATTCGTATATAAATGCCATCTATCAAACAAAGCAATATTATGCATTAAAATCTTTTTTTATCATATACAGCGATGATTCTAGATTATCAAAAACGCTAAAACGTGATGTCATTAAGTAATTAGTATTATTAGATACGAGGAAAACTTGTATAAAAATCAGAAAACACATTGGTTGTTGTTATGAAACAAAGTGACATTTGACATATCAATCACAGAGCTATCTAAAGTTACACTAGAGCAACTCTGATATACAGTGTGTTACATGTCAAGTATATAATATAGGGTCTTACTTAAGTAAATCTTAAATTAATTTAATTTAACATTCATCGCCCGAGATTGATATCGACATAATTCTGAAGTAATAATATTATTATGACATTTTATGAAATTCTAAGTACATTACTAGAAAACAGAGAAAGATCTGTTTAAATTAAATTCACTTCATGATATTACAGTATGTTGCACTTAAATGGTCAGTATCTGATCTAAAATTCACGCAATTGTTGCACTTAATATTGACCATTTCACTAATCATTCTTCTGTAGTAATTAGGTTCCAAATCCAGTATCTTCGTTTCATCGATTGTGATTTCTTCCTTCTGATTGTGATTTACGGTCGTTACAACTATACTTATTTTGCTGTATTCTTGATTTTAAGTACTGCTTAGTTTATCCTATATATGATGACTCGCAATCCTTACATGGGGTTTGATATACCAGATTGGATTCCATGAGTTGGTCTGACTTCTCTTTTACTTTAGTATTTACACTACCAATGACTAGCGAATTATACGGTGCAATTGAAATATTCATCTCTTTAAACACTTTCTTAAGACACTTTGTTATGCCTGGGACGTTAATGAATCTAGTATATATATTCACATTGTTGTTTTGCTGTTATTTTTCTATCCTTTGGCGTACTATAGAAAACTTTATTGATCATCCTAATAGGATAATTATTTGAAAGTAGAATATCCCTCGCTATTCTAAAATTCTCCATATGGAACTTTCTATTACTTAGTGTGGTGATCCTATGTTTGAACTGTTTTATTACCGCCAACTTTTGGGTCTGTGAGTGGAACGAGCGATAATTCAAACATCTGTTTACACAGATACTCTTCCTATACCAGTTTACATCTATTATCCCTTCATTTGTTCTAATTAATTCAAGGTCCAAGAAAGGTAATCGTTTATCTTGTTCAATTTCTACTGTAAATTTAATTTTTTGATGTATGTTATTGAAGATATCTAATGTTGTATTTATTTTATCGGAAGGTAAGATAAGAAACACATCATCTATGTAGTATTTTAGTATTGGTATATTAAAATCAATCTTCATTGTTGCTCGTTTCAATATTTCATCAATAACCAGTTGTGCCAAGATGGGTGAAGATGGATTACCCATAGCCATTCCATCTAATTGTTCATAAAAACAGTTGTCGTAATTAAAGTAACTGGAGTTAAAAATAAACTCTATAATAGCTAAAAAATTACGTTTTGATATATTCGTGTATTTCGAAATATCCATCCAGTGTGTATTAATGATGTCTGTCACTAAATCTTGTGGAATGTTCGAGAACAACGATACCACGTCGAACGACACTAGAGCGTAACCATCTGGTACCTTGATTTCTTCTATAAGATCTACCAAATCTTTAGAGTTTTTTACACTAAATGTCGATAATGCGGTGAAATCTATCAATGAATTATGTATTAATTTTGCCAACTTAACAGAAGGAGTCTGTATGCATGCTACCACTGGTCGCAAAGGTGTATGTTCCTTATGAATCTTAGGCAAACCATAGATTTTCGGAAACTTAGAATTATGGGTAATCAGCAGTTTCGACTGTATTGATGTAATCTCACCATCATTTTCTAGTTGTTTTAATAAGCAGTTAGACATCTTTTGATATTTATTCGTGGGGTCTCTTTTTATCTTTTTATAAACAGAAGTATCGTTTAGTAAATTAGACATTTTTTCTGTATAATCATCTCTATTAAGTACCACTGTGCTACCACCTTTGTCAGCTCTCATTACGATGATGTTCTTATTCTTCTTAAGGAAGTCCTTAGTTGTTTTGTAGTCAGTAAATATAATTGATTCAGATTTTCTTTTATTAATCCTTGTATTATAGTTATTGATACCGTTGGTTATTATATTTACACATCTGGCTCTGACTATCTCCTTCTCTTCATGGTTAATATCTTGTACACTGTTGAGTGTAAATTCTAGGTCCTTAATGAGGGCCAATTTTGGTTCCGACCTTGGCATAATGCTAAACTTTGGGCCAAGACTTAAGATTCCTTCTACTTCTTTCGGTAGAACAGTATCACTCTTATTGATAAGCCATTGGGGTTGTGTATTATAAATATCTGTATTATAACCAAGCAGTAAGATAAACTTTTTAATATTGTTCTCATTACATTTGTTAAAATAGTGTTTAAAGTCTTTTGATATTATAGATCAACGTTATTCAATGTACTAGTCAATAATTCTTCAATATTCTTCTTTTCAACCAATAAATTATTTTAGAAACGTGATGTCATTAAGTAATTAGTATTATTAGATACGAGGAAAACTTGTATAAAAATCAGAAAACACATTGGTTGTTGTTATGAAACAAAGTGACATAGTGTATATACTAAAGTAAAAGAGAAGTCAGACCAACTCATGGAATCCAATCTGGTATATCAAATCCCATGTAAGGGTTGCGAGTCATCATATATAGGACAAACTAAGCAGTACTTAAAATCAAGAATACAGCAACATAATTGTTGTTGAGTTGAGTTCATGCGGGTCGGACGTGTTTTCTCGGGTTATATTATTCATCTACCTTTTAATCGTACAAACTACCTATAATGTTAATATAGGAATTCACTTTAGTAATTAGAATCTACGAACAGTGTGTTGGATTTATTTAAGCATCTGTGCCCAAAAATTTGTGTTTACGTATATTAATAAGTTCCATAGTGTCTGGCCGTTTTATGCACAAATAAATAATAATTCGCAAATAAAACTACCGGTGAGATTATCTACAAATAAAATCTTTGCTCCTTGCTCCAATATTAATATGGCTATATCCTGTGAAATTTGTTCTCGAGTAATTAGCCGTCGTTCTTCCCCTTTAAAATGTGCCAACTGTAATTCGTGGTTTCATACAGGGTGCATTGATTGTTTACGAATTCAATATTATTTAAATGAAGCCAAGTCAGATGCAGGAAATCATTGGTTGTGCGATAACTGTGATCCTGATACAAACCCAAATGATACTCTTGGTGATGCTTCAGTTGGGGACGTTGGTCTTGAGGGTACCATCAATAAAATAATTAGCAGTATCCTTAACAATCATCTAATATCATTTAAAAATGAAATTATTAAATCAATTCACGATGAATTGGACAATATTAAAATTAAAATAATAGATATTGAAAACAAAAATTCTATGCTTCAAAATGAGATTGATTTAATAAAGTCTAATAATAGTAAGGAATCTGGAAAAAATCAATTTGATATTATACAGGAGTTGGAAGAAAGAAATCGTCGTGCGAACAATGTTATCATCTATAACATCAAGGAATCAGTCAAAACTGTTGCTAATGATCGTATCTTGGATGATATCAAGGAAGTGCAATCTATTGCAAATACATTAGCTTTAAACGATTTGAAATTTAAAGTCTACAGGATTGGAAAAGTATCTAATAAGATACGTCCAGTGAGAGTTATTTTTAACTCAAATATGGATGCCACTAATTTCCTAAAACAATCTCATCTAGCTAGAGTCGGGAACATCAAACCTGATCAAACTTTCAATGAGAGGCAGTACCTAAAGGATCTTCGTACTGAATTAGAGTTACGAAAAAGTAATGGTGAACCAAACATAACTATAAAATACATATTTGGCGTTCCAAAAATCGTGGCAAATAATACTACAAAGAGGGCTTCTGGTAATACTAATGCAAAAAACTAACTGATTTGTCGCTTTATTTTCAAAACATAGGTGGGTTAAGGACAAAATTATCAAAATTCTCTAATAATGTGCATTTATGTAACTACGATATAATAATTTTAATTGAAACTTGGTTATCATCTGATATATCTAACAGTGAAGTTGGTTTAAATAACTTTAATATTTTTCGCTCAGATAGATCCCACTCTTCAAGTGCAAAAATTCGTGGTGGAGGAGTTTTAATAGGAGTACATAAAAGACTTAATGCTGTACTTGCAACCACATCCATTTTCGATGTTGAACAGGTGTTTGTGATATTAACAATTAACAAAGTGAAATATGCTCTAAGTGCGGTATATTTTCCTCCAAATAGTCCGGTTACCAAATTTGAATATCATTGTGCAGCTGTGAATGAGGTCTCTGAAAACTTTAGTCCCTCTAAGATGTTACTTTTTGGGGATTATAATATACCCAATGACACTTGGACTAATGATGAACTCGGGGTGGATGTCGCGTATGATGCTAGTCCTGTTGCTAAAATATTAATCGATTGTTACGCCTTTCTAAATCTGTCACAAATGAATCCAATACCCAATGAACGCGGAACATTTCTTGATCTTATCTTCTCGTCAGTATCCTCGGACGATGAGTTAACTGTGAAATTAGCTGATGATCTGCTACTTCCTACGTCTTGTCATCACTTTGCGTATATTGTAAACTTTAAAGTGTGCGATGTGACTGACTCTATAAATTGTGTATTCTTTAAGTATGACTTCTCAAGTGCTGATTTTATTGATATTAACTTTAAGTTATCTCAGGTTGACTGGGAAAGTTTCTTTAAGCAATTTGTTGATGTAAATGGTGCGGTGGATGCTTTCTATAACATTACGTACAAAATAATTAATGATCTAGTACCAATGAGAAAAATTATTGTAAACGAATACCCAAAATGGTTCAACTCTGAACTCAAAAATCTAGTTATTGATAAAAAATGCGCTCATGCTAGATATAAAACCTCCAATAATTTGAGTGATTATCTTAATTTTAAAACATTGAGAAGTAGGTGTAAGGCACTTAGTAATAAATTGTACGAAAATTACATAAATAAAATTCAAGATAATTTAAAATAAAAACCAACTGATTTCTGGCTATTTGTTAATGACAAAAAGAAAATTAATAGTATTCCAAATAATATGTATTATGATGATGAAACTTCTATTTCTTTGGGTGATTCGGTTAACCTGTTTGCGAAATTCTTCTCTCAAGTTTATTCTGAGAAGCAAATTGTTCCTCCAAAAATGATTTATGCCAGAACAGTTGATTCATGTTTTAGGTTTAATATTGATAGGGAAACTGTTTTCAAAAATATAACTAACTTGAAATCCAATACGTCACATGGACCTGACCTTCTACCAAGCGTATTCTTAAAGAACTGTGTATGTATACTGACTGTACCACTAACGTTATTATTCAATCGATCATTAATTGAGAATGTATTTCCCAACGCATGGAAATCGAGTTATTTGACACCCATATTCAAAAAGGGTGATAGGTCGGATGTAGGGAATTACAGGGGAATCTGTGTCCAATCTACGATTCCAAAACTATTTGACTCTTTAATAGCTGAGCAGATTAATTATTTATCTCGGAACATCATTGTTGATGAGCAGCATGGATTCCGCTCTGGAAGGTCCACTACATCGAACTTGTTGCTCTACGAATCGTACGTCTCGGAAGCTCTGGAGAAGGGGGGCCAAGTGGATTCAATATATACCGACTTCTCCAAAGCCTTTGACCGGGTAAATCATAATGTTCTGGTTTCTAAGTTGAATGGGTTAGGCTTTGGTGATGGTATTGTGGAGTGGATACGGAGTTTCCTGTCAAATAGAGAACAGTATGTAAAGATCAACGGCGTTGTATCTGATGCTATAAATGTTCCCTCAGGTGTCCCGCAAGGGACTCACCTTGGACCAATTTCGTTCTCTCTATTTGTCAATGACTTAAATAATGTAATTGAATATGCGGAGCGTTTGTTCTTTGCCGATGACTTAAAACTTTTTCTTATTGTCAATAACGATGATGATGCGTCGCGATTGCAAAAAGATATTATAGTGTTTTTAACTGGTGTTGTTGTAATGATCTGTATTTGAATGCTGATAAATGTAAATCTATATCTTTTTACCGTACTAAAACTTGGGTTAATAATGTATATCATGTTGATACTTGTACTCTTGAACAAGTCAAACAAATTACAGACTTGGGAATAATTTTCGAATCATCGTTATCATTCAACTATCATATTTTAAACTTGGTTAATAGGGCCAATAAATTATGGGGATTTATTTTAAGGATTTGTAGGGAATTTAATGTTAATACACTTAAGTCACTATATCTTTCTCTAGTTCGCCCAATTCTAGAATACGCGTCACCTATCTGGTGTCCATATCAAAAATATTTAATTGAATTAATAGAGAGAATTCAACATAAGTTTCTTAGAGCGGTAGCGTTTAGGAAAGGTATTCTCATGTGCGAAATTGATTATGATTATTTAATGTTGGAACTTAATATCCATACCCTAGAATCTAGGCGTTTTGTTGATGATCTCTGCGTTCTTTATAAAATTGTAAATTTTACCCCGTCTTTCAGCCTTTGCCTCTTTAATTGGTCTATGAAATTAAAATATGAAATTATATTAATTTTGAAAAGAAAATTATTGAAAATTATCCTTAAGGAACGTTAATTGACGTATCAATTAATGAATAGGTCCTTTTTATAGAGGCAGACCGGGTTTTACATAAATACTAAATTTTGACCAATTTAAATGATGTTATACGATGGGTGGCTGATAACTTCACCTCATTGATCTGAAATTGTAACTCTCCAACTCAGAAATGTACTGATTATAATTAAATGTTCTCACTTACTTCTCAGGGGTTAGGGCCTCTCTGATCTTTGTTACGCCCTTACTGCTCAGCTCTCGCCGTTGTAATTTCCTCAAACTCGCGCACTTTACACTTAAATAGCTGAAAGAAGGATTCGCTAGGTTTTGAAATTAAGCACCATGATCTGAATTTAAAAATATTAAAACTATATTACAGTGATAATTAATGAAAATATGAATTAAAATGGACAAATAAAATATACAAATGTTAACTTAAAACAAAATATGAAGACTTAACTTACAAAAAAAACAAGAAAATCAAAATAAACTTAAAACTTCAATACAATAATTTTCATTTAAAACAAACTATCTCGAAAATGTACCCTAGCAAATACCTCTTATCAGATACACGCAAACACTTTACAAAACAAAAAAACAAACAAAAAAAAACTAAACAAAAATAAAAGAAAATGACACGAAACTTTGTGAACTGAGCAGCAAGTCGGGTAATGTACGAATTAACAATCTTTTCAAAATCCACCGCTTTTGTACTTAGACAAAAATACAAAAGTGGGGGATGAACTGACCAATGAGGGTGCGGTATTTAAGTAGTGTTTGCTTGTTCCGTTCGAGGGGTTGCTTAGTGTTATGAAAAAAATCCCATCAACCCTCTTAACTGAAAATAGGGTTGCAGAGAAAAAAAAAAAAAAAAAAAAAAAAAAAAAAAAAAAAAAAAAAAAACCCAAATTGCTTTACAATGACTAATAGTTAAATCCCGGCAATATTATGGAAAATGCAATAGTCCCTAATCATCACATATTTACACTCTTCCCCACTTAAAATTCGAGTATACCTACTCGAATCAAAAAATTACAAACAATGAAAGAAATAAAATAAGAAAAAAAAATCCTAACTAAAACGCGTCAAATTCCTAATCCTAATATATATACAAAATTAACTTATACCAATCATAATCTATTATAAATATAGTAATTTCCTGTTGTTGGAATCCAGTCTGGGAGTCGATCTTCTTTGGAGTTGAAACGTATCCATACTAGACTCAGTAACTTTGCTGACAGTATTTATAGACCCTACTCGGTTCAGACCTATTCTGCCAGTAACCAAACTTCCTTTATTTCATTCGGCTTCATTCTTCTTTGATAAACGCCATATTTCTCTTCCCTACGATCTTGGGTTGTAGTAGACTTAACACTTTCCAGACTGGGTACCATAGCTGAATCGTCCAATTATAGAATGCCATTTTCTGAAATTCGATGGCAGATCAGATTCTTACAATTACAACTTATTAAAATTAGCCATCATCCACCATATATTTCCTAAACAATCTAATAACTTCTTAACCATGAACTGAACCACTTAACAAACTCGAACCCTCAAATAAATGAATCTTGTTATTAATCTAATTCCTTAGTTTTTAGATAACTTTCAATTGATTTTACTTTCTTCAGTGTACCTTCTTTAAAACATTATAATAAAAAACAAACAAAAATAATCTTATACATGATCATCTTATATACTCCATATACGAAATTTCCAATAAAGGTGTGATCAGTACCCTACTCTAAACCACGATATCATGAATATAAGATAACCCAAGAACTGAAATAACTCCTAATGTACTTGACTCTAAGTTGTATAATAAAACCAATTACTTGAATAATTTTCCATTACAGTAACATCAAATGACATCCAATAAACACAAGAGAAAAAAAACTTCATTAACAAAAAAAAATTACATTGAACCCTAACTTAAAAAAAAACATACTTGTCATCCACTTGAAGCAAAAAAAAACGTTTAAAACAAGGTTCTAATTCAAGACCCAAGAACTATCATCTATAACTTCACATTTACGAAATTTCTAAAGAAAAAAAACGTCAGACAAATTATAGATTTTCTGGACACATCTCTTACTTGCAAGTAGTCAATCTCTAGTCCACTTTACATTCAACAACTCAACACAGAGGTTTATTAACTCTGGCCACTATCTCTTCCTCTAACAAAGATGAGTGCACAAACGCCAGTACACTTAATAGGCATACAACCAAAAACAACAAAGAGAGGTTTACAAACTCCAGTAAATACCTCTACCTCTAACAAATGTGAGTGCACAAACTCCAGTACACTCAACAAACACACCACAAACAAAACAAAGAGAGGTTTACAAACTCCAGTAAATACCTCTACTTCTAACAAATGTGAGTGCACAAACTCCAGTACACTCAACAAACACACCACAAACAAAACAAAGAGAGGTTTACAAACTCCAGTAAATACCTCTACTTCTAACAAATGTGAGTGCACAAACTCCAGTACACTCAACAAACACACCACAAACAAAACAAAGAGAGGTTTACAAACTCCAGTAAATACCTCTACTTCTAACAAATGTGAGTGCACAAACTCCAGTACACTCAACAAACACACAACACATAAAACAAAGAGAGGTTTACGAACTCCAGTAAATACCTCTACCTCTAACAAATGTGAGTGCACAAACTCCAGTACTCTCAACAAACACACGACAAAACGATCTTCTAATCTAACATCTATTTAAATACAAAAGCCTGGCCAGTACTTTTGCATTAATTTACTCTTCTCATGCGCTCCTCCAACTTACTTTATAAATTTCAACTATTCTTCATTTTATTGCGGACAAAAAAAAACAATCTATAACAGGTAGCCTCCTTCTTCAAATAAATAAAAATACTTCAATGCAAAACTATAATTTACTTTAAATAAAACTTTGAGTCTGACCACGATCAAAAAAAATTATAATACCAACTTAGAAATTATAATGTGCAAAACTAAATTAAATTTATTTCCACTTTAATTTACAATCTGGGGCTTTATGCCCCAACGCACCACAATTAAAACAAATTGTTTGCTTCGGAATTGGACAGTATTTACTAATATGACCCGTAGAACCACAATTCCAACAAGTCGATTTTAAATAAAAATGATTTTTCCGAAATATTTTATCTGTCTGTGGATTATTATTACCTAACTCAAAATTCACTTCAAAACCACTATTTTTGCTCAACCTATTATGTTGATCAGCCCTAGTCTCTTTAATCATTGTTTTAAACAAGAATTCATACTCTTCGGCACATTTTAACACCTCATAAACATTAGAGCACGATCTATTGTGTCTTATAACTTCGTTACACAATTTTGTATCAATTCCCTCCAAAAATTGTGTCAGAACTTTATTTTCCCTAATAATTTGATTTACTTTAGAAAACCTATCATTCACAAATTCCGGATAAATTTGTACAGCAATCACCTCTAATCTCGTAAGAAATTCAAACAAACTTTCGCTCTCTTTTCGCGTGATATTCTTTATTGCCCCAGCAGGAACGTAATCTAAATCTTTACCAAACAATCTAATTAACCATTTTTTCAAAGAACCATAATCAGTAGGTCTAGAGAAAGTAGGACTGTGGAAAAAATAACTACATGGATTTCCTTTTAACTTAAGCTTCATTAAATTAAATGACTGACCTTCGGACCAACCTAGCAAACCACTAAAATTTTCAATTTCTTCTATGAAAATATAAACATCAGAATTTCCCGAAAATTCTTCAATCATTGAACAATTTGCAAGAAAAACAAAACTATTATTATCCACTATTCTTGGTGTATAATTAATTTTAGATAATTTATCCATGGAGTTATTTTCACTAGAAACAATCGGTACACCTCCACTTTTCTCTATTTCAGAATTACTCATTTTCGGATTTCTTTCTAAAATGTTACCACTTTCAAATTAAGATATGTAAAAAAAAAACTGTTACTACAATCAACAATCTTTAGATAATTTACTAATCCAATAGCCAAAACAAACAAAAATCGCAATGAATAAAATTCAACTCTCCAAAAAAAAAAAAACACAAGCTAATAAATTTCCAATAGTATGCAACTTAATTGAAGAATAGCACAAATTTCCTATACGTACTTATTAATTTTAATAAAATCACTCGTTACTTACTCTATACTTTGTCTTGTTTCTTTTAAGACAAAGGAATTCGTACATTAGTAATATGTCAAGTGAGAAAATTTAATCGAAGTAATTCAAATTAACAAACAAAACAAAAAAAAAATCAAATACATCTACTGTGCAATAGATTCCGTTCCAATTTCAATAACAAAGAGGTAGTCTTCAAAACATCCTACCGACTGCGCCAATGTAAATTTTACCCCGTCTTTCAGCCTTTGCCTCTTTAATTGGTCTATGAAATTAAAATATGAAATTATATTAATTTTGAAAAGAAAATTATTGAAAATTATCCTTAAGGAACGTTAATTGACGTATCAATTAATGAATAGGTCCTTTTTATAGAGGCAGACCGGGTTTTACATAAATACTAAATTTTGACCAATTTAAATGATGTTATACGATGGGTGGCTGATAACTTCACCTCATTGATCTGAAATTGTAACTCTCCAACTCAGAAATGTACTGATTATAATTAAATGTTCTCACTTACTTCTCAGGGGTTAGGGCCTCTCTGATCTTTGTTACGCCCTTACTGCTCAGCTCTCGCCGTTGTAATTTCCTCAAACTCGCGCACTTTACACTTAAATAGCTGAAAGAAGGATTCGCTAGGTTTTGAAATTAAGCACCATGATCTGAATTTAAAAATATTAAAACTATATTACAGTGATAATTAATGAAAATATGAATTAAAATGGACAAATAAAATATACAAATGTTAACTTAAAACAAAATATGAAGACTTAACTTACAAAAAAAACAAGAAAATCAAAATAAACTTAAAACTTCAATACAATAATTTTCATTTAAAACAAACTATCTCGAAAATGTACCCTAGCAAATACCTCTTATCAGATACACGCAAACACTTTACAAAACAAAAAAACAAACAAAAAAAAACTAAACAAAAATAAAAGAAAATGACACGAAACTTTGTGAACTGAGCAGCAAGTCGGGTAATGTACGAATTAACAATCTTTTCAAAATCCACCGCTTTTGTACTTAGACAAAAATACAAAAGTGGGGGATGAACTGACCAATGAGGGTGCGGTATTTAAGTAGTGTTTGCTTGTTCCGTTCGAGGGGTTGCTTAGTGTTATGAAAAAAATCCCATCAACCCTCTTAACTGAAAATAGGGTTGCAGAGAAAAAAAAAAAAAAAAAAAAAAAAAAAAAAAAAAAAAAAAACCCAAATTGCTTTACAATGACTAATAGTTAAATCCCGGCAATATTATGGAAAATGCAATAGTCCCTAATCATCACATATTTACAAAATAATAAATTATATTATTGACTGTCCAGGTCTCCTTGGTAAGATTAATTTCTATTTTCATAGTATCAGCACTTCAAGGCGTCAGTATTCACTATTTAGGTTATTTACTCATAAAAACAATTACTCGTTCTTTAGATCGCTACCTAGAATCATGCGTCATGGTAATTTGGTACACAATAATCCATCTTGTGATTTGTTTGCAAGTAATTTTCAAATTTTTAAAAAAAGTCTCTACCATGTTGTGAATGACATAAATTTTTCTTCAGATTAAAAACTATGTAATATAATGTGAATCGAAATGAAATGTTGTATGAATATTAATTTGTAGATCTTATATTGTATTTATTATCTGCAGTACCCGCTTGTTTATATGTATATATTGTATTTTTTGTATAAAGGGTTTTTCCCGTTCAATGAATAAATAAAATAAATAAAAAATAAAATAAAAACATAAGTACAGTTGTTTAATTAAACGAATACTTCCTTATGGTTAAATAATAGATACGTTTTCGCAACTAGTTTCGTAAATTTATTAATTTTACATCATCAGGCGAAATCTACAAAAAGTTTTACATTTATTTATACATATTTACATGGTTTTAAAAAATGTACAATTGTTCTTAACAGTGACAAATAAGTTTAAAATTACATTACGATTACAATGACAGTACTTACGAGTCAATACAAAAATCCACATAAATACATTTATATTAGGGGTCTTCATCAACCAATCTCTCAACATTTATTTGTATATTTTATACTATTTATTAATTTCAATTATTTTGAACTTTATAATAATTAATTTTCAAACCAGCGTGCTCAATTTTGAGGTTATAAGTTGTGACAAGCGTTTTTAGTTTTTTAGATAATTAGGTTGGTATTATTGTTAGGATGATTATTGTTCATATACAGGGTGTTCTGTGTATTTAAGAATGACTGGTGTTTTTAAGGCAAAGATACAGTGGTCGAAATTTAAGATTAACTTGGTCATTTAATAAAATTATGTTTGTATTTTTCTTTGCTTGTTCTATTTCGTAAGCTTCTAGCAATGTCAACTTTACACCTTTCTTCTCGTTGTGTAGTACTTTGGTTTTTGTCTCATCAATTTTATGTTTATTATCATATAAATGACGTCCGAAATTTGATTTACTATAATTTGTGCAGTGTTCTTTAATCCGCATTTTTATTTTTCTACCTGTCTCTCCCATATAGACTGAGTTACAATTTTTACAAGTTATTTTGTATACACCGTTATTTTCAAGTTTATCTAGTTTTTCTTTTGTGTTATTAAGTAGGTTGATGAGTTTGTATTTAGTTTTATTTACTGGATGTATGTTAGTATTTTTAAACAGGTTGTTTAGTCTAATATTGACATTCCCTTGAAAAGTGAAGCTGCGGTATTGTTTGTCTTCTTCATAGTCACTTGATAGATTTGGTATCAGTAGGTCTTTAATTATTTTCTGTTCTTTGTTGTAAATTAATTTGTTAATAATGTGTAGTGGAATTAAATTTTGATATGCTAGTTGTTTAATTATGTTTATTTCTCTGTCAAACTTTTCTTTCTTAAGTGGTATATTGTATGCTCTGTGTATTAAGCTTTGAAAAGCAGCTAGCTTGTGTTGCATGCAGTGATTTGAGTTGAATGGTATTTGAGAGTCAGTTAGTGTTGGTTTACGATATATGTCAAATTCCAATGTTGAGTTGTTTTTAATAATTGAAAGATCTAAAAAGTTTAAGGAGTTGTTTATTTCGATTTCTAAAGTAAATTTTATCTTTGGATGTAAGTTGTTAATTTCATTATGAAATGTAGTTAACTCCTCATTGGAACCCGTCCAAATACATAAAATGTCATCAACATATCTGTACCACTTGAAAATGTGTTTGGCTAAGTGTGATTTGTGAATTTGATTTTCTAGATTGTCAATGAATATGTTGGCTAAGATGGGTGCAATAGGTGAACCCATTGGTAGCCCCTCAGACATTTTATATATATTCTTGTTGAAAGGACAAAAGTTTTGTTCTGTTGTAATTTTTAGTAGTTCGTTTATGTGTTCTATGTGTGTTCGGTTTGTAATGTTATTTTTTAAAATGTCGTCAATTAGTTTGAGGGTTTCATTAATATCGACATTAGTGTATAAGTTGACTATGTCAAAGGAAATTAGTTTGTTGTTAGGTGGTAAGTTAATAGTTTTGATTTTGTCTGTAAGTTCTTTCGAGTTAGTGATCGTATATTTGGGTTTGTAGTTAATATCAACTGTGATAATTTTATTAATAATTTTGGCTAATTTATCCGTTGGTGAGTTGTAAAATGTTACTATAGGGCGTATTGCTAATTCTTTTTTATGTAGTTTAATTTGGGTGTACATTTGTGGTGTGATTGGATTCATTGGTATTATATTAAGGTTCTTATTGTTAAAAATTTTAATTGTTTCTGCAGTATTCTTTATAATGTTTTTTGTTTTTGTTAAAAATTTGTTTAAAGGGTTGTTATTGAGTTCTATGTAATTGTTATCTGAGATAAATTGATTAGTGAGACTTAGATATTTATCATTATTAATTAAGACTAACCCAGCTCCTTTATCTGCCCATAATGTTTTTTTTTTACCTTACGCAGATAATTTTCCTCAAACTCTTGAAATGCAGGAACAAGGCGGGCCATAATTTTAATAATTCATATTAATATTAAATACGGTGCTACACTAAAGGAATATCCGAGGCTATATAACTCATTGAATTCTAAGCCAATCAGAACGCTTCATGTTGACACCCGTCAAATTATAACACTAAGTATTTTCTGACGTATGAAACTAATAAAAGCGACAATTTTTTTTGGGACGGTCTACGTACCGGCAGCCGGCTAGGGCGACGTTTAAGTTTAATTCTTGTTTAAGTTTTTGTAGATTTTATACTATCGTATGTTAGGTTTATGATAAATAAATATTATCAATCAATAAAACCATATTTACAGTTACACCACAAAATTATATTAATATTAAAATTCATGAATACCACAAATAATCGTGTTGAAAGTATAAATGCCAAACTAAAAACTGTTATTAAAAAAAATGTTCCTTAGAAGAATTTGTTGATCGATTATTTTTAATATTAAAGTCTTTTGAAAAACAACAAAAGTCGCGCCTTGCTGACAAAATTAATAAAAGATGCATTTACAATTTCCCAAAAACTAGTGCCGAATATAGGTACGAAAAGTTTGTAAGTGAATATGCATTCCAAAAAATTTTAGGTTAAATTTCCTTAAAAAATAAAATAAAAATTACTTATAATGGAAACTTTGTAACAAAATGTAAATCTAAGTATTTTCCCACGATTTAGGACCAAAATAAGAACCATATCTGTTGTTTTTACCTAACGTTTCGTTTATTTTTTATAAACTTCATCAGAGCTACAAATTATTAGTTTAAAATACATAAAAACAAATCACAATTAAAATCTTACCTTTAGCAACTATTTAGGCAGGTAAATGAAAAAACTACATCTGATAATATGCCACGTGGGTCTCCAAACCATCTCAATGAAATTATTTTTTTTATTTTTGATCTACTCAACGTCACCAAATTATTCAAAAGAACTTACCACCTCAAAATTGGCAACGTGATTACAATTATTTTATTAATATTTCTAATCGTTTACTACAAAAACAAAAAATAAATCTAAAACTTAATACTATTGTACAATTGTTTACACTTTGGTGTGATTTCACTACTAGATGACTTAATTATCATTAATATCACTATCGATTATTATTTTACTTATTCTACACAGTAACTTGTTATTACAACCATTTTGGTTTTATCAACTTTTGACATCTCACATTTATCAACAAGGCCGCGTTCCACTAATGAACACTAAAGCCCACGACCACGACCGCAAAATTTTCCCGTTCCACTAACTCAATACGTCACCATTCAACAAACAACCATAGAAACCCACGAATAAATACGGTCGTTGTGAGCTTCTTGCGGTCGCCATCGATGCACGAAAGAAAAAAACGCGGTCTCTGTGGGCATTGCGAGTCTTTATTGGAACGCGCCCCAATTAATATATTAAGAAAAAATGTACTCATGCAACCAACTAGACATATTCTTGTCAGCAAAGTTGCTAACAACTTTATAATTAAATCTTTTTGATAATAAAAGAATATATTTTGCTTAAATCTTCTGTGTCCGTTCATAAATTAATTGCCTTCTCTTCCTTAATGATGTGCACCATTTCCAAAAATCTCCTTATTTCCAAATTCTCTTCCGTTTCCAAAATTTCCACTTCTTTGAAGTTAAACATATCTTGTTTGTTGATTGCATGTTGAGCTAGAGCAGTGTTTGCTTTCTTCAAACCTTTTCCACAATGCAAGGGAATTTCGTGTCCGTAATTGATATATAAATAAAAATTCTTCGGCTTATTCAGACTCTTTATTTGTTACTTTTATGCCTTCCATTCTTGGATTTATTACTCATTAGAAATGCTGATAATCAGGTAGAAGTTGACTGGTATAGGAAAGAGATGAATTCTAATAGATGCCTTAATTTTAAATCTTTTCACCCGCTACCACAGAAAATTGCAATCATCAAACAGTTCAAACATAGGATCACTATTCTAAGTGATGACAAATTTCATAATAAGAATTTTTTGATAGCAAAGAATATACTTCTCTCAAATAATTATCCCCTTAAATTAATTAACAGGATTTTCTACAGTACGCCTCATAATGTAAAGAGTTAATACTCCTATTGATACACCACCTAAATACATGAAGATGGTTAACATCCCCATCATTACTGACAATCTCAAAAGAATTTTTAAAGATACTGGTGTATTGATTGCTCCATATAACTCACTAAATGTTGGTAGAGTTTTCACCAGGTTGAAATGTGGAACTGATGATCTAATCCAGTCCAATTTGATTTATAAAATACCATTTAGGAATTGTAGACTTTGTTACATCGGTCAGACTAAACAATATCTTAAAACCAGAATACAACAACATAAATGCAGTTGTAATACAAATAAAACACACACAGATGGTATGACTGCATTAGCTCATCACTTCCACACAACGAAACATAGCTTCGACTTTGATAATGTTGAAATATTGGACTTAGAACAGAATTATCAAAAAAGGATGACAAGCGAGGTGGTTAATATATAATTAAATAATTGTGTTAACTTCAGATCAGATACTGATAAATTAAGTGCGATTTATTGTAACATCATTAATGGTGATCGTCCCAGTATTGGAGTCGTTAGTTGATGTAAACCGCCTACTGTATAATACAAGTTTTGTTATACCCTAACATTATAAATATTGTTAACATTTATGTCAGAATATCCATGTTATGTCGGTCTGTTATCAAAAATGACTTTTGTGACACACGGTATATTGATTTTAGTTCTGTGGTATCATATAGAACGATAACCTCACAATCGGTTATCATAACCTGCAAATCTCCAATGTGCTTCAGCGTTGGAAATTAAAAATTAAAAGTGAATGAGATCACCTGGAAAATATTATAGTAAATTAATGAATTCGTAAATTGGGAAAAATTTCTCACACAATAATCATCGTAAAAACCCTTGATGATTCCAATAAGTTCGTTTGAACATGAATTGCTTCAATTTTATAATGTAACAAGTTACATAATTGTTTGTCTGAGGTAATTTCTTGTCTATGTGTATTTTATGTCTATATGTAAAATTAATTATTGTTATAGGTCTGATGAAGCCAGCGAATTTTATGCTCGGCGAAACGTCACAATAGATTAATATTAAAAGTAACAAATAAAGAGTCTGAATAAACTTTTCCACAATCATTCAAATGTTGGTTCGTCCTGTTGTTCAAATTCTGTTTAGTCTGTCCCACGTATACAGCATCACAGTCTTTGCAACTTAATTTGTAAATTAAATTGTTTCTTAAACCCTTATCCACCTTGTCCTTAATTTTTGTAAAAATACTTCCTATGTTGTTGTTTGCTATAATTAACAATCTTGATGTTCTCATTCTTTAAACAGTTTTTTACTTTGCTCGTTAAGTCTGGTATTTCTGGTAACTTGTAATATCTTAGTTGTTGTTTATCCATTCCATATGCACTGGTATCATTAGTAGTTTTCTAATTGTTGTATAATATCCTATTAATTATATTAATTATATTAATAGGATAACCACAGTCTACTAAGTGGTCACCAATTTAAAATTAGCCTCCCAAAATTCTTCTACGCTCAATTGTTGGATTCTAAATTTCCAGCCTTTCACCAGTGCAATCTTCTGTGATAAAGAATGTTCCGAATTTAAATTTAAGAATCTATTCGAATATATATTTTTTCTGTACCAATCTGTTACCAATGTTTCTTCTTTCCTAATCACCATTAGATCCAAAAATGGTATACAACCATCATCTTCAACCTCATTTGTGAACTGTAATCTTGGGTTCAACTCATTAAACACTCCTAACGTTTCAACAACCTTGTCTCCTGGTAGTGCTGTCAAAATATCGTCTACATATATCATCATAAACGGCCCTTCAAAATCTAATTTGTTAATGACATAGATAAGTAATTTATTCATTACTAAAGAGGAAAAACTAGGTGAAAAATATGGTATAGAAGTCACAAAAAAAATAAAATATTGGTCATCACTATTAGAAAAATTATCTTCACTAGAAACAAGAGGAAAATTTTTAACAAGATGTAGAAGATATAACATCACACCTTCACAAATCAACTAAAATACTACACAGTTGGGGTTATTGGTAACAGGTAACCACCCATTCATAAATAAAGTGGAGAAACTATTTAGGAATATATATATATATATATATATAAGGACATATTGAAGTTGGAGATAAAAATAACGATCCAAATGAATTTTCATCTGTTCCAATTCAAAATCAAGGTAAATAAAATAGTTTTTCGGTTGTCGGATACAATTTTTATTGGTCAATAATTTAGATTATTGTCATTGCCAACGTTTCGCCCATTTATTTTGTGTTTTATCAAGGCTAAAAAGACAAATCCAAATAAATACAAGAAATAGGTACTTTGCAAAGCGAACATCAAATTGGCATCAACGATGAACAGAAAACATTTTTTAATTAAATGTAGAAGATTAAAGGTAACCCCATCACATATTCAACAAAATATAAAGTGTATACATGCACTGGAAGCTATGGATCACCCGTTTAAGAACAAAGTACAAAATATTAAAGATAGATTTATGAAAATCATTTTAAATACGGAAATACGAATAACCTTATGGTCTTTAAAAAGACTAACAATTATTTAAGTCTAAAATATCATCTCAACATTATAATTCATGTACCAAATACATCACTTCAAAGTTTAACACAGAATTTAATAATATTAAACTTAGAAACATTAACAAGTTCAACAACTTGTTAAATAAAACAAAAAAGCACACAGTTAATTACAACACTCAAAGTAAATGCTTAATCAATTTAACCAATGTCGAACTACCAACATATGTCCAAGACATTCTTAGTTTTGGTCCTAATTTTGGCATTAAACCACCACCTCATCACTTGTTTGTAAAGGAAGTTGTTAAAGATGTTGAATATATTGTTCAGAATGTTAGCATAGATGATAATCAGAAAGAGGTTGTAAGGGGAAAGTGTACAAATATAATCAGTAATCATATTAATGAACACCATAATAAAATGAATTGTAATATTGATCCTATTTATGCAGATTTTAAAAAAAGTAACGATTGGTTAAAAAAGCATGATAAAATAATTGTTACTCGATCAGATAAAGGTAATAGTACTGTAATTTTGACTTTTGATGACTACAATAGAAAAATGTTAGATTTAATTAATGATCAGAACACTTATAAAATTTTAAAATCAGATCCAACCATGAAGATACAGACAAAATTAAATAAGATTATCGCTGATATAAAAAAATGGGCGAGTTTGATGATGTGAAATCACTTAAAATCCAAAATGCGGTAGCTTCAAAGATTTATGGTCTACCCAAAGTGCATAAACCTAACGTACCTCTGAGACCAGTGGTATCTTCTTAGCTTTACATATAATGTAGCGAAATATGTACACTCTGTGTTAACAGAGGTTGCTTCCACCTATATTTATAGCATTAAGAATTCTTATGAATTTGTAGAGTTTGTCAATAAGGTTAAAATTCCTGATAATTATATACTTATTTCTTTAGATGTCCAATCTCTTTCACAAACATCCCAAAAGATCTGGTGTTAGAAATAATAAATACCGAATGGAAATTCATTTCTGCTTACACCACTTTATCAGAGGACAACTTTATTAAGATAGTTGAATTTGTATTTAACAACAGTTATTTCATGTATGGTGGGTTATGTTATCAACAATTATTTGGTTCGGCCATGGGAAATCCTGCCCCACCTATGTTGGCAGAACCAGTAATGAATAAATTAATTTCGACTGTTATTAACAAATTAGATTTTGAAATCCCTTTTATTAAAATATATGTTGATGACATAATTTTATCTATTCCTAATGACAAAACTCAGATTGTCTTAGATCGGTTTAATGAAATTCATGAGCGTTTGAGTTTTACGATTGAATTAGAAAGTGATAGAATGCTTTCATTCTTGGATATTGTAATGTGCAGAAGTGAGTTGTGCGAAATTCGTACTAATTGGTATCAAATGGAGATACGTTCTGGCAGAGTTTTAAATTTCCTGTCTTTTCACAAACTGGAACACAAAATTTCGATAATCAAGCAGCTAAAGCATAAAATATTAACACTTAGTCATCCGAGTTACCATGTTGAAAATTTTAAAGAAGTTACTATCATTTTACAAAACAACAACTACCCGAGGTCTTTAATAAATAGAGTTTTTTATAACAACAACTTTCAGTCTGTACTTCCTAGGCATGACAAAGACACTATACGTTATTACACTTACGTTCTGCGTAACTTAAGAAATGAAGTGTCGATTGAAATTGCACGAAGTGCTTATTTTGCGTTGTTTCATACACATCTCAACTACGGAATCATTATATGGGGTCACTCTAGTGGGAAACATGCTGTTTTCGGAATGCAAAGAAAGGCCATACGAATACTTGCTCAAATATCCTATGACGCTAACTGTGCTGACTTTTTCAAATCACTAAATATTCTTACCTTTCCATGTCTGTACATTCTTGAATGCATTATGCATGTGAAACTAAACATAGACTATTTTAATTGTAACAGTGATGTGCATATGCACAATACTAGAGGCAAAAATGATCTGCAACTCCCGTATATCCGCCTTAAAAGATCACAAAATGGGTTAAGGTATTTTGGAATAAGGTGCTACAATCTGCTTCCCAGCCAGATAAAATCACTACCTAGCACGACATTAAAAAATCGCTTGAAACAATACCTTATAAATAAAGCGTTTTATAGTATAGAGGAATTCCTTAATAATAATTTTAATGATTTTAGTTGCTAAATTCTTTTAACGTGTAGTATATAAGTTAATGTAATTTTAATATTTAATGTAATTTTTTAGCTAATTTTAATCATGTATCTCTTGTAAATACGTGCTTTGTTCTTGTTTGACGTATGTAAACTTGTGTAGTATTGGCATTAATAAAATTGATTTGATTTGATTTGATTTGATGATTCATATACCTGGTCTATCATAAAGATTAAAACAAACTTTTGAAAAAATGTTTAATAGTATAAATTTGAAAATCTGTTTCTATTATAGTTTAACTGTTAATAAAATCTTTAGTAAGGTAAATGATCAAGTGAAATTCGATCTAAACAGTTGTGTTGTTTATGGAATCCCTTGCGGGGGCTGCAAAGAATTAAACATTGGGCAAACTAAGCAGTATTTAAGTAAAAGATTGAAACAGCATGAATATAGCTGCAAAAGTGAGTTGACCAATGGTGAAACAGCTCTGACTTTACATCATCTTACCACCCAACATGATTTTAACTTTGCGAAAACAACAATTGTCGATAATGAAACTAATTACTTTAAAAGGATGATAAGTGAAATGATCTATATTAATAAGGAAGACTGCGTTAATTTTAAAACAGATATCGACAGACTTAGTGGAGTTTATAGAAACATTTTAACGTATATTCTATAAATTACGCTTTATATATTGTTGATTAGTACTTAGTAATTTTTAAATTTTTTTAAATATTTGTATGTTTTGTTTTGATATTTTATAAACCAAAAAAACTTCTCAGGTACAAGTTATTCTAAAATATATCTAAAATTTCTTTATCATGACTATAATTGTTAGATTGGTTGCATAGATTAATATTACATTTAAGACCAATTCTGTTAAATAATTTTCCAATTATAATAAAATATATTTATGTAAAACCAGATGTGACAACACGACTGCGCATTTGTGAATAAGTTGCCTTGGTATCTTGAAGCCTTAAGCGTGTTAATTACTTAACTTATTGTTACATACACCTTATTAGTTTGTATGAATTTAGTACATCTATTCAGATTTTCACCCCATTACTACTGCAATTTATTAGTTAAAGTACATAAATTTCAAAGGTAAGCAATAACTTGTAGCTGATTAATGTGTTTGTCTTCATCATTTAATATAATCTATAGTTGGGCTCTTCCCCTTTTAATTGTCCATGTACCTATTTCTTGTATTTATTTGGTTTTGTCTTTTTAACCTTGATAAAGCCCAAAATTTATGGGCGAAACGTTGGCAATGACAATAATGTAAATTATTGACTAATAAAAATTATATTCGACAACCGAAAAACTATTTTATTTACCTTGATAAAAATAACATTCTGGAGAATCGAGGAAATGAAGAAACGGATACTAGTAACAATGGATGAAATTAGGAAAACCATTCCAGAAGAAATAGTGAAGTACAACAAGTAATCTACAATAACATGTATAATGATAAAAAAAGAAACAACAGGATAAAGTGATTAGGTTAAAAAATAAATCTTACACAAATAGGGAAAAAACAGTTTTATCAAAAGATAGTTGTATAAAGAATATGTCAAAGGTCGAGTTACCGGTAGAAGTAAATAATATTCTAGCAGTTTTAAACCCAATCCTAATCATTTCCCATACACAAGATTGGTGGCTGAAGCAGAGTTTATTATTACTAAAGAATGTGAAGAGGAGTATGAAAAAACAGAAAGAGGGCACAGATAACTAATATCATAACAAATAATCTAATTAATCAAGGTAATAATAATATCAGGAAAAAAAAAACAAAGATAGAAGAGGATTTTATTACAACCAAATTGTTTCTAAAAAAACATGAAAAATTAACAGTGGTACGATCGGATAAAGGAAATCTAACAGTGGTGCTTGATTCGAATGAATATGAGGCAGCGATGACTAAAATGCTGGATGATAGTACAGTGTATGAAAAAATTAATAAGGATCCGATCAACAAAATTCAACGAGTTTTGAACAAGACTATAAATGATTATATAAAAATTGGGCATTTGGATGAAAGAGAGGGAAAGAATTTAAATGCTTAAATGGTGTGATGGCCAAAATTTATGGGTTACCAAAAACCCATAAGATCGGTGAATTAAAATTAAGGCCGGTGTTAAGTTCTTATTAATATCAATGTATTTCCACACTGTATGTTATGTTTATGTATTTCTCCAAAGTCAGGTTGAACGTATTTACTTGTGACGCTATTATACCATCTGCGCCTTTTGAATTTGGATTCTTTTGTTAAAGTCGAAGCGGTGCAAGCAGTGCGCGAATTGTGAGTAGTGCGAGTCGAAGCCACACGCGCATGGCACGAAAGTCACAAGCGTCCTTATTGTAAATTCTACGCAATAAACCTTATATAAATAAATATAAGACGAGTTTGAATAACCTAATCAAGTTTCAATAAACAATCAAGTGTAAACATGGTCCTTCGAACCTAAATAAATCAGTAAAATTTGAATTACACCACAAAGAAGGTTACAATAAAAGTCAAGTTTCCAGTGATTTGGTTGGCGCTGAATCAAAAAGCTCGCAGCTGATGTTCGTAAGTCAAGATATCCACGACAAGCAGCTTCCAGTCCTTTGTGAGACCTGAGACCACCTGGTGAACCAGCACCAAGACGATTCAGCAGCAAGGAGAGTTAAAACAATTAACAAGTAAGCGACATTCCTTTTCAATTATCCTTTAACGATATTCCTCGCTGGAATTTGTACTGTTAACAATGACAGACCCCAATATTCGTAAACGCGGCGCGTTAAAAAGGAGATTAACGGATTTTAAAAAATTCATTACGGACCGCCAAGCCGTGTATGAAAACGATAAAACACAACTTTCTCGCGCTAACGTTATAGAAATCGAATGTCGATTGGAGCGGATTAACGATTTAGTCAATGAATTTCGTGTTATTCAAGATGAAATCGAGCAAGTTTCGGGAAAAGAATCCGATGATTTTGAAATTTTTCAAAACGACTTTTTCGCTATAATAGCCACAACAAAGGCGTTTTTAGAAGAACTAAATAATCATGCTTTAATAATTAATCAGGCGCCAAGCAATCAGCAATCAAATTTGCGGCACGATGCTAGTAACGTAAAGTTACCCATAATTCCATTACCAAAATTTAACGGGCAGTATACGAAGTGGTTGCAGTTCCGGGACACTTTTGGTTCATTATTTCATAATTCTAGCTCACTATCGGAGATCGAAAAATTTTATTATCTGCGTTCAGCCTTAGAAGGTGATGCGGCTCAAGTCATAAGTTCGATGGAAATTTCTTCACAAAATTGCAACACAGCATGGACTCTCCTGTGCGAGCGATATGAAAACAAAAGACTCTTAATTCAAAATCATGTTCGCGCATTACTAAATTTACAAGAAATCAAAAAGGAATCTGCGGCACATTTGCGTGATATGTTGGACACTGTAACTCAACATTTACGGTCGTTAAAAAGTTTGGGGCAACCAATAGAAACATGGGACGCAATGCTTATGGTAATAATTTCTAGTAAATTCGACCAAACAACAGCGCGCGAATGGGAATCAAAATCAGGCGATAAAAACATGCCAACGCTCGAGGATTTGAAGCATTTTTGAATGCCAAATGTGACATGTTAAATACCTTGCATTTTTCAAGAATTGTTTCAACTCCAAATGTACAAACAAAGTCCAAAACAAAAACGCAATCAAAGGCATTCCTTTCTGCAAACCTTAAATGTTATATGTGTAAAAATTTACATTCTATTTACAATTGTCCGGAATTTTCCGCGTTATCAGTTGATATGCGCATCAACGAAGCAAGAAAATTAAAACTATGCCCAAATTGTTTGCGTCCGGGGCACCAGCTGTCGGATTGCAGCATGGGCGGTTGCAGAAAATGCAGATACAAGCACAATACGCTGTTGCATGTGGAAAAGCAAGGTACCAGTTCACAGGAACAGGTCGTTTGTTCCCTACAAAATGATCTCCACACATCATGTCTTTTATCCACGGCCATAATAAATGTCTTCAACTCGGCAGGCAGAATTCGAGTTTGTAGATTATTGCTTGATTCTGGCTCGCAAAGTCATTTTATAACAAAAAACATGGCTGAGTCTCTCAATTTAGAAATTCTCCCAGATCTTACTCAAATAAATGGGGTAAACGATTGCAAAACTAATATTGAAGGTAGATGTCAATTATCGATCAAGTCGAGATACAATTCATTCTCTTCAACCATAAGTTGTTTGATAATTAAAGAAATAACTGGGCCATTACCTCAAGCAAAAATCTCCAGTTCATCTATGAACTCATGGGATATTCCTAAACACATCGCTCTAGCTGACCCGAACTTTGATACTCCCGGCGAAATTGATTTACTTTTGGGAGCATCTTTGTTTTGGGAACTAATCTCAGAAAATAAAATCCATTTAGGAAAAAATTCTCCAATTTTACAAGAAACCCAATTAGGTTGGGTTTCTATCTGTTCCAATAATTCACTCAAATTTCGCAAAAATTGACAAATTTTGTTTCTTGGGTAAGAAGTCAACAGACAAAGGCATGGACGTCCAACAGCAATTAGCCAAATTTTGGGAAATCGAGGAGTGTTCTTTTGATCATGTCCTCTCAGATGAGGAACAATTCTGTGAAACCCACTTCCTTGACAACTTCAAACGAGTAGAGGACGGACGTTTCATGGTCGCAATGCCATATAAGGACTCCCTACAACTTTTAGGGGAATCCAAGCGCAATGCAAAAACACGCTTTCTTAGTTTAGAGCGCAAACTAAGTTCAAACCCTATCCTAAAAACAGAATACGTAAAATTTATGAGGGAATACCAAAATTTAAACCACATGTCAAGGATTCCGTACGATGATACGTCGGACAATCAATATTTCATGCCTCACCACGGAATTATCAACCAAGCGAGCAAGACGACAAAGCTAAGAGTCGTGTTTGATGCTTCGTGCCCTACAAAATCAGGTTACTCGTTAAACAACCTTCAAGGTGTTGGTCCGCGTATACAAAACGACCTACTAGCTATTTTACTTAGATTCAGGCAATACAAGGTAGCAATTTCAGCAGACATCACAAAAATGTATCGTCAGATACTTGTCCAACCCAAGGATAGGGCATATCAACGTATATTATGGCGTGAAGACCCTTCTCTTCCGCTAAATTCTTACGAGTTGAATACGATAACGTATGGTAGGGCGGCTGCCTCATTTCTTGCTATTCGATGCCTTTCTCAACTCGCCATAGAATCCTTTGACAAGTTTCCAAATGCTTGTGCTACTATAATGAACGATTTTTAAGTCGACGACCTGCTTTCCGGTGCCTTGCCAAAGGAACGCGTATCAGCGTCATATCCCTTCTGGACCACTGGAGTGGACTACGCTGCTCCTTTTAGCATAAAAACCCATAAAGGCCGCGGCTCAAAAACAATTAAATTAAAATCTATTCGTATGCTTTTCCACAAAGGCAGTTCACATAGAAATCGTATCAGATTTAAGTACCGAAACGTTTTTAGCCGCGTTAAGGCGATTCGTTGCTCGCAGAGGAAGGCCTAATGCTATATATTCCGATAATGGTACCAATTTTAAGGGTGCTAATAACGAACTGCAATCGTTTCTAAACATTCTTAAAGGGGGTAGCGATAAAATTGCTGATTGTCTGGCGACAGAGGGCATCAGTTGGCAATTTATACCCGCAAGCGCACCCCACTTTGGGGGAATTTGGGAATCGGGCGTGAAACGAGCTAAATTTCATCTCAAAAGAATGGCTGGGGATGTGCCATTAACATTTGAAGAAATGGTCACGTTAACAGTACAAATTGAAGCAATCCTCAACTCGCGTCATTTGTCTTCACTTTCCAACGATCCAGACGACCTTGATCCATTAACACCTGGTCATTTCCTGATCGGTCGCAAACTCACAGCAGTCGCAGAGCCAGAGTATACTGAGCTACCAATTAATAGACTCTCAAGCTTTGAAAAAATTCAAAAAATCGTCCAGCATTTTTGGAAGAGGTGGTCCTCCGAATATCTACCGGAGTTACAACCCAGAAATAAATGGAAGAGTTCATCACCCGTAGTCATCAAAGTCGATGATCTGGTCCTGATTAAGGACGATCATCTACCTCCCCTACAGTGGCCTTTGGGTCGCATAACTGGAGTCATTCAAGGAAAAGATGGCATCGCACGCGTCGCTGATGTTCGGACTACCAGAGGGATTCTACGACGCCCCATGGTGAAGTTATTCCCATAGCCAATGCAGTGATCAATTGTGCGTGTGTGATCAGATAGTTTGTTTCAATTCGAACAATCTTAGTTTTATTAAACATTAAATAGATTAACAGTAGTGTAGAAAGGAAATTCCGTATATCCAACTTGATTATGATTTATTAATATAATGCTACATGTTTCGCCGAAGCTTACGGCATCATCAGGCAACAGCTGAAACTCAATACAATGAGCAAAAATCCAAGATAAACACAACAAATGAATGTCATGCTCTAAACGCAAAAAATATTACATAAAAACTTACAAACTAGTTTAAAGAAACCAAATGGAGTAATTAATCACGGACTGGTTTCATCAATGTTCAAAAAATTATGATCAAGCTACAACATGTTATATTAGAAGATGTTAATTAATCTAGGTGCTTCGACTTACTTGGAATAGGTATATTGTCGTACAAACATATAATTAGGACGACCTGTACCATGCAGGAAAACCAAAAATAAAACTAAAACGTAGAAAAATTCCCAAATCTCAAGACGACCTAGACCATGTAGGTGAACCAAAAATAATAAGTCATGAGACGACCTGTACCATACAGGCAAACCAATAATAATTATAAAACGTTAGACGACTTGTACCATACAGGCAAACCAAAAATTACAAGAACGTTGGCCGACCTGTACCACGCAGGTAAAATAAAAATATAAAATTCTTGAAAAAGTCGAAGCGGCCCTAGAAACAATACACTAGTTATAAATTATGAACAATATTAAGAGAAACCAAACTCACCAAATTCAAGGCATTAGTCAAAAATTAAAATTATCAGATATTTAATTCATCCTTTTTAATCGAATTCTATTCGAATACGCTACCAAAATTAAACTGCTATCACTGATTACCTAATTTCTGCCGGACCACGAGGTAGGTTGGTAGGTTAAGAAACAATTAGACTTGAATTGTGGAGGGTACTGTCCATGAGGATAATCGGCCCCAATCGGGGATGTCAAACCCGATTATCACCGAACGCCACATAGGAGCACGAACTCCACTATCGACCACTGATGCGGAGATCGATGTGATACAGGGTGGAAAAGCGTAAAACGGAAGAAAATGTAAATAATTAATTATGAAGTTTTAGATAAATTGATTAAGCTATTGTAAAATTTGGAATGTGGGTGATCTAATTGAATATTCACATTATTCGTTTTCGGATTATTGATACTTCTGTGAATTTCTAAATTTTCAAAATAATTTAAACAATGAAAGTCAGAGATAAAGTGCAACACATCGACCACTATTTCATCCGGAAAGGAATTATTTTTCCCAATAAGTCTAATCAAATTAACTTCTCTCGTAAAGTCATCATATCGCATCGGTATAGTAAAGAGTCTATAGGAAAGACTATTGAAGGCCGCCACCTTGGGTGACATTGGATGGTTGGAAAAATAACCAACAACGGTGTCAGAAAAGCTAGACTTACGGTGTATTGCGAATTCAAGCTTATGATTATGTTTTTTAATGAGTATGTCAAGAAATGGGATTTCGTTGTCTGATTCAACTTCAACAGTGAACTTAATGGAAGGATGTATGTTATTTATGAAAGTAAGTAACTGGTTGACATCATCAAGATTCCCATCGATTACCACTAAAATATCATCGACATATCTACGCCAAAATCCCACCTTTCTGACACAATCCTCTGTTGAATTGAAAATTTTATCCTCCACATCCTTCATGAATACTTCGGCCATCAGGGGGCTTAGGGGTGAACCCATAGCTAGACCTTCTTGTTGTTCATAAAAGCATTCATTATAGATGAAGAAGTTTTGCTTCAACGCGATGGATAAGAGGTCAATGTAATCCTCTATATCACGGTCACACAAGCTGGAAGCCCGCAACAACTTTCTAGTCAACCGAATACAGTCCCCAACTGGGATTGATGTAAAAAGACTAACGACATCAAAGGAGAAGATGATAGTATTCTCAGTTATAGGGACAGCATTCAGTTGGCTAATCAAAGACTGTGAATTATTAATGCTGAGCAAATTGGCAAAACCAGAGACTTCCTCTAACTTCTTGTTCAACCACTTTGACAACAAATAAGTAGCAGAACCCACTTATGAGACTACTGGCCTTACGGGCAAACTAGAAGGTGTAATATCATCCATACTGCCAATGTTCACCTTGTGTAATTTAGGTAAACAGTAAAGCTTTGGAACAACGGGATTGGATTCAGATATCGTGAATTTATTGAAACAACTGAGGTCTATATTTTGTATTACTGCTTTAAGTGATTTTATAAACTTGGTGTTCGGATTTGAATTTAATTTTACAAACACGTTACCAGACAAAAACCTCTCCACCATCTCAATGTAGTCAGAAGACTTGAAGATTACTAAGGTATTACCCTGTCTGCTTTAGACAATGTTAAATCATGTTCTAATATTTTCTTTCTGACTATACCGAAATTATGGTTTAAGTTGAGAAGCTTGTCAGAAGCAACGTATTTGTCATTTTTTATGCTCATTTGTTTTAAGATGTTTAATGTTTCAAATTTCAAAGCTGTATTATCATTTAATTTTAATCTGTCAATCGTATTTAACATTTCCAATCCAAGTCGCTCCAAATCCTTAGGCTTAAAAGAATAAGAATTAAATTTGAAACCTTGGTTAAGTATTTCATATTCAGAGTCGGAGAAGGTGGTGGAACTAAAATTGTGGCAACGATTGAAAAACTTGAAATCTTCTATGGGCAACTTAAAAACTTTTGGCAAATCGTATTGAAGGTTGTTTAAGACAAATAAATCATCCTCTTGGCTGTGTGTGTCAGAACTTACAGCGGTTTGATTAGTAGAGGTCAAACTAATGTAATTATTAACATCACTAGTCGAGTCAAGGCCACTATCATGCAGATTGTCACTTGCCCGGCACCCCAGTGAGTCGAGTCATCATCGAGAACACCATCAACAACCGAATTGTCACTTAAACGGTCATCTAGGTCCATCTCAAAGACAAGAGGACACACCTCAGTATCCAAAACAACTTCTGCAGACAGTTGCGGACTCACTAACTGCAGGTCAGTGACTAGGTGTAACGGAGAGGGACTTGAAATGTCAACATACGCACAGCCAGAAGGAGGACAAAAATTAACACCCACCCTTTCAGACTCTGTGTTATGGATGTTAGTGTCAGCAAGGTGAACACTGGCAGTAGGGATGGAAAATTTAATATCGCTGTCAAACCGCAGAATCAACGGATCAGTGAAGCTTAAGTCTTGAGAAAAGTCAAAATTAAAATTGGATAAAGGTGTGTAAAATTGTTGATTTAAACAGTCAATCAAATGTGAGTTTGGTCCCTCCTGTACAGGTGAATTGTTCAAACGTTTAGGGTTTTGCTTAACACTACGGAGTTTATCTAATTTGCTCATCAAGCGAATCCCAACCTGACTGCCAATATCAAACGCAAGATCTCTCACATAGGAATCTAGTAAGTCAAATTCAATGCTGTGTAATTTATGACTTAAAAATTTATGTAAGTTAATTAATTCTAAACTAATGAATTCTAAACTTTTATAAGCTGATCTGAGTTCAGCTTTTAGCCATTTCAATTTAGCTTCGTTAATGATCTTAATTACAAATTTATGATTACATTTAGTGTTTATGTTGATAAACTTAGGAATTAATTTGTGTTTCTTACATTCGGTGAGGAACCACATTCTTTGATTGAGTTTGCACCGCTTGATAAGAAGTCTTCTGTATGCAAGTGAAGTAAAAGCCGGACTCGCCTCCATATTAGAAGTAGAAGAAAAACTTGCAGGGGATTTGGATAATTGTTTAACAGTAGTGTAGAAAGGAAATTCCGTATATCCAACTTGATTATGATTTATTAATATAATGCTACATGTTTCGCCGAAGCTTACGGCATCATCAGGCAACAGCTGAAACTCAATACAATGAGCAAAAATACAAGATAAACACAACAAATGAATGTCATGCTCTAAACGCAAAAAATTCTTTCTTCTACTTCTATTAAATAGATTGTTCATTTTAATTATTCTTAAATTAAATTATGTTATGTTCAAATGTTTTCATCCGGTATTGAAACCCAATGTTTCAATGTCGGGGGCTATATGTTAAGTTCTTATTAATATCAATGTATTTCCACACTGTATGTTATGTTTATGTATTTCTCCAAAGTCAGGTTGAACGTATTTACTTGTGACGCTATTATACCATCTGCGCCTTTTGAATTTGGATTCTTTTGTTAAAGTCGAAGCGGTGCAAGCAGTGCGCGAATTGTGAGTAGTGCGAGTCGAAGCCTCACGCGCATAGCACGAAAGTCACAAGCGTCCTTATTGTAAATTCTACGCAATAAACCTTATATAAATAAATATAAGACGAGTTTCAATAACCTAATCAAGTTTCAATAAACAATCAAGTGTAAACAGCCGGTGTGTTCATGCATAGAATCCCCTACATATAACTTAGCTAAATACTTAGATAAGATTTTGAAAAATATATTACAATTTAATGTTAAAAATTCAATCCAAGTAGCTGAGCGTTTAAGAAATACATTGGTTCCAAAAAAATACAAATTAATTTGATTTGATGTCACACCATTATTCACTAATATTCCAGTTGAACTAGTGATGGAATGTATTGATGAAAATGGTAAGAAATTAAGAGTTTTACACTGTTGGAATTGGATGTATTTAGAGACCTAGTGCATTTTTGTTTCGATAATAGCTACTTTAAATTTAGACAAATAATATACAAGCAGAAGTATGGCACAGCGATGGGTAATCCGGTATCACGTAGTTTTGCCTCTTTAGTAATGCATAAATTACTTATCTATGTCATTAACAAATTAGATTTTGAAGTGCCGTTTATGATGATATATGTAGACGATATTTTGACACCAATACCAGAAGACAAGGTTGTTGAAACGTTAGGAGTGTTTAATGAGTTAACTCAAGATTACAGTTCACAAATGAGGTTGAAGATGATGGTTGTATATCATTTTTGGATCTAATGGTGATTAGTAAAGAAGAAACATTGGTAACAGATTGGTACAGAAAAAATATAAATTCGAATAGATTCTTAAATTTTAATTCGGAACATCCTTTATCACAGAAGATTGCACTGGTAAAAGGGTTGAAATTTAGAATCCAACAATTGAGCGTAGAAGAATTTTGGGAGACTAATTTTAAATTGGTGACCACTTACTTAGTAGACTGTAGTTATCCTATTAATATAATTAATAGGATATTATACAACAATGAGAAAACTACTAATAATACCAGTGCATATGGAATGGATAAACAACAACTAAGATATTACAAGTTACCAGAAATACTAGACTAAACGAGCAAAGTGAGAAATTATTTAAAGAATGAGAACATCAAGATTGTTAATTATAACAACAGCAACATATACAGTATTTTTACATAAATTAAGGACACGGTGGATAAGGGTTTAAGAAACAATTTAATTTACAAGTTAAGTTGCAAAGATTGTGATGCTGTATACGTGGGACAGACTAAACAGAATTTGAACAAGAGGATGAACCAACATTTGAATGATTGTGGAAAAGGTTTGAAGAAAGAAAACACTGCTCTAGCTCAACATGCTATCAACAAACAACATACGTTTAACTTCAAAGAAGTGGAAATTTTGGAAACGGAAGAGAATTTGGAAAAAAGGAGATTTTTGGAAATGGTGCACATCATGAAGGAAGAGAATGCAATTAATTTATGAACGGACACAGAAGATTTAAGCAAAATATATTCTTTTATTATCAAAAGGATTTAATTATAAAGTTGTTAGCAACTTTGTTGACTAGAATATGTTTAGTTGATTGCATGAGTATATTTGTTCTAAATATGTTAAATGTTGATAAATGTCAGATGTCAAAAGTTAATAAAACCAAAATGGTTGTAAAAATAAGTTACTTTGTAGAATAAGTAAATAATAATTGCCTAAATAGTTGTTAATGGTAAGATTTTAATTGTGATTTGTTTGAATGTATTTTAAACTAGTAATTTGTAGCTCTGATGAAGTTTATGAAAAATAAACGAAACGTTAGCTAAAAACAACAGATAGGGTTTTTATTTTGGTCCTAAATCAAGGGAAAATACTTAGATTTACATTAAGTTCAAGGACGTTAACGAATTTATGGTTAATATTTTTAACAAAATCTTTTAAGGCAAACATGTCTTATGAAACCTCAGACAACCATGTAAACATCTTTTTGCCGTTCTGGAGTATTCAATAAGGATTTGTTTAATAAGAGTTTTGTTAAAACGAGATGGACTTTAGGGTACATTATGAAAAATCAAATGTTTTTCACAAATCTTACAGATAATATAAGAGATAATCTAAATTCTTCTGAAAATACCTATATTGAAATTTCAGAAAAGAACTACTAAAAGAATTTTTAGTCAACAGGAGAAATATAAAATTACTCTTGGAAAATGCAAACTAATTGCTAGTTTAGCGAGTGAAGCTTCTGGTGAAAAATTTGAAAGTATTTTAAACTAATTGTTTAAGTGTGTTGAAATACTAGCAAATAATAAAATATTTAAAATTCAAAAAGATCAATTAAATATTAATGAAATTGAAGATACCGAAGTAGAATGAAATATAAATGATAATTATGATATCAAGAATACTGAAGAAGAATTAATTAAAAATGATAATTGCAATAATGAGAATATCGAAGAAGAATTAAATAGAAATAATGGTAGTAATATTATTAAGAATAATGATGAAGATTTAAATAAAAATAATAATTTTGATATTATTGAAGAATTAAATCAAAATAATAATTGTGATATTATTAAAGATAATGAAGAAAAATTAAATGTAAATAATAATTGTGATATTATTGAAGATACATTAGATAAATTAAAAGAAAATTATAATTGTGATATTGAAGATACTGAAGAATTAAATTAAAATAATAATTTTGATATTGTTGAAGACTTAAATATAAATAATAATTGTAATATTATTGAAGATGCTAAAGATGAATTAAATAAAACTAATAATTGTGTTATTATTGAAGATACCATAGATGAATTAAATAAAAATTATAATTGTGTTATTTTTCCAAATGACAATTTAGGACAAGAGCAAAAGGTTAATAATAATTTGATTCATGCCAAAATAAAAATGCCACCCAAAATTAAGCCAAGAGGTCGTCCTAAAGGATTGAATCAAACTGTAATTGGTTTGCCAATAAAAATAAAGGAAGCATACCATTTAAAAATTAAAAAAATCGGAGAAAGTTCCTGGATATTTGCAAATCCTGATAACATATTTTTAAAGAAAAAAATGAAAATCGGTGATTTAAGTGATGAGAGATATTAATATTAAAATTACAGAAATTAAACTCGAAATAATGAAATCATATCTTGAAATGGTGAGTGAATATGTCCAATTTGTACTAAAAATTTTGCTAATTCGCCATCTATACGCTGCGACATATGTTTGAATTGGTTCCATTTAAAATGTGTAGGTTTAAAATCTACAAAAGACAATTTTTATTTTTGCCCAGAATGTACAAACTAGTTTAGAGTAATTCAAGATGATGGATTGTTTCATAATATTTAGAATTCTGTTTTTTTTTATTGAGAATATCTATTATTTTGACTAGTTATGTAAATTTGTTAATATTTTTTTAATGTGAATCACTAATATACAGAGGGGTGCACAAAAAACGGCCAACGATGTAGTTTCTTTATTTCTCATCCGATTTTAATAAGTGATATCTCAAATTAAATGGTTTAAAGAATACTACTATCAGATAATAAAAGATTAATTTTATTTTTTGAAAACAACAAAGTAGGAGGAGGCAACTTTTCTTTTTCAATTGGCAACATATTTTTTTCGATTGAAAAAAATCATTTACAAAAATAATCTAAACCAATTATACTAATAAATTTTTTATAAATTAATTTTTAAAAATTTTTTTTTCTTATTTTTTTATTAATAATTTTTTTTTTTAAATTTAATTCAATTGTTTTCATTTGCTTTTGAGTTTTCAGTTGTTTATTTTATTAAATTTCTTAACTTATTATTAATAAATTATAAAATTATTAATAGATTAAAAATTATTAATAATGAATTAAAAAACAAAGCTTAAAAAAAAAAACTCAAAAAAAACAATTGAATTAAATTTAAAAAAATAATAAAAAAACTTAAAAAAATAAGAAAAAAAATTTACAAAAATTTATTTAAAAAAAATTATTGGTATAATTGGTTTACATTATTTTTGTTTATGATTTTTCTTAATCGAAAAAATTTTGTTGCCATTTGAAAAAGAAAAGTTTCTTCCTCCTCCTCCTCTGATAGTAGTATTCTTCAAACCATTTAATTTGACATATCACTTATTAACATCAGATAAGAAATAACGAAGCTACATCGTTGACCGTTTCTTGTGCACCCCTAGGTATATTATATGTAGACATTTTCTTTATTTAATTATACTTTATACATATTTATAAATTTTAAATAAAATTTAATTCAAGCCAAGGTAGTTTACTGACTTTTTTTTAATCAATTCCATAAAAAATTAATTGAAGAGCTTACTGCAGAAATTGCTCCTTTTTCGTTAATCTTTGAAGTAATACATTTACGTGCATTTACTTAAGTTAAAAAACATTCTGACCTATTCGGTCGAAGAAATAAATAGACCCCTATTATTCCTAATTATGGAATCTATTTATTTCTTGCACCAAATAAATCAGATTGTTTTTTTACTAAAGTAAAAGTATTACTTGAAAAATTAATGAAAAAGGTCCTTTGTTTGCAGCAAGATCTTCAGTTTAGGGATTAATTACCCACTAAATTATAGGATATTAGCATAATTCAAAAAATTTAAACTCCATATACTTATTATGTATAAAATTCGTCAGACGGACGAATAAAATTTAACTTTATGTCCGTCGGATTGACGAATAGTTTTTTTCGCGAGATTTGTATTACTCGTAGTTATACCATGGTTTCAGCAAGTTACAGCATAGAATAAAATTTTAAAAATAATCCCGGCAACATTGTAGGCTTTTTCGGTTACGATTTCGTCGTCTCGCGTAATCAGTAGGTCTTATAGACTACCAAAAACCGGCCCGCAACGAAAACTATCCGACGAAGGTTTCCGTTCTACGAAAATAATTGTAAATATTTGTGTAAGATCTGTATATAAGAGAATAATTATTAAGAATAAATCAGTAATCACCAATTACTCACACTCTACTTTACTTATCACTACTTGGGTCTAGCACGTAGCCTATGCCTAAGTGCCAAGTAGTTGCTAGAGTAATCAAATCAACGTTCATCACTACTTGGGTCCAGCAAGCACCTCAGCCTTAGCACCAAGTAGCTTCATTCATTTCTGGGTATAACTCCCAGGCAGTCGATTCTGTGTATTCAATCGTAAGCTTACGAGACTCGTAAATCCGTAAGCGATTTTCGATCCGTAACTCGGTTTCTTACGATATCGTTAAAAATGCAATTCTGAACATGCGTTTATAAGAGCTCCTCGTAAAGGCGACGATTTTGAACTACTCTTACGAGACAGCTAACTTCACGTCTATTTTTGTCGGAAACGGCTGTCAGTTCTTAAATTTATAACCTGCAATTAGAACTGAAATTTGCTATAAGAAGTGTTTTTAGTCATTTCTAGTTCCTACTTCCATGAAAAATGAGGTAAATAATATGAATATAAAAGAATTTTTTATTCAAAATTTGCTTCTATTTTTTTTTATTAAACAATTTTTCAATAAAGATTTTGACTATGAACCAGAACTTTTATAAAAATTATAGTGATAACATTTTCTCAAAGTATTTTCATGGTTTATCTTCTAATCTTCTAGAATGAAGAGAATAATTAGAATTATTATTTATTTTTATTGTTTAAATACTATTTATTTTTATTGAATTAATATTTATTTTTGTGGAATTTCCATTTATTTTTAGTTTGATATTTTGGTTAAATATTTCATAAGTTTTGAGTTTTAAGAATTTATATTATTTTTATTGTTACATACTGACATACATTTATTTAGAATAAATATTTATATTATATATAAATAAAAAAATGTTTTCTCTTTATTATAAATTTTCCCTGATGTACTTCTGTCTAGCTTCCTTTCCCAATTGCAGCAAGTCATTCCTTACCCTCACTTCTTCATCCAAAAACAAAATCTTTAGTTAAAATATGTATATGTACAACACATTTTTACCATAATTATCCAATTCATTTTCATCGGGCCTTTCTATGTCATCTTCATTTAAATCTAGATTAGCATCTAACGCAATATTATGAAGCACGCTGCAAGCATAAATAATATTTGCAGCCTTCAAAGGGTGATAAATTAAAGTTCTAAATTTTGACAAGCATCGGAATCTCCCTTTTAATATTCCGTTTGTTCTCTCTATATCATTCCTAGTAGATATGTGCAATCTATTATATTCTTCTTCCTGTCTGGTCCTAGGATTGGCAAATGGAGTAAACAGCCAAGGCTCTAATGGATAGCCACTATCTCCTATGTAAAATAAATTTCATTAATTAATTGTTTTTAAAAACCCAAGATTTTTTATAATTTTACCTATTAAATGACTTGACTTTTCACCATGCTCCTCATACTGGGATCTTAAATAATTTTTAATATGGCTGACCTGCCATATGGCGGAATCATGTACTGATCCCGGAAATCTTGCTCAAATGCCAATGATTTTTGCATTTGAATCTGAAATCTGCAAAAAACTCAATAAATTTAAGTATTTTTTATTTGCAAAAAATACTAACAAGCATCACGTTTATGGAATGTTTTCCTTTTCTGTTTATGTACACAAAAGGTGGATGGTCTTCATCGGTTTGAGGGGGTGCCTGTATTTCGACATGGGTGCCGTCAATTGCACCCAGAACTCCCCTGAACCCAAATTTTGAATAAAATCTAAAAAAAAAATATTTTAGAATGAAGGTTATAATACTATAGTTTCTTGCGATTTTGACTTACCCACGCTTTGTATCATTTTTGTCTTCCATAGTCGTTGGAAATTTTACCCACACTGGTAAAAGGTGTTCGGTTATAGCTGAACAAATTTCTGCAATGATTCGAGAAATACTAGTTTGGCTTAAGGATAGCCAGCTACACGAACCAATAGAATTTTGATAGGATCCGACTGCCAAAAAATGTAAAGTTGCCAGAACCTACAAGTTATAATAATAACATTTTATGCAAGTTTTTTAAATTAACCAACCTTTTTCTCCAAAGGTACTGCGTTAAGATTTGTTGTTGGTGGAATGTGAGGTTCTAAGCTATGAATTAAATTCACAACACACTCTTGGTTCAACCTAAATAATTGAATAAAGTGTCTCGCAGGCATTTCAAAAGGATTCAATTCATCTCTCAATATTCTGCGGGCCACCCTCATATGATTTCTAAAAATTTATAAATAATAATTTGTTCATCAAATTATATATTTAACAATAAATATAATAATTATTTTACCTATCTCGATCTTCCTTCAACAAAATGCCGATAAATAAATTTAATTGATTTATTTGATTAAACATTTTCGGGAATAAATTAATAATAATCACTAATTAAATGGAACAACACTTCAATTACACTGTTACACTTTTAACAACAATTGATTTTCAATACATGTCACCTGTAAATATGAATACATAACCTCAAAACCTGTAAACCGTAAGTCTACGAGTGCTCCCAAGGTACCCGTAAATTTTTACGAGTTCTCATAAATATTTACGAGAATTCGTATAAACTACGATCTCGCACAGAATTGAAAATTTCTTACGATCTCGTAAATGCTTACGATAGTTCAGTTACGGGTCTTACGAGAGTGCACAGAATCGACCCATAAAACACCATTGGGACGGCTGTACACGGATTCAAATGCAAAAATTATTGGATGTAAAGCGAGATTTTCTGGATCGGTCCATGACTCAGCTATATGGCAAGTCAGCTCAAAAAAATATATCTGAGGAACCAATATGATAAGCAGGGGGATAAATCTAGTCATTTAATAGTTAAGGTAAAATTATTTTAAAAAGCTTAACGTGTAATTTTTGTTTTTAAATATAGGAGACAGTGGTTATCCATTGAAACCCCAGTTATTTACTCATTTTGCAAACCGTCAAACCAGATAAGAACAAGAATTCAAAAGCATGCACATATCTGCTAGAAATGTAATTGAACATACATACTAATGAAATTTTTATAGTCACATTTCGATGTTAATCCAGAATACGGACTTTACTTTACCATCCAATAAATGCTGTAAACATAATTTATACGAGTTGGATTCTCTATAACATTGCATTAAATGCGAGAATAGAATTAGAAGAAAATGAATTGAACTACCAGATGAAGATAATGATGATAGAATTAATAATGAACCAGTGTGTAATAATCTTCTTCAGTTGGAAAGAGAAGCACGAGCCAAATATTTTAGAAAAACCTTATAAACTAATCCTTATATTTATGTTAAAAATTTATAAATAAAATATCTAATAGTTAAAAAAACAGTTTTAATAAATCGAAACAATAAAATAAATACATCTTCTTTATAAAATTGCACAATTTAAAAATAAATCTCATTGAAATAGGAACAAAAATAATACATATTGTATGTGGCAGAAAAGTTTATAAACTTAGAACTTAAAATCTTTATTGGAAAATTTGTACATGGAAATTTCAAATTTTAATTTTCCTTTTCCAATGATAATTTTTCTTTTCCAAAGTTTATAGTGATCACAAAATTCCTTTAAAGTTTTGTCAAATTCTACGTTTCCTGTATTAGAATTCTCACAGTTTTTATTAAATTTTCAGCCAAGACTGATAGTGGTTTTATTCGTGTAGCTGTAGTAGGTGTGGCATCATCTCTTTGGCTTTTCCTCTTGTATCTTGAAACACCAGGAGTAACTTCAACTACATCCTGAATCTTTTCGCTACAATCATTAACTGAAGGTAAAACATCACCTGATGGTAAATATTATTAGATGGTATAACATCACCTGATGCTAATAAATCTCCCGATGTGAGGGGTGGTTCAATATCACCGTTATCACTTTGAATTTAATTACTTCAAGCATCATACTTTATTTTGTATTTCGATTTTTTAACAAAATTTTAAATTTAAAATTTTTGTTTTTTTCTTATAAAATTGTAAATATGCAAATTATTAAAAAAATATTTAAGTAAAAGTTATTTATTTTTAAAAGATATATCAAACAATACCAAACTCGACCTATGTTTCCACTTAAAAAATCGGTTCAAAAGCTGAATAGTCTCGCCGCTAGCAATCACAATGGAAAGTATTAAAACTCGTTTTTTGCAGAATGAATTAAGTACGAATGAAAGTTTAGTTGAATGGTTGATAAGTATAGGAATGATTTCAGATGAGTACAAATGTGTAAAGTGTGGTGAGAAAATGAAATTAACTCGTGTGATTTACAATATTTATGGTTATGTATGGTTGTGCCAGAAAAAGGGTGAAAATAAACACTATTGTAAGGGAAGTGTGAGAAAGGGATCTTCGTTTGAAAGGAGTAAATTGAGTATGCAAGTGATATTATTAATAACTTATTTGTAGTGTTTAAAAGCCACAAATAATTTTATTTTGAAAGATTTGAATATGGGTAGTAATGTGGTTGTTAATTGGAGGAATTTTTGTCGTGAGGTGTGTGTTAAATTTTGCAAAATGAACAACGAGCAATTGGGTGGTTAGGGTGTAATTGTTTAAATTGATGAGAGTAGTTCGGTAAACGTAAGTATCATAGGGGAAAGCATGTTGATGGAAAGTGGGTGTTTGGGGGAATTGAAAGAGGAAAGAACAAATGTTTTATGAGTGTGGAGAATGATAGAAGTAAGGATGTTTTGTTAGAAATAATTAAAAAATTCATAAAACCGGGAACAACTATCATTAGCGATTGTTGGCGGTCGTATGACTGTTTATCCGACGAAGGGTTTGTGCACCAAACAGTCAATCATTCCATACAATTTAAAAAACCTGAAACCGGTGCGCATACCAATTCCATAGATTCGACAGTTATTTATTCGAGTATATGTGGCGAAGACGATATAAAGAAGGACATAGTTAAGGTGTTCTTCGAAGGAATTATAAAAATTTACCCGCCCTCTAAAGAAGACTGAAGTAAGTATTTTTAGAGTAGTTTGTTGGTGGTAATCAGTTTATTCATTTTTTGTAATACTTTTTTTTGTTGTAGCTCTTCACCCCTCCAGGATTTCCCTTTTAAGTGGATATAAAAATTTACTACCAGTGGATATTTTTAAAGAAATTTGGTGGATTCTAAACTAATTCAATTTTTTTGCAGATTGAATGTATGGAGATAATCATTCGAAATTCATACTATTATTGGGAATTTTGTTTCATTTTAATGTGATTGGCAATTCGCCACATTTGGACTTCAAATCACTTATTTTACATAATCTGTAATAATTTGTGATAATACTTGTATTTTACATGTTTGTTATAATTTTTGTAATATTTGTTATAATTTTTGTATTATTTGTTAAAATTTTTGTATTATTTGTTATAATTTTTGTATTTTACCTGTTGGGACAGTTAAATCTTGTTACTTTTTGTGTTTTACATGTTTAGTCAATTTGTTTTTGTTTTACATGTTGGGAAAATTTATCTGTGATAATTTTTATATTTTGCATGTTTTTAGAATTTATTTATGATAATATTTGTACTTAACATGTTGCGACAGTTAATTTTTAAATCACATATTTGTAGAATTTATTTGTGATAATTTTTGTTTTTGATTTTCGTGTTTTCAATGTTTGGGGAATTTATTTTCGTTGATTTTTGTGTTTTACTTGACTGAAGAATCGATATTTGTTTATAAGTCATAAAATGGGAATAAAGATTTTAATTTCAACATGTTTTTTATTTATTTTTACCCTTTTAAAAATGAAATTATATTCATTATGGTGATACAAGGTTTGGTTAGTTTAGGAATAGTTTGATACTTCTTGATACAGTAAAGCTTTTTAAATTATTGATTCTGGTGATACGCGAGGTTTGGTTAGCTTCGTTGGGTATAGGTTGATACTTCGCTACTTTTTTTTAAACGGCTTAGATTTTTATAATATATTTTGCCATTTAGTTTGGTTTGTGTTAGAAAAATATCGTTAGTTTTGGCTAATAAATAGAAATTTTAATAAAGTTTTGTAGCCGCCGAAAGTACATGGTGTCGCCATCTTTCGGAATCGCGTTTTATTAGGGAATGCGCTATTTAGCACTCTTACAAAACAATCAAAGTTACCTCCGGATCCGGATAGTTCCCGAAAATAATAAGTTCACCAATGGATTCTTTTTTCAGCCATGTTTGATAACGCGTTCTCGAGATAAATGGACTACTTTTCGCTTATTATTTTATTTGCAACACTAATGTAAGCTTGTGTTAGTTTTTGTTAGTTTTTTGTATTTTGTATAATTTTTGTAGATAGTTTTAATTTTGTAGCACCCGCGAGCGGAAACCATTATCAATATCTTAATCTTACACGAACATAAGTAAAGTTAACTTACAAGTTAACTTATTTTTATTATGTGACGAATTTTATTTAATTGTTAATTTTTTAGCGTTTTAAAAAACGTTAACTTTGTTAATTGTTCTCTGAAGATGCAACTTGATTGCGAAATGCATTAGGACAACAAAGATTAATTTTAATAAAGATTGCAACAACTGTCTTTCGATTTTTGGCTTTGTGATGACTTTACCTCACTCACTTCCTTCATCATGCCTACCCAAAATTATGGAGATTTTCACTTTACGAAATAAATAATAATTTATAAAGTTTTATTTCAGATTTCTGGAGGTTTCATCTAAAATAAATTGATTTCTTATAAAAAAATTAATGGTCCATTGGGATAAAGCATATAGCATTCGTCATAACATAAAATTTGGCAGAAATAAATAAATGATTTTATTAACGAATGGCCATATTTAAAATTATCCAAGGGATATACTTTAGTTAGTATTATTTATAACAAAATTGATTATGTAATAAATATATACCTAAATAAGATTGTAATAATCAACTTCATTTTCGGATTAAACGAGATTTTAATAAAAGGTATGAAGACAAATACAGTAATCTCATTAATTGCTGGAAGAACAGAGTAATCTGAAGTATCGCATTTTTCTCTTCCTGTTGTATTGAATATATTATATTATGTAAAGTATGAAGGAAAGAAATAAAGATTATTATTATTATTTTTTTTTTTTTTGTTTTTTTTCCAATAGGTAGATGTCATTAGCGTCGTTCTTCAGGCCGCGAGGCTCATCATCTCAACGTCCACTACTTCCATCTACCAAGAGTGTAAGTCTCGTGACTACTCCTTTAGTAAACCAAAGGTAAGTAATCACACTCTAATGGTGTTATGTGCCCTTACTATGTTTAGCGAACCCAAAATTACCTCTTTTTGAATTTCTTGGACTAGAGAAGTTTCATGTCCGTTGCAATGTGGGATTCTCTTCAATTCTTCAACGAAGAATGGATGTATGCTTCCCATCGCACCTACAATTAGGACAACTTGCGATATCGTTAGTTCTGGGTAAGTACTTTTTAATTCGAAAATTAAGTCTGTGTATTTGCTAATTTTTTCCTTTGTTTTTAGTGATATATTAGCTTCTCCAGGGCATGAAAATTCTATTACAGTCATTGATTTCCTTACGTTGTCTATAAGGACCATGTCTGGTTTGTTTGCATTCAACTGTCTAGTGGTACTGAAAGGAAAATTCCAAAATATTTTGCAGTCTTTATTAGTTACAACAGACTCAATTTCGTTTGGTACATAATGTATGACTTTTTCTTCATCAATTTTATAGCTGTATCGAAGATGGAAGTATAAAACCCGTAATGCACGATCATGTCGTTTGATATATTTATTTGGAGCGTAAGAGGGGCAGGATGTTAAAATATGCATGGTCGTTTCCTCATGAGTCTTACAAGCTCTACATCTTGTGTCTGAAATATTTATCTTCATAACATATTTTTGATAATGTCTGGTGTTTATGACTCTGTCTTGGCACGCTATGATAAAGCCTTCGGTTTCAGATTTAAGAGAGTTTGCACGTAGAAAACTGAATGTGTGCGGATTTGAAAGATCTCCTCTGTCAAGCTCTCTAAAATATACGCCATGCAGTGGTTTATTGATGTGTTGAGAAATGATTTCGTTGGTTTGCGCTTCTTGGACTTCATTGCTCAATTGGTAATGATTAAGATTTTTTAGGTCTTGGATGGAATTAATTGATGGTAAGTTTTGCTCTGTGATTATTTTTGATGCTTTGCCAAGTATAAATGCTCCGGCCCCATATTTTTCATGTTTTAGTGTTATCTTCAGTAGCGGATCATCGGTGGATAGGATTTTCTGGGCTGTTTGTAAAATGATGTTATGATGTGTTTGCTCCACATTTATTAGCCCTCTGCCTCCCTTTTTCCGGGGGATGTAGAGTCTTTGGATGGATGCTCTAGGATGGTGGCTACGATGTTTGGTAAGTATTGTCCTGGTTTTGATATCTAACTGTTTTATTTCAGCACTGGTCCATTTGATGACTCCAAAAGTATAGGTGAGTATGGGTAACGCTAGTACATTGTTTGCTGTTATTTTATTTTTTGATGTTAGTTCAGAACACCAAATTTTATTTACTAGATTAATGTATTTTTTTGTTGCAATCTCTTTAGTGAGCTTTGTGTTTTGAAGGTGTCTTTGCTACACTCCCAAATACCTGTAAGATTTATCACGTTCCAGGTACCTAATGATACTTCCAACTACCAAATTTATGTCTTCTTCATTTGCCGGTGTTCTTCCTCTTAGGATGTTAGCAGTAGCGCATTTATCGAGTCCGAATGACATTCCAATGTGATTAGTATAGTCACTAACAACTTGTAATGCCTTTTTCAGTTCAATCTTATTTTTTGCGTAAAGCTTTAAATCGTCCATGTAGAACAAGTGGGTGATTTTGTTTTCCCTTTGTGCAGGTGGTCCGCACATATATCCTGCCATTATGCGTAATCCTATTGAAAGCGGTAGAAGGCTAAGGCATTGACATGTTTCGTTTAAATTGCGTGGCATCTTGGCAAACACATCTGTCAATCAGCAGATTTTCCTTGCATCCATTTATACCTCTCTTTGCTCCTCGCTGTTCATGTATGGAGTTCCAGACTGGACTAATGCCTTTGGTTATTTTTTCGTTGATTAATGAGGTAAGTAATTTGTACATTGTGTTGAGACACGTTATCGGTCTATAGTTACTGGCCAGCGATAGATTTACATTCTTAGGAATGAGTGTAGTGCGTCCTTCACATAGCCACGGTGGTATTTCCTTGTTATTTTGGATTATTTTGGAAAATTCTTTAAGTAGGTACTTATTTGAGGCAGCTAGGTGTTTCCAGTAGAAGTTTTGTATTTGATCTGGCCCAGCGGCGTTCTTCATTTTCTTAGATATTTCTATTAAATCTTCTTCTTTAACATCCGTGAACTCATTATTATTAAATCGTTCACAGTGTTTTCTGAAGAGATTCAGGCACTGGTCTTCAATTTGTATTTGATCTACTTTTCCGTAGATGTCTCTCCAGAATTCTTCCACATTCTCTAATGGTGGTGGTGTGAAGTTGTTGCTCTCTTGATCTTTAAATAGTTTTTCAGGGCAGTTTTTAAATGTTTCGTTTTCAATCATACATTTTTCTTGTTTCTTTACTTTCTTCCTGGCAGCTACCAAGGATCTGATTTTATCTTGATTAAGTTCTTTTCTTTCCTTCATGGTTGTTAATTTTATTGAGTGGTACTTAGCTCTGAACTTCTTAAGACAATCTTTAATTTTTGGTGTTAGTACTTTTTCTTTTTCCCTGTGCTGTATAAGACTATCAATGCGTGATGTTTCCTGTCTTATTTTTGTGATTTTAGAGCTCAGTTGTTCTATTCTTTTCTTCAACTTAAGGCTTCTTGCTGGAATTCTGATTTTTCTTGAAAATAGTAATATAACAGAGTAGACAGCACAGTTAATGTCCCATAGGGTATTATTTTCTTTTAGGTAGTCTTCAAGAAGTTTGTTAGCTTTAGTTAGAACTTCAGGATCCATGGCTTTATGTTTATTTAAGGATTTCCTGGCATAGATGTTCATAAGCTTGACTTCGTTAACCAATTTCGTGAAGTTTTCTCTTTCTTCCTATGTCAGGTCACCACTATTTGAGGCATCTATATTTGGTTGTATCTCAGGCATAATTACTTTTGTAGCCGATTTACTGTTCTGAATGTGAGATTCTTGATCTCTCAAATGTTGTTCCGATATGTCATATTCGGGTTGCAGGCTAGTCCACTTTTCACGAAGTCGTTTCATATATCCACGTCTGTTCGGTGAGCTTTGTTCGTACGCTTTCATTAGATCATTTCTCATTTCATTTGTCCATGTGATTTTTTGTTTAATATTAGTTGTTTTATTCAACGGCGGTAGTGGTTGTGGAACCGGTGGTGGTTGGGGTTCTGTATCATTTACATATTTTCTGAATAAGGCTGCATTGTCCCTTAATTTCTGTGCACCCATTGGATGTTCAGGGTGCCGTTCTCTCCATAAGCTTTCTAATCTCTTCATGTACCCACGACGTTTAGGGCTACTTAGTTGGTATAGGTTTATGAGGTCTGATTTAAGTTCGTCTGTCCATATGAAGGGTTGTGTGTTATTAACTTCGCCGCTTCCAACTGTATTACGACGTTCCTCCGAGGCTGGAACGTCCTGGTTGGCGGCTTTCATTTGTCTCGTAACCGGAACAATGATTAGGAATAACTAGGCTGTCAACCTAAGTAATTCCCGGCCAACTTCCGGTATTCCTATCAGGATTACCGTACAGTGCTCCTTCATGGGAGTTGGTCCGATTTGCACTTCAGTGCATGGGCACAGTTGCTCGGGAAAGTGGTGTCGCTACTCACCAAAGGTCACTGATGGTATGGACCTCCCTGCTTAATTATTATTATTATACTTATTATTATTATTATTAATAATTTTTCGAGTTTTTTAGAAGAACTTGTTAGACTAAAAAAGAGTAATTTATTATCAGCAGATTATCTTCTAACTAATATGTTGGAAAGTGGACAACTCCATAATGGTATATACTTTCATTTATTGTATATAAAAAAGATTAATTTATACTTATATTTTTAGATTCTGGAAATCTAATTAAACTAACATTATTATTTTCAATTTTTCCTTCAAAATCCTCTAAAATATCACTAAAATCTTCAAAAAAGAATTGGTAACTTTCGGTAACAGAATCAGTTGAAGGGTTTTGTATTCACGTTAAGGTGAGTGTATTTAATCGAGTGAGTGGATACGTTCTCTCTAGGTAGCGCCGAAGTGTCGATGGCCACGGCAAAGGGCTATCCCCAAGGGGGAGTATTATCACCTATGTTGGGGTCCATCAACATGGACGAATTTCTGGAGTGGATGAAGAGCAACGGCTACGATGCGCTCGGATATGCAGACGACTTAACAGTCATTACAAAAGGCAAACATGAAGGGACCTTATCGGCCCTGATGTAAAATGCCTTAAATATAATCAGCAACTTTGCAAAGGGAAAAAACTAAACGCATGGACATGCCGCAAACTCTTCGGAAAAAGTGTGATGGGTGAAAAAGAAAGAAACTACCACGTAAAACAAGCTGCAGAAACTTCAGCGGTTAGCGTGTCATTCCATTTACAAGGCGGAGGAAACTAAGCCAACAAACGCATTACCTAAATAGACAAACAATCGACTTTTACAATGAGAGAAATATCTCTGAGTTCTCTTAGATACCAAGTTGACAAACCCAATTCCAAAGCTACGGCTGCCGTATGGACATGCCGCAAACTCTTCGGAAAAACATGGGGACTCCAACCAAAGATGACCTACTGGTTATACACGACGGTGGTGAGACCCATCCTCATATATGCCTCCTTGATGAGGTGGACGAAAACGAAAGAAACTATCAGCCATAACAAGTTGCAGGAACTGTAGCGGTAAGTGTGCTTGGGAAGACTTGGGAGACTTTGAAGTGGTTGTCCAAGACCGCCATATTCTAGCAGATGCTGTAACCATATTCAAGACCACTGCTGGAAAATTAAATCATTTATCTCCAGCCGCAGAAAACTGCGATATAAAAACATTTTGTAATTTTTTATCATCGAAAATGTTGTAATACAATCAACCTATGAGACTTGGTGTTCAACATAAAACAATATAAAATTTTATAAAGGGCGGATAAAGGACACTTTGATGTAAGATTGTATGACCAAACACCTCGATCAAATTATTCTGCACCCCAAATACCACGAACTGATCTTTCAATAATACTTCCCAATGTTACCACACGATCTACACTTGGTCCAATTAATGAATCTCATGTTTCGACGAATCCGTCAACAATGTCATCGACCCCCATTCTCTCAGCAATTATATCATATCAATCTGATGATCTCAATGAATGTATATAGTTTTATTTACCAATGTTATACATTTTTTTAGTTTTACCAATTTTTATTATTTTTAAAATTTGTTTTGAATAAATAAATTATTTGGATAAATAATGTAAGTATAAAGTTAGTTTAGTTTTTTAGTTTTTTGGTTTAGTAATATTTAATAGACATTTAACAAATAATAAGAAAACCCAATTATTTACAAAATAAAAATGTTGGACTTAAAGGGCGTCTCAAAGCAGCTGAAGCGCAAATAAATAGTTTTGAAGGACTTCCTAAAACCGGAATTAGATTTTTAGAAAGTAAAGCCGTAATTTTAGTAAAAAAAAACAAGGAAAAACTTACACATTGGAGGAAAAAGCAATGGCCTCAATAGAACAACCTAAAAGCATATCAATTTTGTCCAAATTTTTTTCTTTGCCTACTCCTTAGACATTGCGAATTTTGTTGAAGAATCAGATCACCACATTACAGTGAAAAAAAAAGACGAAAGTGGCACTTTACTCCAAGGTCTTCAGTAGGTCTGTAGCCGTGGCTTTACCTTTGATGAGCACTCGCAATTTTTAAAGTGCAGACAAAACCAAGAAAATTGGACCAGAAGCCAAACAAACCGCCGATCTGTTCTTATTTTTAGACGAATTGTTCGATAGTGTGAATGGTGGAATGACCACAAGTGGGTTTGGCAAACACTTGCGAGGACCCGTTAAACGAAACAGTTCGCATATGTTGGTTTGGAAAAAAGGCGATTGAAGTCTTTCAGAGTATGCGTTACATTTGTCCGCGACCTAATGACTGGGATAGGCCCCCGGTTCTTGAAAATTGTATATTTACACTCCGCGGCTTCTTACTACTCCAAGAAGTTTTCCGCGGTTTTGGTTACAATTCCTTCCCAGCAAGGAGTTTTAACCAAGATCTACTGGAGAACTTTTTTGAAAAAGTAAGGCAGCACGAAATTACATATACCAATCCATCCTGCAAAGATTTTAGTGGCATTTTCAAGTCAATTTTGTTGAATAATTTTGTTTCGGTGCACTCTGCAACTTCAAATTGTGAAACCGAAACCGACAATTGTGAAAGCCTCATTAAGTCAGTTAAGCAATTTGTTTCAATAAACATCGATAAGGATGTCTTTCAAGACAATTTGAGTTTGGTTTCAATTCCAGATAATTAAGAAATTCAAATTTCAACTTGGACAGATGATATAGTAAACTATGTAAGTGGATTGGTAACAAACTCAATAATTCCGAAATTTAAAGATTATGCCATCTCCTTAGATATCTTACTACAAACCAATTCTACTCATTCGGAGAGATACTAGCTCATCAAAGCTAAAAATCTGGGCAATGAACATATAAAGCATTATTCTTCAAAATTGATAAATTTTGCTATTTATATAAAGGTTGTATGGAAATCATTATTTCCAATTTGTTTACATAAATCAAATATTTTATGTAATTTAAGTATAGATTAAAACCTCAACACTTTTGAGTCATGCAAACAGAAAGAATCGCTAGTTAAGGAAATTGCGTTCAGCATGTGTAACTTTTACTTTAAAATTGAATGAGATTTTGGTTGTCAAGAAAAGTGTTGAAAATCCTGACGAAGTCGAGGGATTAGTTCAAAACAATTTTTTAACGCAGAAAAAATAAATATTAAGTTGGCATCACTCCACATCTTTAAAACACAGAACTACTTACATAATTTATTTGCATTTTGATATCACTAGAACTTCTCATCTACATTTGCTAATATGACTATCTTGAAACTTAAAACAATACACCACATCTTGTTAGTGTAATAAACTTTTGTATGAAAAATTAGCTACATCACAATGTTTTACAACAAAAATGTGGTTTATAACAATGTTTAGTGAGAACATATCTGCAATGTAATGTATTATTTATTTTTTGTTTTTGTATTTTGTTTTTTGGTAAATTCTTTTTATTGTTTGTGTTTCGAGTAATATTAATCTGTGTAATTTTTTTGTTTTTGTTCACTTTTTTGTAAATTTTGTGTACTATGGGAAAATGCACGCCAAAAACATATTTTATGCGACCCTCTTCCTTATTTTTTCTCTGTTATTATTGTAACTTTTTATTGTTTTGTGTTTGTGGAAAATAATTGAATATCCTTCACAGTATTTAAAAAATTGTTATTTTTTAAATAATTGAACTGATTTATATGTAGCTTGAAAGTTTTTAATTATAGCCTTCTTTGTTTTTAAACTACTTTATGAAAGTAAATTAATCTGTTTTATGATTTAACAAAATATTATCCTGTTTTTGATCTCTAAATTTATATTATATAAATTGTTAAAAAATGCTTTTAATAACAAAGATGTATGTATAATTTCAATAAAAAACTATTTTATATAATATTTATTTTTTCTATTTAAACTATCTATGAAATTAAAATATATCACTTAAATTTAAATGCAAAAATGAAATTATATAGTATTGTGAATGAATTTAAATTTAAAAGAAGTTATCTGCATAAAACTCCCGTAAATCCCGAAATGCATTGCCTTGTTGGCTTGCATTGCCTTGTAGTTTGCATAATTTCTGTGTTTTATTTTCAAGTTTATTTTATAAAACTAATTGCTTATCAAGATAAGCGAATAGGTGAAATGTGGATCGGTGTTAAGAAAAAGTAAATTAGGTCACATTTTCAAACAGCAAAAATACCGCAAGGACGCTAATATGTCTTTTAATCCACCTTAATCACAGAGTCGATTGCAACAACTCACGAGCAGCAGAGACATGGACACGTGTTTCGTCCTCATTCGGACTCATCAGCATGCCATACTGCTTACTCTTCGTCATGGCGTACCATGACTTGAATTGCTGCATTTCGATTGCAGCAACTCAAGTCATGGTGTATTTTTTCTAATTTGATGGAATATTTGAGAATTTGTATCATTTTCAGGTTAGACATCTAAATCTAGTTTTTAACAGGTATTATGGGTTTAAAAGGCTTTTAATGCTTGATTTTGTGAAAAGTTACAATATAAATAAATACAGCCATACATTTGTCCCCCACTAAATAACAACTGATCAGTTTCAGGCTATTTTTCAAAAATTACTTATTTTCATAATAACCTGGGTGGGAAATAAAAGTATTTTGAAAAAAGACTGAAACCGATCAATCCTTATTAAATAGGGAATCAAAGTATGATTGTAATTATTTTTAACAAAATCAAGCTTTAAAACCCCTTTTAGCCCATGTCACCTGTTAAAAACACGTTTTACATGTCTAACGTGAAAATGCTATAACTTCTCAAATATTCCATCAAATTAAAAAAAAATATGACAGTTGTATAGAGAATAGTCGGAGCTTTACAATGATGTATTACTCGACCCATATTACCATTTAAAATTTCTGAAGGGGTAGTTTCCTTGCATAACTGGGTGAGAGGTTGTCCCTTGCGTTACCATAAAAATTGGTCCCCCGCCAAATAAAATGACCGGTTTTAGGGTTTTTTTTTTCAAATATTATTGGTTTTCGAAATAACCTGGGTGGGATCTCTAAGTTGGGCCACCCTGTATGTTCGATCAACCGATGACCAAAGAAATTTTAAAGGAGATCATAAATGAATTATATTCCTCTGGTTAGACTGTTGTGAGGATTACATCAGATATAGGAGGAAGCAATTATGGTCTTTGGTCCAAGTTAAATATTGTACCTGGTAAGTTTTTATTTAAATCTAAAGTTAGGTACCAATCACAGCAGGGGTCCCGCAGGGGTCCCGCAGGGGTCTGTATTAGGACCACTGCTGTGGAACATCTTGTATGATGGGGTACTTAGGCTTAAGATACCACAAGATGTAGAATTAATTGCGTACGCGGACGACCTGGCGATCGTGGCTGTTGGGAGAGGCTCAGGAGAACTGACGGAGAAAATGAATGAAACATTGGAACTGGTTAACTGCTGGATGGAAAGAAATGAGCTTAACATTGCACCGCAAAAAACCGAGGTGGTGCCACTATCCGGTAGAAAGAAGAGAGAAGAAATAACATTTAAAATTCAGGAATTGCCAGTAATCCCAAAGAAGAGCATTAGCTACCTGGGAGTAGAGCTAGACACAAGCCTAACATTTGGGGACCATATCCAAAAAGTAGTGGACAAAGAAAAAAGGCAACAGCTTTGTTATCTAGAATAATGCCCAGACTAGGGGGAGCAGGAGAAAACAATCGAAGACTCCTATGCAAGGTCGGAGAAAGCATTGTTTTGTATGCAGCGTTTATATGGGAGAAAGCATTGTTTTGTATGCAGCGTTTATATGGGAGTAAGCAACCGAAATCAAGAAATACAATAGAGGTCTAATAGACTCGCTAGATAGAAGACTATCGCTAAGAGTCTGTCGAGGATAACGAGCTGTGTCCACAGAACCTGCAAACATCCTTGCAAGAAGGCCCCCTCTGGCGCTATTGGTACATGAAAGGACAAGAACACTAGACAAAGCGATACAGGAGAAGCAAACAGTCAGAAACGACACTCTACATGGCTGGAAAAAGGAATAGGAGACCTGCGGGAAATCTGAATGGTTACACGAGATCATGCCGAATATAAAATAAAGGGTCCAAAGAAAACATGGGGAGATAGATTACTGGCTGACGCAAGCACTCACAGGACACAGATGCTTCCGAAGTTACCAGGTCAAAATGTAAAAAATTAAAGATTCCACATGTTCGTACTGCAGGGAGGGAGCTGACACACCCAAACATACATTATTTAAATGTCAGAGATGGAAAGACTACAGGAACGAGGCAGAAAACAAAACACAGAGCAATTTGGCGCCTTGTAACATAATACCAACTATGCAAAAAAGCGAGGAGAAATGGCTTGAAATGATGGGGAGGAGGAGAGACCAGTAGCGGTGAAGAAATGCCGAGAGGCGATCCCGCTGCTACTGGGGTATAGAAAGGGGTGAGGTTTTAGTGGGAATACCCGCACCTGATTGTGCCGCTGGTGATTTGAAGGCCGGTGCTAGTGTGTAATGCATTTTGTAACCTCTCAAAACAAGGCCACGGCAAAGGCCTGTCCCCAAGGGGAGTATTATCACCCATGTTGTGGTCAATCATCATGGACGACCTTCTGTAGAGGCTGAACAGCAACGGCTACGATGCAGTCGGATATGCTGACGACTTAACAGTCATTATAAAAGGCAAACATGAAGGGACCTTATTGGCCCTGATGCAAAATGCCTTAAATATAATTAGCAACTGATGCAATGCGAAAGAACGAAACGTTCACCCGAGCAAGGCCATCATAGTTCTATTTACGAGGCGAAGGAAACCAAAGCTAAAAATGCCTCACCTAAATGGACAAACAATCGACTTTAACAATGAGACAAAATATCTCAAAGTTCTCTTAGATAGCAAGTTGACTTGGAATCCACAAGTCGACAAAACCATTTCCAAAGCTACGGCTGCCATATGGACATGCCGCAAACTCTTCGGAAAAAGTGTGATGGACGAAAAAGAAAGAAACTACCACGTAAAACAAGCTGCAGAAACTTCAGCGGTTAGCGTGCTTGGGAATCACAAGTACCACCACCCCCTCGGCGGCCCTGGAGGTAATGCTGGATATTTTTCCTTTCTCCACTGCAGGTACGGAAGGAGAGCCTGCTAGCTCCCCTAAGAATTTCCCAAAATAAAAACTATAAAAGTGGAAACCTGCTAGGAAAGGGATAGTATAATGCCCCCCTGGAGTTCGAGACAGGCCAAGAAATTCATAGAGTACTCGTACAAGAAAGCCCCAAAGATTTTCGTAGGAACGAACTGAGGCTTATCACAAACCTTTTAACTGGACACTGCCTATTGAGGTATCACATCAACAAAATGGGCAAGTCAGAAATTAAGACTTGCAGATTCTGTAACCTTGATAAAAAATACGAAGACAAATACAGTAATCTCATTAATAATTTTTCGAGTTTTTTTGAAGAACTTGTTAGACTAAAGAAAAGTAATTTATTATTAGCAGATTGTCTTATAAATAATATGTTGGTAAGTGGACAACTCCATAATGGTATACACTTTCATTTATTATATTTAAAACAGATTAATTTATACTTATATTTTTAGATGCTGAAAATTTAATTAAACAAACATTATTATTTTCACTTGTTCCTTCAAAATCCTCTAAAATATCACCAAAATCTTAAAAAAAAAATTGGAAATTTTCGGTAACAGAATCAGTTGAAGGGTTTTGTATTCACGTTAAGGTGAGTGTGTTTAATTGAGTCAGTGGTTACGTCCTTTCTAGGTAGCGCCAAAGTGTCTGTGGCCACGGCAAAGAGCTGCCCCCAAGAGGGACTATTGTCACCTATGTTGTGGTACATCAACACGGACGATGCGCTCGGATATGCAGACGATTTAACAGTCGTTATAAAAGGGAAACATGATCAGCAACTTTGCAAAGAGGAAGAACTAAATGTTTACCCAAGCAAGACCATCATCATTCCATTTTCGAGGCGGAGGAAACTAAGCCTACAAACGCATCACCTAAACGGACAAACAATCGACTTTTACAATGAGTTCTCTTAGATACCAAGTTGACAAACTAATTTCCAAAGCTACGGCAGCCGTATGGACATGCCGCAAACTTTTCGGAAAAACATGGGGACTCCAACCAAAGATGACCTACTGGTTATACACCACGGTGGTGAGACCCATCGCCACATACGCCTCCTTAGTGTGTTGGATGAAAACGAAAGAAACTAACACCCATAACAAGCTGCAGAAACTGCAGCGATAAGCGTGCTTGGGAAGACTTGGGAGACTTTGAAGTGGCTATCCAAGACCGCCAAATGGTGATCCGTGATCCCAAGGCATCCTTATGGATCACGGACCGAGCCAAATCCAATAGATGAACAGATATAGGCATATATGGACCCAGGCCAGGGTTTCCATGGCCTCGGGAACTTCCCCAACCATTGCGCAGGCAGAAACTCTGGCTGTGAAATTATGTGCCCAGGAGTGCTTACGAAGGAGACACAAAGGATCACAAATATACATATTGACCGACAGCCAGGCAACGATTCGGACTTTAAAGGCTCACACCCTTGAGTCCAAATTGACCTGGGAATGTCGACAATTCCTAAAGCAACAGGTAAAAGGAAACAAGCTTGTCCTAATGTGGGTGCCAGGGCACCAGGGAATAGAAGGCAACGATATTGCTGATGAGTCGGAAAGATCGGCCTCAAATCTTACACCGAGTGGTCCAGAACCGTCCTGTGGGCTAAACAAGACACATCTACGGAATGAGATCATACGGTGGGAAAGGGATAGTATAATGTTCCTCTGGAGTCATACTCCGAGTTCTAGACAGGCGAAGAAGTTCATTGAGTACTCGCCCAAGAAATCCACAAAGCTTCTCAACCTAAGTAGGAACGAACTGAGGGTCATCACAGGCCTTTTAACTGGACACTGCCCATTGAGGTATCATCTCAACAAAATGGTCAAGTTAGAAATCAAAACTTGCAGATTCTGTGGCCTAGAAGATGAAACATCGGAGCATATCAATTGCGAATGGGACGCATTAGATTTGATCACTTTGGCTGGACAACTCTAATTCCAGACGAAGTCGATGCTATGCCTCGTAAGGATCTAATTAGCTTTATTAGGCATTTATATATCCCAGGACTTCGCTAGAGTAAGGGTTTAACAAAATATCAAAATGGTTGCAGTTCTGTAAGGCTCAATTGCAGCCATTCACCTTCCTATCTAATCTATTTTAATCTAGTGGAGCTTTGTAAAATTTCTTTTATTGGTAAACATATGAGTCTTGTGGCTGCCAATTTCTTCTTTATTATTTTTGTAAATCAAAATAAATACTCATATAGAAAAATAACAAGAAGAATTTGCTAGATTCTTCTGTGTACCAAAAAAAAATTAAAAAAGCTCCACTGCAAAAAAATATGAACAAAACCGCAAATATCAATCGAATTTAAAAATCAAATTTTCCAACAGTCGCCTTTTGCCACGGAACAGCTCCTTCTTTAAAATAATAATCAGGTATTTCATTTCATATTTTTTAACGTAATTCGAACTCCTTTATTTTAGGTTGATCATTCTTCCAAGACCCAGGTTTAATCATTCCCTCTTCTTTACCATCTAATGATCCTTGAAGTGTATAAACAATTGAAGAATCTATTCATAAATAAGTGTTTAAATGAATTATCACCATAACGATTATCTGGGCCTTTTCGAATTGTAAGAGTAGTGGTTTCCTTAATACTCGGAAGACAGAACTTACTATTCCGAAAGTATTCTCAACCACCATACGAGCTCTACTCAAACGATAATTAAAGATCCTTTTGCATTACCCTTTCGGATGATCTCCTGCATAAGGCTTTATTATATTTTCCCCAAGCTAAGACGCGCTATCGGCTGCAAAAAAGTAAGGAATCTTTAGATGGCGACCAGAAAATTTCTTGGGTTCAAGTAATCCCAGTTTGTTGGTGGTTATGAATTTATACAAACTGCTGTGGTTTAAAATAACACTATCGAAAACTATTCCCTGACATTCAACGTTTGCGCACATAAAGTTATAATTTCCATTAACCAAAGCAAAAAGAACAATGCTAAATTGAGATTTATAATTGAAAAATTCGCTAGCAGAATGCTTTCAAAATGATGTGCTTTCCATCCGTTGCACCTATACAATCAGGTACATTCCAAACATGTTCAAAAACCTTATATAATCTCATTCAATCTAAAGGAGTCGTAGGTAGCTGTAAATACATTTTTTATTGATTGAAATACATACGTAATATACAAATAATGTACAAATTAAATAAGTCATTAGGATTTTATTTTTGTTTAAATTCCAGATAAAGAAAATAAAGAAAATATAAGCATAAATATAGACGAAACTGAAGCGAAGGTTAGCGCTGACAACAGCACGCAAAAGAAAGCAAGACCAAGGATATGGGGAATCAAATATTTTAACAGATGCTATAACCATATTCAAGACCACTGCGGGAAAATTAAATCATTTATCTCCAGCCGCAGAAAACTGCGAAGTAAAAACATTTTGTAATTTTATATCATCGAAAATGTTGTCATACAATCAACCTATGAGACTTGGAGTTCAGCATGCTGAATATGAAATTTTAATGAGGGCGGATAAAGGTCACTATGATGTAAGATTGTAAGAGCAAACACCTCGATCAAATTATTCTGCACCCCAAATACCACGAACTGATCTTTCAATGTGATGTTACCACAAGATCTACACTTGGTCCAATTAATGAATCTCATTCAGCATTTTCGCCCATTTCTGTTTCGACGAATCCGTAAACAATTCTCTCACCAATTATATCATATCAATCTGATGATCTTAATGATTGTATATTGTTTTATTTACCAATGTTATACATTTTTTTTAGTTTTACCATTGTTTTTTTATTTTTAAAATTTGTTTAGAATTGTTAAATTTATGATAGTAAAATAACTTCAATTAAGAATGCAAAGACGATATTACAAACTACTCTATTCTTTATTGATTACTTCAATCAATTGTAACTAGTCAAACTAAACAACTTTTTTTTTATTTTAAGAACACTACTTGATATTTTATTATTAATATAGGTATATTTTATAAAATTTAACATGAATAAATAAATTATTTGGATAAATAATGTAAATATAAAGTTAGTTTAGTTTTTTAGTTTAGTAATATTTAATAGTAAGTTTTTATAGTTTAAAAATCGAATTTTAAAATGCAAACAAGACATTAAACAAATAATAAGAAAACCTAATTATTTACAAAATAAAAAATGTTGGACTTGAAGGGCGTCTCAAAGCAGGTGAAGCGCAAATAAATAGTTTTGAAGGACTTCCCAAAACCATAGATTTATAGAAAGTAAAGCCGTAATTTTAATAAAAAAACAAGGAAAAACTTACACATTGGAGGAAAAAGCAATGGCCTCAATAAAACATCCCAAAAGCTTATAAATTTTTGTCCAAATTTTTTTCTTTACCAACTCCTCAGACATTGAGAATTTTGTTGAAGAATGTTTTTCTAAATCCAGGAATTTCTAAAACTGGCATTGACCACTTAAAATTGGAAGTTCCAAAAATGAAGCAGAAGATAAGTTAGGCGTCTTAATATTTGACGAGATGTCTCTTTCTTCTCATTTTGATTACCTACAAAGCCTTAGTTTCCTTAGTTACTTTGCGAATATTTCCTGTAAGGGGTTACAAATTTGCACACAATCAACGTATATAATACACTAATTTAGATAAATGTATAAGTAATTTTTATAGTTTAAATTTGCATTTATCTGGGCGTCGCATCGTTGACATTGATCATTATGTAAGTGGTATATGAAACTTTCCGCACCATGGACTATGATTGTTCTTCTAATTTAAGTAAAATCACCAATGAAAGTAAAAATTGATTATCCTTAACAATTATTTTTGAATAAGAAAAACTCACAAAGTCAGTGCTGAACAGTCCAATACCACTGAGTATTTGGACATAAATTTAGCAGCAGTACCTGGCGTTGTTCGTACTGGGAGGGGATTTACACATATGACTGAATTTGAAACAACTCACAATATTCCTTCTATGTCTAATAAACTATACACAAATATCGAAAGCAATATTGTAGAAATATTTGAAAAGACAGCTAAGGCGCAAATGACTGAAGCAAGATTTAGGGATAAATCAAACCTATGATATGTTATCATATACTTATATTGTAGCTGATGGAGCTTATTACAATTGGAACTGAAACTATTGTAATAAAGTTCTTTTCATGGCGGTCAAAATCAAATACTGTTCGATTTGTGGAATTTAGCAATAAGGAGCACATTTGTTTTAAAAACTATACAGGGTCTTCAGGGGACATGGAGAATAAAATTATAGTTGAAGGATTCAAAACGAGTATAACAATGGATGGAGTTCGCTATAAATATTTAATCACAGAAATATATGCACAAAAAAGAGAAGCTCCTGTGGAAAAGTGGTGGACAGGAGTTTGGGAAGACAACTTTTTTTCGAATTTACGAAGACTGTGCACCGGAATCGAGTGTACAATTGGAAACTTCGCAAAATAATCTTACAGTGAAGAAAATATTAAAAAATTAAGCAACGATATTGGCAATAGTCCGTATCATGTCTTTGGAAAAAAAGGAAAATCTTCAAACTATCTTTGTAATAAATAAAACGTGGAAGAGAATAGTAAGAATAATAAAAATAATAATTTCGGCAAGCATTATAATTCGCTTGTTGCCAAATTTGTTCGAGAGAAAAAGGTAAATTACTCTTCGCGGGGTTCATATTCAATAAGGCGTAATTTGGCAACCATATGTTAATTAGGTAAAGTAGACTACCAATCTATACATAAGGCATTGACCAACAAGCAGCCAGGATTACACACGAAGAAATGCATGATTCCAAAGAAAAAACAATTGGCATCAAAAAGAATAGCAAGCATATACTTTACTGCATTTGTCTGCAAAAGAATTAGAAAAACTTTTCATGAAATATCCGTGATATGCCAAATTTAACTGTTGGACAAAGCAGCAATCCTCGTTGGTTCCAGGAAAGACAGAAAAGATTTATGGACTTAAATTTTGATCGAATCTGTATATTGCGGGAATCAACCGATCGCATGAAAGTAAATAAATCCACAAACAATAGAATTGAAAATGAGCCTAGAGTTATAGCAGATTTCCGAAGGAAAACTAATAAGGAAGTGAAACAATTGGGGTTATTTATTCACGAAGAATATCCATATTTAGTTGAACAGAATAATACGTGATTCGGCGATAATTAAGGTAAAGTATCCTTAAGTTACTAGAAAAACTCCCAAAGAGGCCATCTCAAGCAAAAAAATAAAATTTGCGGTTTTGGATGAAACTGAAACTTTATTCTTTGGACACCTCAAGGAATTTTAGTATCAAAGTTTATATGATGGCGGACAAAGACACTTGTAACTAAATAAATATATTTTTCAAATTCATTCAAAGCAAAAAGAAACTGAAATAAGAACCTATTCCTCAAAAAGTAATGTACAAAACTGTATAAATATTTTTTTGTATAACATTCGTAATTTGAGAAGTAAAGTAGATAATCAAATCTTTATTTAAATAGAATAAATTACCCGAAAATATTGTTGCTGACTGAACACCGGTTAAGGTGTACTGAAAATGAATCTTATATTCCTAATAACTATGCTTCCTGCATCATGCTGCCGCGGTGAGAAGCGTGGTGGTGGTGTTTCAATTTTTTTAAACAAATATTATTTGCAATCTCATTACTACAAAAATAGAATATTTAAAGGAGCACGCATCCTTTGAGTATTGTTAATGTCTAATATCAGTAGATAAATAGGAGTTTTACTTTTGATAGTATATAGACCACCCTCAAACGACATTAACTTATTCCTTGTGGAATTTAAATCAATGCTAATGTTTTTAACAAAATATAAACATTTTATTCTAGTTGGGGGAGACTTTAACCCTTTGCACTCCGCTGTCGCCGAAAATGCGACATTTAAAATATGAATTTTAAATACACTATCTCTGTAGTGGCAACACTGATCAAAAATCATATTGTCACCACTGTTATGTCAAAATTCATCTTTCTGACCGCCATTTATGTCAGTTGTTTAATGGCCGTAGCCAAAGATCAGTCCAAAATTTAATCAGTTAACAAAAGTGACATCCTACAATAAATTTTATGTTTGAAACTCTTAAAAACTTCTCCATATAATGATGGTTTTGGATGAATTAATATTTTTGACGTTTTTTGAAATGAAAATCAATTTTATCTTTGACATGTGGAATTAAAATTAATAAAATTAATAAAGGTAATTATGTTTGACGATTTTGTAAAGTAATAACTTTTTTTTTCAACTTTTTGAAATAATACTGTAGTTAAAGTTTGTCTCCAGTTGTGTATTGTCTTAGGGGTCCTACTGGTAAACGTCTTCCCAATGTGCACGTCAAAGACCTCAAACCGTATGTCCGCTCGAAGAATATTTATGTTGGAAAGCATCATAATTCGGCCGCAACGTAGACCCTGTCTGAATTTTATGTTCAGGAACCAGACCCGCTCCTCCGACTCTTAGCCGACCATCAGCCGCTACAGGCCGAAGTGGACCTGACTGAGGAGGAGCCCATGGAGGTAGTGAACCTCTCTTCCTTCAATGAAACCGTCGTAGTTCCCGTCGATAAAGTCGTTTCCTTCAATGAAACCGTTGTAGTTCCCGTCGATGAAGCCGTTTCCTTCAATGAAACTGTCATAGTTTCCGTCGATGAAGCCTCTCTTCCTTCAATGAAACCGTCGCAGCTCCTGTCGATGAAGGTCCTGTCCCCGTAGCCGTCAGAAACTTTCGGGGCTTTCATCTACCGTTCATCCAGGATTTTGATATGACTCCTGTAACAACCATATGGGCCGAACACACCACCCGTATGATTGTGAGTTATACTTACTCCAAAAGGTGGAGAGCCGGAAGTCGGGTTTCTTCGACATCAGACAACCCAGACTAATACGGAGGAGGTCACTACGCCAGCCAGGACAAGTCCAGTACGTCCTGTTGTAAATCATCCACGTTCGCTTCGCAGACGAAGGGACAGCGAAGATCGCATGCTCGTTGAGCGAGACCTCTGCTGGCGGTGCGGGTTTCCGGGCCATACGTGTACTTTCAGTCATACCCGAATGCTCTTTTGTTCCCGATGTGGAAGAATAGGAATAACGACCATAGGATGTCCATGTCAGTGACGGATTTAGGGGGAGGGGCGGCGATCGCTCCCACGAGCACCTAAAAAAATATGGAAAAAAAAATGCAATTTTTCATTTTTCTTCCCTTAACATCCAGAATTTGAAATCTAATAATTTTATAGTACATACGTTTGCCGTGTTTTATTATGCAAGCATGGTTAAATAACAGGGAGTAGTAAATATTATTATGAACGTTGATGTACATCACACACTTGGCGCTCATAGGCTGACTAGCTGAAGAAGTTGAAACCGAACCGTGGATGCACTATGTTTTTTACCGATGCAAGCAAATGCGAAATTCTCGAGGCACGGCACGTGACAAAGTTTTTGGTTATTATTACGACTTCGAATGTTCGGAAATCTTAAATCTTCTACTTATACGAAATAATATAGATCTACGGTTAAGTTTAAGATATTCAATTTTACATCCCGTAAACAGTTGTGGATTTGTTTGTTTTCCCGATAATAGGTATGTAATATGTAAAATACGAGTGATTGGGACTCTTTTCGTTTGGTCAAATTCGCCGAAATTAAAATGTGGTATTTACGTCTTAAATAATGGACAAACGATCTATTATTGATTAACACCACATTTAAAAATGAGGCGAACATCAGCGCTTGCGTTTTGTGTCTTTTTGCTTTCTACAAAGATATCGACTGATATGAAGCGAGCGCAGACAACCTTAGATATTTTCTTAAAAAAAAAGAAAATGACGAACAAGCTCAGGTTGCTAATACTACATCTGAGGATATCCAAAATGAAGATCATGTTGAAGCTGAATCACAGTTCAATCCATTGGCAACTATACCAGAATCTTCTGATAAATTTATCAAAATTTATGATATTGGTAATTATATTGACAGAATAACTTCAATTAACGATAAGCTAAAATATTAATTATACTAATTAAGCACCCATGGAAGCCTTCAAGAAATTTTAAACTTCCGTTTTCTACCCGTAATAAAAAGAGTAAAGAAGAAAGCAGATATTTATATGTAAATCATAGCCATTTAAAAAGTTTTCCATGGCTTGTTTATTCAAACTGAAAAAAATGAATATTTTGCGAATATTGTGCAATCTTCGTTCCAGGACTCGCTGGAGGTTCTAATAAATATATACATCTTCAGAAGCTAGTTACCAAACCCTTAACAGCATTTGCTAAACGTTTAAATAGACAATTAAAGTAAATGTTCGAAATGTTTTCCAGAATTTTCCAAGCAGAAATAGAGACGGTCTTCAAACTCTGCGCGAACATTTTGTAGCATTACTGGTGTAATATTTCCACATTCGTTTATGATCCTCTGAGGAAGGTCTGCTAAAGTATCAGGTTGGTTTTGGAAGACCTTATTTATTAAATAGCCCCAAACGAAAAAATCCAGCGGTGTGAGGTCAGGTGAGCGTGCTGGCCATTCAATAGTACCTCTACGTCCAATCCAAGTAGGAAAGGTTCTGTTTAAATATTGACGAACTGGTAATGTATAATGTGGCGGAGCACCATTCTGTTGAAAAATTATCAAATTTTCGTCCAGCATATCATCATTTTCTAAGACATGTGTTATTGTAGGTTCGATAATATTTAGCAGCATATCTAATTATTTTCCCCTGTTAAGTTGCCATCAATAAATATTGGGCCAATAACATGGTCCCCAGAAATGCCAAGCCAAACATTTAATTTTTCTGGATACTGACTCTTCTCGCAACCAATGTGGATTTTCTGTACTCCAATAACGACAGTTATGTTTATTAACTTCACCCCTCAAATTAAATGTTGCTTCATCCCTAAAGCAGATGTTTTGTAATTGGTTTGGAGTATTTGATAGTCTATTTGACATAACTTCAGAAAACTCTGTTCGGCGATCAAAATCATCTTCACTTAATTCTTGATGACAAGAAAATTTATACGGGAGATATTTTAAATTTTTTAAAATTCTCCAAACCTTGGTACTTTGAAGTCCTGTTAATGTAGATAAGTTTCTTATGGAATTTTGAGGATTTGGAGATGTTTCGCCTACTACAGTCAACGTTTCTACTTCATTTGGGGGGCCACCAGTTCTTTTTTTGTTTCCTACTGAACACGTTTCAGGAAATTTATTGAACAAATCTTAAACATATCTTGCAGCTACATTTTTATGTGGATGAAGATTATTAAAACGAGTAGCTGCACTTCTTTCTTCACCGTATAGCATAATAATCTCAACTCGATCATCCTTAGAATAAAGCATTTTAAATGGTTAGGAGGTAGTAAAGTTAGTGTAATCTATTTAATTCGAAAACTTGTAATACACTAAATTAAATTATTTCAATTTTTAAATCACATTTTATTTAGATTTAAACACCTGTCACATCATGTGGATGACAAAGAAATTTATTTATTGTTCTTTTGCGTTTAAATTTTAAATTAAATTATTCATGAGAACCAAACGGAACATCTTACCTTCAATTTTTTATTCAGTATTTAATAATTTGCTAATTGAAAAAAGATTTTTTGGGTTAATTTAACATTTTTTAATTTTTTTTATTGCAAAGAGTTTTTAATTTTTTTCTTTAGAACGAATCGATCCATTTTAACTTAGTTTATACCGTTGAATTCTAATTAAAAGCAGCTTTCAAATGATATATTACTCAACCCCTGTTGCCCTTTAAGAAATTGGGGTGTTAACGCCCCCCGCTTAAGGGAGTGACGTTAGAGTGCTTAAATCGGTCTTATAATGCGTCCTCCTCAAAACAAAAATCGGCCAGTTCAGTTAATTTTTTGAAAAAAAAATTGGTTCTGAAATAAACGACATTTGAAGTTTTCAATGAAACACCCTGTATAATATAATGTTTCCCTTAAACCCCCCAAACGAAAACTATTAGTTTCTGAATTAAGTTTATTTAAAATATTTTGTATAAGTGTTTTTTTTATAATAAATCTGTCCAGTTCAGAATTCAAAAATAATAATTTTTTATATTAAATGTTAAAATAAAAAGCTCGCTCTTTTCAAAAGCTATTTCATTAGCCAGAACGTTTTAGCCAATAAAATTGACATTATCATTACGTTATTAGTTGACGATAGCGTTCTGGCGAATTAAATATCTTTTAGAAATAGTGAATTTTTTATTTTAACATTTATTATTAATTAATTTTTAGATGGATTTATTAGATATTAATTTTTTATAAATTTATTTTAATTTGTTTCTAAGAAAATAAAATTTTTTAAGATTTAGCAGTGAACAGGTTTAATAGTTTCTTAAACTTCTATTTATTCCACTATAAAAATAGATTAATCCCTATTTAAAAGGTAATTCATAATCCCGCAGAGGATCTAAAGTTTAAAATTGAAATGAATCTTATTATTACTTAATGGTTTCCCAACATTAGTAGTATTTACCTTAAATTCTATAAAGGTAATAGAATTACCTAATAAACTGACTCATTAGAAGATAAAATGTCCAATTTTTTCTAATTAACTCAAATCCTGAACTTTTACTACCTCATATTTCTATAGAAATTTATTACATTCCATCATTTGGAGATGCATATGGTAAAGGCATTTCTTGTTATGACGAGGAGATTTGTAAAATGATTTTACAACATTGTTTCCGATGAAAAATATAATAATCCGAATATTCTAAGTTCATTAAATTTTCTACAGGATTTAAAATAATGGGCGCTGATGTTAAAAAAAAACTCATTCATCTTTAAATACCTTATTAAAAATTATAAAATTACACAAATCAGCAAATGTTCCTAAATATAATAATAATAAAGGTCTTTATTTTAACTTCGACGAAGTCCAGCTGAGCTGTTTACTTAACCGAAGAAATAAGTTTTCAAATATACATGTATTACATTTTACACTTAGTATTTAAAATAAAACTAAAACTAATAAGAGCAGTATAATTTTTTTTACAGATTTACAAAGGTTAGATGGTTATGGTGTTTTACCCTATCAGATGGTTTTGCAAAAGATGACTTTTATATTTGTTATTGAATGATTGAATGGATGATGAATCCAAAGAAATGGGAACAGAATTGTATTGTTTCGTTGCTGTGTATGAAAAAGATCTTTTGTGCTTCGGTATAGTCCGATGATAGCGTTGTCTGGTGTGTATTGTGTGAATATCGTGTCTAAATTTTAGTTTATTCGCGAGATATGATGGACAACCCGTTTTTAGCAATTTATGTACAAAATTTGTCAGGTGCAATTTTGTCCGAAGACTCATGTCCAACCACTGCAATTCTGGTAAATTGTATCGTACATGATCTCTTGCTCTTAAATTAAAAATAAAACGTATGCAAAAGTTTTGAATTCGTTACAGTCTTCTTGCACAAACTGCATCTATACAAGGACCATATACACAATCACCATAATTATAGCAACTCAAGACAAGTGTTTCACACAGCATCTTTATTATTGGAACGCTTAGAATTCGGTTACTCCTATAAAGACTTTTAAGAGCTAAGTAACTTCTTTGGACGACTTTTCCGATATGTGTACGAAATCGTAATTTACTGTCCATATATAAGCCCAAGTTTTTAGCATAATTTTTTGTTGCTATAATATCATCATTAATTTTTAATTTTTCATAGCCTCCTAGTAAGTTTTGATCTTTTCCAAAATACAAGACGCAAGATTTTGTAGCATTTATCTTAAGCCCATTTTCACTAGAATATCTAGCAATATCATCAAGTGTTTCGTTCAGGCTGTTTAGTTTAGCATTTTGATTCTCTTTATTAAAGCTCACATATACTTGTGTGTCATCGGCGTATTGAAGCAAGTAACAGTCAAAACGCACTCTCTCGTTAATGTCCATTGTAAATAAAATTTTGAAATCTATTTGATAGATAGGCCTGAAAGAATAGTACATTCTGAGCACTAAAACCATAGTATCTAAGTTTGGCACATAATAATTTGTGACATACAACATCAATAGCTTTGCTATAGTCCAACAAAACTAATGAAGTTGTGATTCCTTTATCCCAAGCTGCTATTATGTCATTGCAAATGCTTGAGAGAGCTGTTGTTGTACTATAACCTGTTCTAAAACCTGATTGAGAATTAGGTAGTAAGTTATTTGTTTTTAAGAACGCTTTAGTTTGCTCGAACATAAGCCTTTCAAAGATTTTAGAAAATAACGGCAACAAACTTATAGGGCGTAAATCAGAATAACAAGTTCTTTGGTAAAGGTATTACCAATGCTTCTTTTCATGCCGAGGGAAAAATTGATTCGTTTATACACCCATTAAAAATATGCTACAATAAAGGTAAAATTTTAGTACAGCAGAGTCTCCTCATTTGCATTGGCAATATATCATGCGCAGCAGCATTTGATTTGTTATAACAGATTGCCTTTGCCACGTCTGATTCTGTAACATTATTTAATTTAAACTCATTTATGTTATTTCTATATTTACTGTTCTCAAATTGAAGAACTGTTTCATGGTCAGGAGTGTTAACAGCGTTTTGGGCCGCTTTAATAAATTAGGAATTAATCTCATCTGGATTGCTTAATTAATGTGGTAATGTTAAAGTATTGCCTTTGTTGTAAACATTAAGAGAGGATAGTGCTTCCACATTTCTCTATTGCTGTTTTTAGCATGTACAAAATTTAAATAGGCTTTTTTTTCTCTTCGGATTGCGGCAGTTGTATAATTACGAATTTCTTTATAAGCATTCCATACCGCAGGTTTCCCTGTTTTTTTAAACTTTGAATATAATTTGTTTCTTCTTTTTTGAATTATTTTTATAACATCAGTAAGCCATAGAGCTTTTGGTTTACTTACACGAACTAAATGAGTCGGCGCATGAATATTAAAAATATTAAGAATGTTACTGTTTGAAAAGGTTATTTTGTTATCAGCGTCAGAAAATTGATATATCTCAGTCCAATCGTCATTTATATCAAAATTTTTAAAGTTTCTGTATTCAACATATCGTATTTCATTTGCACTTGATTTGAGATTTAATGTACCTTCTATTAACTGATGATCAGTGGATTATAGCATGTCAATATGATTTATATTTGAATCAATAATATTTTTGTTTGTCACCATAATAACATCTATAAAACTTTTAGTTGTTTTCGTAACAAGCGTAGGATTTTGTACCAACTGATTTAAACCAAAAGAGAGCGGTAAAATACTGGAAATGGTATTTTTCAAACATGTTACAAGTCTTGAATATTACCTGTATGCGGTCTATACAGGGTGTTTATAAATACGTGTCCACAAATTATAGGACGTATTCTTGGTAAAATTTGAAAGTTAAAATCTTAATACAAAAATATTGTATTGGGCTCCAAAAATCTTCAGGAGCTGTTTAAAAGAAATTTATAAATTGCAACATTGTAAAATAATAAGAAGACTATATTTACTTCATTTTATATGAGCCAATAAAAAAAACATATCAACAGCGAAAACGAGATGTGATTTTTTAAATTCTTGGAATTCTTGGAATTCTTACCAATAATAATGATAGAATAAATCAAATTTATTTAATAAATACAAGTATAAAAATAATTCTTTTAAGTTTAAGTTTAAGTATAGCAGAATACCTAAAAAACTGGCGAAAATGAAAATTTAACAAAAATGTTCAAATTGTCCACCGTCGGCATCTAAACAATGCTGCAAGCGAGTTGGTAAACAATTTAATACTTTTTCCAATTGTTCCGGAGTTATTGAAAGGCAGCAGTTTCTATTCTTTCCCTAAGTTCTTGGTTATTTTGTGGAGGTGAGGCATACACAATTTCCTTTAAATAACCTCAAACAAAAAAATCTAGTGGGTTAAAATCAGGGGATCTCCCAATCCAGTTATTACCCAAATACCCAAATTGGTATTTAACCACCTTATTACCACTTGCGCATTGTGAATTGTGAGCTGGGGCTCCGTCATGCATAAAAATAACATTTCTTCTAGTTAGCAAATCTAAGTTAGCAAATCTAAGTTATCAAAAACTATTTCCAAAACATCAAAGTATGCTTCCGCATTTAATCTATTTGGAAGAAATACTGGTCCAACAACAGAGTTATTAACAATACCCAGTCATACGTTAATGGAAAACCTCCGCTGGTGTCCAAATTCACGACTTAACTTTGGATTTTCTTCAGCCCTAGTGTGCAAATTGTAACTATTAAAAAAACCATCCCTTGTGAATGTACATTCGTCACTCCACAAAATTCGTTGTAAAAAGTTAATGTCGGTTCGTATACGACGGCGAATTTGGTGGCAAAATGTTAGACTTTTTGCTTTATCTCCTTCATATAGGGATTGTACCTGTGTATAATGGTAAGGATATAAATTATTTTCTGTAAGAACTTGTTGAACAGTTGTATGGCTACGAATGTTAAGTTCTCAAGAAATTTCCCGAGTACTTCGATTAGGATCCTCATTAACAGCCTCCAAAATATTCTAATTGTACAGTGCGTCGATGTCTCGGCCTTCCACAATTCTGGTGTTGGGGAACAACCTGGCCCGTTTCTCGAATCCGCTGGTTAAGCCTCTGAAACGTCTTATCGCAGGGATGTCGCCGATTGGGATAAGATATTTGATACTCCTCTTTTGCCAATTGAGCATTTCCTTCACAGCGACCATAAATAACATACATGTCAGCGTATTCATTGAAAGAGTAATCCATTTTAATAAATGTCGAAAACACAAAAAACTATTTAAATTAATATTGACACTAACGTTTTTAATCATTTTTTTTTTAAATTTTTAACACTGTTGCCATGTTTAATTTATTTAAAATAAATTGATTTTTTTTTAAGGAAAATTCATTATTAGGCGTTAAAAACACTGTAGTAGTAATAAAACATTGTCATTTAATTCTTGAAGGCATAAAGCATGCATTTGATGTAATAATCTTTAAATTATAAGGGAATTTTAATAGTAGATATTTGCAACTTTGAAGACCTCTTGCAGGCAAACGGCGATGAATGCAACATTTGTGTATTAGGATTTTAACTTTAAAATTTTACCAAGAATGCGTCCTATAATTTGTGGACACGTATTTATAAACACCCTGTATACTGTGCCAAAAGTTACAACTGCATGTGCGAATTTTCCCGTAAACCATAAATCTTCAAGACCTTCTTGGATTTTTGAATTGATATTTTTGTTGAAATATCTAACCGAATGTAGGTACATACTCCACTATCTCTAGTACTGCGATCCTTTCTTAATAAATAGCAACCGTTTATTTGCACATCGTTATCTGATATATTGGATGTTAACCAAGTTTCGGTAATATCTAAAATAATGAATTTTATTTTAGTTAGGACATCTTTTACGTGATTTAAACTGGAAAATAATGACCGAATGTTAATATGAGCTATTTTTAATTTGGAGTCAGAATGATTAGAGTTATGCATAATTAGTTGTGAAATGGTATGTTAATCCAGGGAAAATTAACATGTATCTGTATACAAACAAAAACATTATTAAGGTTGTCACTTAGTTGAATAGGTATTCTAATATTTCTTCGTTGTGGATTTCAATAACCTTTTCTCCTTCATTCTTGCGTACCAAAATGTTACCATCCCATATCCAAACGAATTTATAGCCCATATCTCGAACACTGCTAGCTCTTTTGTAAAAAGAATATGATTCCTTCGTGAGATCTTCATTAATGTAAATATTGCCAACACCAGCAATACCACACCTCTGCTTTGATATTTTACCATGTTTTGCTCGTTTTGACATAATTTCCCTTTTCTTTATAACAGACTTTAAAGATAGGATCACTAACGGCTTTTTGGAAGTTTTGATTATTCTTATATCTTCCATATCACTTTCCAGAAGATTGATATCAATTGTTTCACAAACTTTTATAGCTGCTTTATCTTCTTCTGGGTTTACACAAGTTCCATTTATTACAATATTTATTTCTCTCTTACATATTTCGTTTCTATTAATAATATCCTTGAGTGACAATTCGTTTTTAATTTTTTAATTTCTTTGCATGTTTCTTCGAGGACTTCTTTAATAACTATATTTTTGTTTTTTTCTTCTTCGTATTTTTCGTTAATAAAGTAAGAGCATCCTTCATGTCTTTGATGCATTATTTCAATTCTCTGATATAATTAATTAACTGCTGCATGTTAGTTTCTTCTTTATCAGATAGCATGCTTTTCGAATGTTTACATCTTGAAGTATAAACTCACAATTCCATACCTTTTTATCTTTTAGCATAATACGTGCTTCCACTTCTGTTAGTCCGATACATTCTACATTATGACAGTTCCTGCACCCATTACATATTATCTTATATTTACTCTTATTAATAGCTTTTTTACAGGAATAACAAGTGGCCTTTGTATCACCAACCATTTTGTTCAATATAGTAAGACTTTATTTTATTTTGCTTGAAAAATAATGTGCAGCCATGGGTAGAGGTACTACACAGATGAAGTTATACTTCTAACTTCAGATCAGATCCTTTTATAAAAGAAGAGGCATCTATAGCCAAATATTACAACATCAACGTGCCTCTAAAAGAACCTCTGGGTCATATCTTGGTATAATAACACAATAAATATTTTAAATTTTTAGATTAAAATAGATTTCGAAACTAAATACAATGACCAAGAAAAAATATTTTCTTCAAAAGTGGCCATTTATAGCAAAGGCAACTATAAAACTGTAGAAGATTTGAGTGATCCATTATAAAGATAAATGTATAGGTGTGGAAATAAATGTACTTTTCCTTATATGGTTCAAAACCTTTATTATCTCACATTAACCGGTTTCGGCGTTTAGGCCATCATCAGAATGTGAACTACAAAGATATAAAAATATAAAAAATGTAAAATACATGTAATAGTGAGTCAAATATTAAAAAATTAAAAATACATGCAGAAAGACACGAAGATGTAAGTGTACAGTCATAATTTATAGGATGTTTAATTATTCTTACCGTCATTAACAAGATTTCGAACGATTAAAAGACATTGGTCTGGTTTTGTAAAGTTCACCCATGTGTTTCTCTAGGTTATAATATTCTCTTATATGCTCTCTTCTCAAAAAGTAAAGGTTGGTAAATTTTAAATTATAGATGGTGATGCATGCGAAAATTCGTGGAAAATAATAAAAAACAATGTAGCTAAATTCAGAGAAGGAATTTTAGTCTTCTGTACTAATATGGTGAACGATGATGAGTGAATGAGGATGAATGACGCTTAAAATATGAAAATGGCAGTTGAAAAGCAAAAGTAAAATGGACATCTGTTGGTGTGGTTTGGAGTTAATGAAGGGTCGTGTTGTTATTAGATGGCGTAATGTGTGATTCATTTAAAAAGCTAAACAAGGGTTTGAAATTAAGACTTAATTGTTCATTTAGACATGTGAAATTATTGTCATTTTTAAGTTTTGTGATTTCTAGAATTTCAAGTTAGTCCATTTTAACTATAAAAGTTTCACAAAGAAAAAGTTGCTTTTTTATAAAGAAACTTTAAATGGACATTAACCCAACTTACTCTGATCAAGATATAAATACTAAAGATGGTAAGAATAATAATAAATTTTTGCAAATACCATTATTTCTTAATGTTCCAATATTTTTATAGCTTTTGACGAAAATTTAGCATTATTTTTGCTAACACTTTCATTTCCAAATTTAAGTAGGCAGAAACAAAGAGACAAAGAATATATCTAAATAATTCAGTGTCAAGCGCTTTTCTAAATCAAGTTAATAGCTTTTATTATGAAAGTACAAATAAGGAGAAATCAAGAGTTTCCAAAATATCGGCCACATGTATTGATAACGTCTTGGTTAATGTAGGTATTTCGTATGATATAAAAACAATTGAACCCTACTTAAAGGATCATTATAGCTTAATGATGTAATTATATATTAGTATAAAAAGTGTTGATGTTACATGCGAACAGCGAATGTACACAAATAAAAACATTGAGAGATTTTCGAAAACATTTCGAGAAGTACAATTCGGTAATGTAATAGATTCTAAACTCTAACATACTTTGGAGAATCAGCTAAAAACCCTAAAGTATAAATATAAAAACAAAGTCAAAAGGACTTAAATAAATTATAATACATATTAACTAATAAATAATAAATATATATGTATATAATATATTAACTAATAAATATTAACTTTATTTCAGCCTTTAATGCATCACTAGGGTGCTTGTTAAGATATTCTAACATAAAATTAATGTTGTCCCTAGCCATTTTCAATTCGCTATTAAACCAAAAAAACATTGCTTTTTCCATTGGAACGGTAAGTTTTTAGGGGAAATGCTTCTAAAACACATCTATTAATGCTATTAATAAATAAATCAATTTTAATATCAGAATTATTCAACAGTACAAATTCTGAAATGGCGCCAGTAACTGATGACGGTGTTTCCGACTATTCTGATAAGCATTCTAAAAGGAAAAAATGTTTTTGTGCTGCGGTAGCTAAAACGGGTGTCAAATGCCCTATCTGCCAATGTTTATGTCACAAAAGTTGCGCGAATAAAGATAGAATTAAAGTGTGTTGCAATGAATCTTTAGATTCATCTAACCTCCAAGATCAAGGTCAGTCTACATTGAAAGGTTATCAGACTAAACACACCTGCAACATTTGCTCAGAATTATTAAAAAAAAATGATATAATTAAGGAGCTAAAACTCTGTAATAAGCTGCTACTCGAAAAAGTAGCATTTCTTGAAAAGGAAAATTTACGCTTAAAATACATACAACCTTTAATTGGCAACCAAGTAAACACCGATGGTGATATATCGGATACATACCTAAATGTTTCGAAAACTAGAGTAAGGCGAGCACAAAGTTCGAAAGTCAACGAAGCGCGTTTGCCTGAGCAAGTTTTTGATAATAATAGTGCTAGTTCTTCTGTAAACGGTGATCTGCTTACAACCGTCATGGAGTCCCAATCATCTAATGTAGGAATACAATTTAAAACTAATACCAATGATAATGAATAGACGGAAGTTGTAAGGAAGAAGCCTAGCAAATCCACACGTAATAATAATTCGAGTCAAAATATTGAAAAGATTAACTCTGAAATTACTATAACCAAGAACACAATTAAATCCAAGAACACAATTCGTGGATCTGCTTTATGGAAGGAAGATAATTTCTGCGCAGTTCGCCGCAAGGCCTGGTTCTATGTGTGATGTGCTAAAATAGATGCCACTACTGAGGTAAAGACAACATATTTAAAAAATCCATTACCAGATAACTCATTTATTGTCGTCAAACTACCAAGCAAAAGCACGGCGACTCATTTAAAGTAGGAGCCGACTATAAGGTTCTTCAGCAATTACAAGAACCTAGCTTTTCGCCTTCATGTGCAACCGTTAGGCGTTTTAATTTTTTTCGCCCAAAGGCCAAGCATCATACAATATATAACTTTCAATAGAACTAACCAATTTTATATGTATTTTAAATACCCAGTCGTTAAAAAGTAAATTACGTGCGTTGAACGCTGAACTCGGTCCAATTAACCCAAATTTTATCTGTTTTAATGAAATTTGGTGTAACAAGGACATAATGTTATGAACTATCAACTAATTTCTTTTCACACAAGAGATATATTAAGACGAGAAGGGTGCGCCATATGGAGCTAGCTCGGTACATGTGCAACACCCCTTGAGCTAAATGGCTTTTGTGAATAACAAACCGTAGAAGTGTGCGGTGTGTCGATGCGCTTAAATAATAAGACATTATTGTTATTTAATATCTATCGCTCTCCTTGCGGAGATTTTAATGTTTTTCTACATAAATTAAGCTTACTTTTGGATAAATTTTTTGAAATCCATTCACTTTTAATCCTATGAGCCGACTTCAATCTAATTTTTTTAGAATATAGTGTAACTGAATAACTTTTTAGAAACATATAACAAGTAATATGAACTATCAGGTAACAAGGCCTCATCTCAGGGGAGGCACTCAAATTGACAATATATTCTATACCTTTCCATTTAAATTTACTGTCGAGGCTAAAGAAACTTTCTTATCAGACCATAATGTGCTAATTTGTAGAATAAGTAAGTCTTCGCTCGTGAATACTAACAAAATTAATGTAAATAAGAAAATCTATGAAAAATGCTTCTCTGCTGAAAATAAACATAAGTTTAGTATTGCTTTAAATAGGGAAACATGCGAAATAGGGAAGCAGACGGATTTAATGAGGAATTTAATATTTTTTACACAATTCTTAGCCAGCTGTTTGAGGATAAATTTCCGTTGAAATCATTTAGCTCTGTACGTGGGCGGAATAACAACTGGGTTTCAAATGAGGTACTGGTATCCAGTCAAAAACTAAAAGACCTATTTCACTTATCTAAAACAAATCCCGAATTAAGAGAATACTATAAGACAAAGAAAAAAAATCTCATATTCAATTCTGTAATAAGACCAAAAAAGAACATTTCAATAACAAAATTATATCTTCTACTAACCCGCATAATAGCTCTTGGGATTTAATAAAACAAGTTACTGGCAATACTGATAATAAACAAAATTTACTCACAGACAAGGGTGAAATAATCTCTGTTCCCATCAAAGTAGTAAATGAATTCATAAATTTCTTCAACAACGAGACATTCCTTTAAAAACTAACAACTATAAAAGTATATATATATATATATATATATATATTTGTGAATTCTCATCTATAGAAATTAATAAAATATAATCATGAAATTAAAAAATAAAAGTAGCTCCGGGCCTAATAATATTTCTTGTAATATCATTAGAGAATTTGGAGTTCTACTGTCTGTCCCAATCAATCAATCAATCTCTCATTTGAGAGAGGATTTTTTTCTGATAAGCTAAAATCAACATTAGTATACCAATATTTAAAAAGGGCGACATTAGAAATCCGAAAAACTACAGGCCGACTTCTATTCCTAACTCTATTTCCAAAATATTTGAATATGCCATGCTTGATAGGCTTCAATGATTTTTATTTACAAACAATATTACCACCGACAGCGAACATGGTTTCACACCAGATAAATTAACATCTTCGGCACTTATTTCATTCTATGAAAATTACGTGGATGACACAATTTTGGCAATACCAAAAGATATGTGTGATATCACACATACGACATTTAACAAATTTTATAAGGGCATTAACTTTACAATGGAGATTGAAGACAGAAAATTACCATTCTTGGATGTAATGGTGCATAGAGATGTTGAAGGGATTATTAGGTCAGATTGGTATCAAAAAGAGATAAACTCCGGTAGAGTTTTGAGATACTTATTCTTCCATAGCCATGAACATAAAGTAGCTATTATAAAAATACTATATCAGATGGACCAGAAACAATGTCCGGTAGGAACATTCTGCGACTTAGCTCTTTGTTCATTAAATACATTAGATGTTGATATGTAATTAATTAACATTATTCTGATTAATAAAGATTAGTACTTTTAACTGAGAATCAATCAATAATGGCATCGATACTGACATTTCACATTGGGTGACCACTAACATAAGCTACGCAAGAGTGCACAAGAGCCAAAATCATAAAACAAATACACAAATATAGCTAAATAACATACCGAGTGTGGAATAACCTCACTTTATAAAAACATTTAAAGAGATAAACATTTTTATGTAGAGTTCTCTACACACCAGCGCCTAACTCAAGTTTTGGTTAAAATATTACAATATGAAGCATTTAACAGTAGTATATGCTATGGGAGTTCTACCCCGAATCCGGATTCTAAGTCCGTGACCTTGTAGTAATTTTTCTAAGTCCGTGTCCTTTTGGGAAGTCGTCGAGTTGTGCTAGTGTGTCTTTGACCTTGAGTAGATAAAGTGCCATCTTGTGGTTTAATTATTTTTGCAATAAACATTTCTTGTGGTTTAATTATTTTTTTCCTTGAATATTTGTAAATTTGAAAATTATTGTAATTTAGGGGAGGATGTAAATCTGCAAATTATTGTAATTGTATTGATAATAATAAATAAAAGTTTTGCAAATTAAAAGTAATTGGAGTTTAGAATAATTGGTGCTAAGAGACGCACACGTCCTTGCTGTTTTTTTCGTAGAATATTTAATAGGGGAGGATGTAAATCTGAAAATTATTGTAATTGTATTGATAATAATAAATAAAAGTTTTGCAAATTAAAAGTAATTGGAGTTTAGAATAATTGATGCTAAGAGATGCACACGTCTTTGCGGTTTCTTCCTAGAATATTTAATAGGGGAGGATGTAAATCTGAAAATTATTGTAATTACTGATAATAATAAATAAATAAAAGTTTTGCAAATTAAAAGTAATTGGAGTTTAGAATAATTGATGCTAAGAGATGCACACGTCCTTGCGGTTTCTTCCTAGAATATTTAATAGGGGAGGATGTAAATCTGAAAATTATTGTAATTATTGATAAAAAAATTAAAGTAATATGCATGCGATAAAGCTAACATATGTAAACACGAAAATTATTGTTATTATTAATTATTAATTTGTTGATAAAAAATAAAAATATTAGTAATTAAACTAATTGGTTTTAGGTGATTTAATTAGTTTTTTTATACTTATTTGTTAGATTAGAGTAATTGTGGTAACATAAAATTATTATAATTCGTTGATAAGAACTAATTATTTTTTTATGTGAGTGCATTTTGTGGTTTAATATATAGACTGACTTCTAAATAATTGATGATAAGAGGTGAGTTTTAATTGTTCTAACAAGCGTACACATAAATTTAGATGAATCATCGCGATAAACAACACATATTGCGGTTTTTGCAAATTGCGGTGCGTCCAGACGTTTACTCATCGGCGACTTTGATGTCATATAAAAGGGGGAACAATTTGTTTACAGCATCAGTTCGATTTTCAAATTCGCAAATACAATAACGTTAATTGCAATGGAGCCAGTTTTAATCGCGACTACTGCCCAAAATATGGCTAACCTCAGCCGAAAATTGGTCGAAACAGTTGATGGTGATGATCCTATTATAAAACACTGCTCCAAAAGTATACGGCTAATAAGGCGTGGGTTGAAAAAGGTGATTGCCGTTGGTACAAAACAGGCTATGTTAGCATCCATCGCCAATATAGTGAGTTGTCGCGCGCTATTAAAAACAAAATTTCATCGAGGTGCTGGCGTTAATGTTAGAGCGAGGAAGTCTTCTCTCATTAAGTGGGAAGAAATGGAATCTGCCTTTAATTCAAGGATGCGTACTGGAGTCATAGTAAATTTGGGGCACAAGGATCCCATCGTATTTATGGAAGATTGTGGGAAGATGTGTGGGCTTAGATTAAAAACCGCTTTGAAAAAGGAACCCTTTTTGAAGGTAAACGCAGTATTTTGCGGCAAATTTATTAGGATGAGTAACGCGGGTGAAGAGATTGAAGACGTTAAATACATAAATTCAAAAATGCCGTCAATGATAAGCAGGGATACAGACTTGGTCACATGGTATGTTGACAATATATTGACGTCGATTCTTACGGAATTGGAGGAGTTTCAAGAGAGGGGAAGCGGCTGGGCTTTGGATGAAATTATAAGTTTGACCATAAAGATTAATAAACATGTGCCTCTAAGGGCGACATCATATGTTCCCCTACCGCCTCAAATACACGTAAGAAAGCATGTATAAATATTGAAAACAGGGACGACGCTTGTTTTGCGTGGGCAGTGGTGTCAGCCCTTCATCCAGCCAGAAACCACGCGGAAAGAACGTCTTCGTATCCTCATTATGGAGAAGTGTTAAATTTGGAGGGGATAACGTTCCCAATGCAAAGGGGAAAAATTAATTTATTCGAAAAAAATAATAATATTCTGGTGGCATATCTGTCACTTTATAGCGATCATTGGGTAACACGCTATAGACTCGCATAGGTCCTATATATTTTGGTGCGATTTTACGGCTAGTACCTTTCCCTGCACTATTTGCCTCAATCATGACTAACTGCCCCACTTTATACTATCTAGCAACCTTCATCTTTTTGTTGAACTGATCCCTTTGACGATCCTGATTAATTGTCAGACGCCTTTCAACCTCTGCTCTTATTTCGTCGAGATTAAAACGAAAATCCTCATTTAACCCTAATTTTGCCCCAAGAATATCTTCTTCGCTGTTGGGACTAAATCCGAAAAGTAATTCACTGGGTGTTTTCTTAGTTACTTGATGTACGGTGTTATTCATCCCAAATTGTACCTTATTTATTACACTGTCTCACTCATTTTCTGAGGTACTCGTCGTGGACAATGCAGACAATACCGTCCTGTTGAACCTTTCCACCTGCCCGTTTGCTCTTGATGTCGCAACTGCATTTAAAATTAGAATAATACCGTGTTTTCGGCAAAACTGTTTAAATTTCCTCGATGTAAAAGCTGTGCCACTATCAGCTATAATTCTTTTACGAGCACCAAACAACGTAAACAGGCGTTTCAAGAATCTCTCCACGTACCTCTCTTTAGTAGATTTTACAGCCTCGAGCGCAGTGTATTTAGTGAATGCATCCACGCTTGCTATCAAATGCATATTCCCTCGAGGGTTTTTTTTTTAGAAAGATCCAAGGTGATCTATGTGAATAGTATGATAAGGTACAGCAACTTTTTGTATTGGATGTAAATACCCTTCTTTTTTACCTCCCGCTGATTTATGGTAAAGACAAGGTATGCAACAGGCGATGTATTTTTCGACATACTTTCTGACATAGGACATTAAGGGTTTTCTCTGTAGAAAAATGTCTCACATCATCATGGGCCTTACATACGACTTGTTGTCTCATGCCACGTGGAACCACCCATTAAATACCTTTTACAGTTATTCGGTAAACCCTTCCATTACGCAATGCATAGTTCTTATAGATTTGCCTTTCGTACTCATCTTTTAGTGTCGGTGAGCTGTCCAGATAATACCCAATCGGCAGGTTCTATTCTCAGGACAAGAGTCTGTCTGTCGTCTGGTGCTACCTCACTGTAGTCAGGGTTTCGGCTCAACGCGTCCACATGCTTCATTTTCTCGCCAGGTCTATACTTGACTTCGAAATCAAACTCTAGCAGTTCCAATAACCACCACCGTCCAATGCGTGGAACAATATCCCTTTTTGAACTTGCTGTTTTGAGGGCATTGCAGTCGGTCACTACTTTAAACTTTCGCCCTAATAAGTAACACCTAAATTTCTTCATACTTTCCACAACTGCAAGAGTTTCTAGTTCATATGAGTGATACTTAGTTTTTGGTGTGGTTGTCTGTCGACTGAAATATGCCACAAGTTGTAATTTTCCACTTTTATTTTGCATCAGAATTCCTGCCACCCCCAGTGCGCAAGCGTCGGTATGCAATTCAGTAACGTCATTGGGGTCGAACAATGCCAGCAAAGGCCGCGTGCTTAAAATATTCTTTAATTTTTCGAAAGATTTTGCTTTTCCCAATTCAGGCAAACTCTCTGCAAAACAATCTCTGAAATCATCCAACAAAACAAATAGTTTTTCCTTAATTTCCTGATCTACTTCGCCAATTAATATTTTGTTTCGTTCAAGAGTTCTTTTATTTGATTTTCTGCAATGCTTAAAACCTGAGCACCAACATCTAGGTTGCAACTGTGATCTCTCACTAAGGGGTTTTTCCTACCTAAATTTAATTCATGCTCTGAAATATTGATCACAGGTACAAAAGTTTTAAATTTATCCGATACCGAAATAATCACTCGGAGAATAACGTACTCCCCTTCATCTAAATTCCTTAAGCTTGATTCAATTAGCAAATAACCTGCGAAATTATCCCCTGCTTTCACCTCCACATTGGCTACATAATTTGGCTGAATTGTAACATCTTTAACCGGAAACAGAGCAATTCTAGTTAGTTCAGGTTCAATCGCCAAAACTGAAGGTTCTTGATCAAAGCGAACAAATTTTAAAGTCGTATTTGTTTTAACAACTAAAATTCCTGGATTTTCCGTAAAAGTTTGACCTATTATAAAAGGAAATTGCTGAGCACTATCGGGCACAATATAAACTGGAACCATCTCCTCAACTTCGTCCAACTTTATTTTTACAGTAAACATTCCTAAAGCTAAAACAGATCCCTCACCATACACACGTAGAACAAAATTATTTACAGGTTCAATATTTACATTAAGTTTTTTAGCTTCTGAGTGTTTAATTAAATTACACCCACTACCAAAGTCAATGTAAGTGTCGAATGCTTGCCCGGCTATACTAATGGTTTTAATAAATTTTTTATCTTTGTTAGGTGCCAATAGTCATATATTTTTACCGCTTTTGCAATTTCTTTGGAAATGCCCAGGCTCGCCACAACGGAAGCAAATTTTGCCCTTACGGCACTCTAACCTTGTATGGCCCTCCGCACCACAATCAAAACAACGCAGCTTTTCTTCCCGTCGTCCATAAGGTTAAAGATGCCTTACCGGATTCCGATGTTTTAATTTTAAATTTTTCTGCTTGGGAACAAAAGTACTAGATCCTGGCGCTGCTACACGGGTCTTACAATTTTTCAAATAAGCAAGTAAACCTTCACACCTATCAAAATTTGCTGCAAACGAAGCAGCTTCCACCATTGGGTAGGCTAGCCCATCAATAATACACGATAAAGCGTTCGGGCCCGTTATACCACAGTTATTTAACAGAATGAGCTTATGATAATAATATTCTGTAAAGTTTTCATTCGGTTGTCTCTTTCGAGCGAGCATTAGTCTAAGTTGATCACAAAAGTTGAATTTAGATGGAGGAGCTGTAATTAAGTTTTCTTTCCATTCCAACCAAAATTTACATGCGGTAGACTACAATACCACTTCTGTGCCAAACCCCTTAATTTTGGCAGCCCCTGACAAGCTGTTTGATCGTCCCAATTAAACATAATCTTTAATTCATCTACCCTATTGCACCATTGGTTAATTGTTTGTGAAGCATCAGTAGGATCAAACGAAGGAATTAACTCAGATCGTGAAGGTGTTGATACTGCACTAGGGGCTGAATTTGTAGTAGCCCCTTGCGAAATAGTTAAGTTACGAGGAGCTTGATCGCCGATTGTGGTTGCTAGAGATTTAACGATGCCGACAAGACTAGCTATTTGAGCATTCACTGTTTGAGGTGTATCTAGTGGAACTGGCTGTTTACTAGGGGGTTTTAAATTGGTACTAGATTTTCTAATTTTTGGTTTAACAAAACTAGTGGTAATTGAAACGGGTAAACAAAAACGCTATCGCTTTCACTGCTTGGTTTGTTTGGTCGCCATTATGTTATTTGACTATCGGTTACGTAACCCCACACCTGAATGTAAAAAGGACAAAAATATAGGGTATTAATGTAGGCGTCTTTTTTGATTGTATGACCAAATTCATCTGCTTAAATACCAATTAATGAATTACTTTCGAGCTTAAGATTTACACACTTATCACCGTTTGCAATCAGTTTACTTAACATAATGCACCAACCTTGAAATTCCTACAACAGGGAAACCGCGCTGCGGACGGTTCCATTATTTTGAACCAGGGCCCTTGGGTCCCTTTTAGTTGATGACAAAACTCCAGCCCTTGGGTTGCAGCTAGTGGCTCCTGAAAGACCGTATTCGCTAGCCAGGCCCCTACTTGGGCCTGCTCAACTAGACATAACTATTAATTAACTAGCCAGGCCCCTCCTTGGGCCTGCACAACTAGTTACAACTGTTAATTAACTAGCCAGGCCCCTCCTTGGGCCTGCACAACTAGTCACAACTATTAATGAACTAGCCAGGCCCCTACTTGGGCCTGCACAACTAGTCACAACTATTAATCAACTAGCCAGGCCCCTACTTGGGCCTGCACAACTAGTCACAACTATTAATGAACTAGCCAGGCCCCTACTTGGGCCTGCACAACTAGTTACAACTATTAAACAACTAGCCAGGCCCCTACTTGGGCCTGCACAACTAGTTACAACTATTAAGCAACTAGCCAGGCCCCTACTTGGGCCTGCACAACTAGTTACAACTCAACCACCAACAATTGTAATGAGCCTATTAGCTCACCTTATATATCATTTAATCTATTTACGCTTCTTTACACTTCATCAAATCACTCTAGCAACCCTTCACACTTTAGGGTTCAACCTAGCGCCCCTTCACTACCAACACTGGGTTCTCCCTCGCAACCCATTTTTACTAACACTGGGTTCTCCCACGCAACCCATTTCTAATCACTTCACTGGGTCCACTCACGCAACCCAGTACAACTACTTATAGCTTAATAACTAATCTTAACCAAGCCTGGGTTATTACACAACCCTTAAATGAAAACACAACCTCACGTTTTCCGCGCCAAACAAGAGTACAACCCACTCGTACTTAATTACAGCGCGGCGCCTCAACTCACACTGCCCGCAGTTGACAATGACCTCGATTCAACCTACTCACGTACTCCCAAAATCAAATTCGCTGCAATGAAAATACAAGCGCTTGATGCATTTTAGAAAACTTGCAGGTCAACGTAGAAATACTCAACAACTTATTTTGCAACCCCTTTATTAATTAAATGAAAATTAAATACAACTCTACATAATTTTCAATAATAAACGAGACGGAAATTCGATAAGAAAAAAATATGCAACAAAGTATTAACAAATCGTGGGAAAATAGTAGATAATTTTTTAATAACAGGCGAAAAAAAAATATGCAACAAAGTATTTATCGATAGAGGAAATGTGCATTGTGCGCGTGTTTATCATTTTTAACATTTTTAATGATTAATAATTAATTTACTTCATTTCTTCTCCCAAAAAATATATTATTCATTAAGTGCACTCGTTCGAGTTAAGTTGTTGTTGTTGTTTTGTTACCCATCAAATTCAAAAATGAGTTTAGAAGACTTAAACAAAGTTGGAATGTTGGAAAACAAAGATACAAAAAAAAATAAGAACTTTGGTAAACGAGTTAAAACAAAATTTGGTGTGGCAATACTTTGCGAATGTGACAATTTTGTCACTTTCTTGCCTTCCAGATTTTCTAAGATCATAACCGAGGAATGGATTGAAGAAAAAGAGAAAAGTGGAAACAAGTATTCGCTTATTTATCGTGGAGAAAAGGCCACGGGTAAGGCGAATAATGCAGTTTTAGTGGAGATCGTACCCTGCTGTGAGTAAAACAAGTAAATATTTTTTTTTATTATAATTTAATAATATCATTGTTAATCATATATCAATTTTAGTGAAAAAGAATACAGTAATAGATAACATACAATTAGAATTAGATAATATAAAAAAAATATTTAAAAATCTATCATTATCGATACCACCAAATTTAAATAATGAAATTAAAAAGTGCACAATATGTCAAAGAAAAACTTTCGATTATTTGGACGATTGCAAAAAAATTAAAGACAAAAGTCTCTCAAATGGTCTAATACGTAAATGTGAGCGAATAATTGGGGAGTTAAAGTATTTTAAAAATCGTTTTATCAATTTTCAAAATCAACAACAACAACAAGAACCAATACCATCAACATCATCAACATCAATATCTCCGCCAATAAAAGAAAGTAGCAAAATAATATGGAAAAATGTAAGTATACACAGAGAGAGGGAAAGTAATTGATTATAGAAAAAAATATATTTTAGATTAATTCTGCTTTCAATAACCGTACGCAAACTTCAATAATTTTAAATGTAAATGTAAAAGAAATCAAGGAATTTCTTAAATTATGTTTTGAACTTATCGAAAAAAAATCTACTGACCTCTTGAAAAGTTTGAAAGCATTTAAAATGAATTTAATATTTTGCGGGAGATATGTTCTTCCAAAAGAAGAAGAATCCGAAGAGAATAAATATTTTCAAACAACAAATCGTGAAATTCTTAATAGCACAGATTTTGCCGACGCATTCGAAAAATTGTATGAAGAAATCATAACACAGGTAATGCGTGCGTGTATCCGTATTTTTTTTTCTACTTTTTTATTTTCTTTTTACTTTTTAGCTAGAGTTTTCAAGAACGAGGTAGCGGTTGGACGCTATTAGAAATAGTTTCCATGCAGGTGAACATATGCAAATATTCACCTCTCTCCGGATCTTCATACATGAAACTACCGCAAGAAATTGTAAAGAAGATAGCAACACTTAATATTGAGAATATTGGTGATAATAAATGTTTTGTTTGGTGTATTATGGCACAGATGGTACCGACAAAAATAAATCCGAGGTCTCCATCATCGTATCCTCAAAATATTGAAGATTACCTAAACTTAAAAGGTATAGATTTTCCCGTACAGTTATCTGACGTAAAAAAATTTGAAAAATTAAATAGTCAAATTTCTATAAATGTTTTTGGTTTAGACACAAAAAATAGTATTTACGTATTATATCGAACTGGTGCGATAAAAAAGACGCATGTAAATTTATTATTAATTCAGAGCGTAAGCAATAATCACTATGTTTTAATACATGATTTGAGTAGACTATGTGCAGCTAACATTAGTAAAAATAAAGGCAAAATTTATATTTGTGACAATTGTTTAATACATTTTACACGTGAAATTACATTTGAACAGCATAAAATATGTTGCTATAAAAATCCTGGTATGAAAGTGGAATTTTAAATAAGGATGAAAAAATTAAATTTAATAATCATACGACGCTTTTATATCAACCTTTTGTTATCTATGTGGATATAGAGTGTCTAACGAAATCGATTTCAAGTTGTGAACAGGTTACATCAAGATCGTTTACAAATAACTATCAACACCACACACCATATTCAGTAGGGTATTACGTAGTATGTTCGTTCGATTCCTCAAAAAATAAATACCATTCATATACGGGTCAAAATTGTATTGATTGGTTTTTAGAACAGCTTAAGATGGAATGTGGTAGGATTGCGGACGATTTGAGGACTTGTCAAAAACCAATTAACGAACTGACGGACGCAGAAAATTCGATGTATGCGAACGCGACCAATTGTTACGTATGTGATGTCGCGTTTGATGATGATGAATGTAATCATTAAGTTAAATACCACAATCACTTTACGGGAAAATTTTTATATGCTTTATGTAACAATTGTAATCTCTTAACTAAAATCGTTTCAAGCGTCCCCGTTTTTTTTTCACAATTTTACTCATTACGATAATCACTTTTTAATAGAAAAATTGGCTGCTATCGATAAAAATATAACCATTATTCCGGAAAATACGGAAAATTATATTTCGGTTATTATCAAAATTGATAAAATCCAAGTTAAATTCTTAGATTCTTTTAAAATTTTGTCTACATCACTAGATAAACTAATACAGAGACTACCCGATGAAAAATGTACAAGTTTGCGAAAACATTTTCCCGATAAAAATAAATTCGAATTAATAAGGAGAAAAGGTGTTTTTCCTTATGATTACATGAGTTGTATGAGTAAGCTGAACGAAACAACACTCCCACCAAGATATCTTTTTTATTCAAAATTAAACGACGAAAACATAAGTGTTGAAGATTATGATCATGCTACAAATGTTTGGCAAATATTTAAAATTAAAAATTTAGGTGAATATTCTGATCTGTATTTAAAAACTGACGTTCCAATATTGGCGGATTGTTTTGAAGAATTTAGATCTGTTAGTATGATCACTTACGGTTTAGATAGTGCGGCATTTTTTACTGCACCGGGATTTTCGTGGGCGGCCGCACTTAAATTAATAAAAATCCAACTTGAACCGCTAACAGACTATGATCAAATTTTATTTTTTGAACAATCTTTAAGAGGCGGTCTTACGCAATGTAGTCATCGCTATGCCGTTGCAAACAACAAGTACATGAGTAAAATCATATTTATTATATTTGGATGCGAACAATCTATACGGTCACTCAATGTCACAAAATTTGCCGACCGACAATTTTGTTTGGCTCGATCTTGATGCAACCAAAATTTTAGAGCATAAATTAAAAACCAAAAACTTTGATACAATAGAATATAATAAAAAAGAAAGAGTTAAATCTTGTATTTTAGAGGTTGACGTAATAATCCCTCAAGAGAAACACGATTATTTTAAAGATTTACCATTTTTTCCTGAACAACTAAGCATCAGCGACGGCGGGAGTGGTGCCAATGTTAAAAAATTAATTGTAACTTTATACGACAAAAAGAAGTATGTATGTCACATTCAAAATTTAATACAGGCCCTTAAATTTGGAGTAGAATTAAGTGTGGTACATAGGGTTTTAGAATTTTCCGAATCCGATTGGTTAGCACCCTACATAAATTTAAATACAAAGTTAAGACAAGAAACAACTTCAAAATTCGAGCAGGACCTTTACAAATTATACAATAATTCATTTTTTGGAAAAACGTGTGAAATCTTAAGGAATCGTCGATTAATAAATGTCGTATCAGAATGGAATTCCGCTAGGAAATTCATATCATCTCAAGATTTTAAGTCATTTAAAATTATAAATAAAAATTTAGTAATAATAGAGAGAAATAAAACGAAAATTAAATTTAATAAACCATTATATTTAGGTATGTGCATTTTAGATTTGTCTAAAACTGTAATGTATGATTTTCATTATTCCTTCGCTCAAGACATTTTAAGTAAACAATTTGAAATTACCTTATGTTATATAGATACAGACTCTTTACTTTATTTTCTTAAACCTTTAAATGATAAAGATAACATCTATGATGTTATAGCAAAACACTGTAATGAATACTTCGACACATCATCTTATAAAGATAGTAATATATTTAATATTCCATTAGTAAATAAGAAAGTGTTGGGTAAAATGAAAGACGTTCTCGATGGAGTGATCATAACTTCATTCATTGGTTTAAGATCAAAAGTATATGCGTATAAAGTAGAGGAAAATGATGATGAGGATAAAACAACGAAAAAAGTTAAAGGTGTTAAAAAAATGGGTGTAGCACGCTTGAGCTTGTAGCGTTATAATTTTATAAAACTTTTAAATCATTGTTAGAGACGTTTGATACTAATAATTTGTTAAGGAAAAGAAAATACGTTTGTTGAATTTGATAGTTTATTAAATGTAAGCTTGTCATGTAGCGCTTCATTTTCAATTGGTTAATTATTCTGCCTATCCACCTTCCCAGAGAATAACTGCTCTTGGTTTATCATTTTTTTTAATGGGCTCGGTTTAGAGAATACCTTGTTAATGGTGTGGTCCGATTTTATTTTAAGATCCAGTGCACCGAGTCATTTATTAGCATCATTGGAGTTTCTGGTAGTTGGCGTGACCCTACAATGGGATTAATATTATCTTGTGTTTTACTTAAGTCAAAATTACTTACCTGGCTTTTCAGAGTTTTATTGGTAGCTTTGTTTCGTCTGATTCTTTTCAATGTTTATGTGCAGTCATCGTCTAGTGTGTTTTAAATGATAAAATGTCGGGTTTAAATGATAAAATAGATAATTAAATAATTAATATTTCAGTACTTACTTCTTTTGCTTTCCTCGTGCACTGATAATTGACGCGGAATTTAGGAGGTTAAGGATGTCAGCTGTCACTTGGTTTGACAGTGTGAGTTGTGTTGCCGCTGTCTAGGCGCTTAGGTTAACTACTTGATGCTACTGGGTGTTTTCGCACCGTGCAGTAGTACAGGTGTGTAACATATTTTTTTTAGGCCCTTGATAATATTTGTTTTTTTTTGTGTTAAAATTTTGCGGTAATTGGTAGGTCGCGTAGATTGGTGACCATGAGGTAATTCCTAAAGTTGGTGTGCCTGCTTTCAGGGGATTTTGGATCGTCTTCCGATTTCGGAAATTTGAGAGTCCTTTCGGGTTTCGTCTGCGTTACGATTAAGTCGTGATTATACAGTGAGTTCCATCCAGTTTTTTTTTATTGTGATTAATTTCGAAGTTTCGTCGAAGTATCTAAATAGGTGTTTGTGACCAGTTGTATGACTGATTATTCGATCGATTATTACAATCTCCGCCTTAGTGTGATTGAATCTGCGAATTTTTCTACTCAGCACGCGGAAACCAAAACCACGTTGAAAACACGTGAAGCCGAATTCCATCAAAGGTAATCACGAGGTTTTTCCTTGTACTCTTGGGCTAAATTTTATCTCTCTAGGCTTTTAATTTTGGGCTTTGATATTGCCGTTATTCTGGAGCGTTGTTGGATGCTGGTTCCCGAAATTTTCTTTGACGTCGGATTGGAATCCGCCATCTTGGGCACCATTTTGGCACGTGCGTTCCTGCTTTTCCTGCTCTATTTCCTCTGGGTAATTTTGATTACGTCTTCGCCATTGCGGATGAGGAGGTTACGAAGGGGAGAATTTGGGTTGCAGAACTAAGGGAAATTTTGAAACAACCACCTACTCTACACTTCCGTAATTTTTGTGAGTTTTTAATTAATATTTAAGTATTATCAACTGAAACAAAGTAAAGTGTTTCTTAATAATTGCTTTATAATTCAGTAATTAAATTTACCTTTTTTTGTAAGATTGTTCACCACTATGAATGTGCGTGATTTCCAACTGTAAATACTTGTAAAAATTTTTTTTTGAACAATTTCATTTTAAATTCATTTAATCGAAGTTGGTATTTAACCACCATCAAATTAAATCTTGTTTGATTCAATTTTGGTATGGGTATTCAACCATATCGTTACCTTTTGTGCTAATTTTTTTTTGCGTTGGTCATTTTGATCAAATTACTCCTTCAGGGTACATGATATTGCTTTCAACTTTCGCTACTTATCACTTAGTTTTATGTAAGACTTATTTTGTAAAGTGCGGTAGGCCTACATCATTACATTTAGTTTGCGCTACGCAATTAGCTTTAAGTTACGCTATAATATTTTATTTTTTTGCTGGGCTTTAGTCCCTTGTTTTTGAGGTGTGCTTGCCACATCATTCTAGTGAACATTTTGCTACGTTAGGTCTGCACTGGCCTTACATACTTTTTGTATTAAACAACATCTTGACCTATGGTCAATATTGTATTTAATTTGTATATAGCTATTGACACTGGAAAGGTTAAACTAGCCTTATGTAAATTCGTTTTTATTGATCAACCTAGTGATCTATGGTCAATACTGTTTATATTTTGTACATATCTGAAAGTTTTTTATTGATTAAATTGGTAATCAAACAAGTTTGTTATTTTCTTTGTACCCTGATTTATCTTTTATTGCTGACAGCTATTCCATACTTATCTGTGTCGTACTTTACAGGTAACATTTACAAAAGCTTATTTGGGTTCAAGTACGTGGCGCCCAATCATTTTTTTTTCTGAAACCACGGCATTCACGACTAGCTGGCCGTCAACTTAAATAGGCAAAATTAATAAAAATCCAAAATCAAAAAAGGGAAGCCACAAGCTTCGAAATAAAGATAAAACTATTTCTTTTAATTGTATTCGATCGATCAATCATTCTGTATATTCAATAAAAGTTAATAAGTAAGCTCTTAATTGCAAAGATGACAAAAGATATATTTGCGAAGATAACATTAGAACCCTTCCATTTGGGCATTATAGTCTTACGTTTGAAACTTAATACGATGCGCGTTTTTTTTTACTACTGCTCTTCTAGTCTCTACTCAAAGCACGAATGTTTTATTTGAGCGAAGCCATTTTCGCTTTGTACTTTATAAGTAAAAAAGTTTTTTTTTTTTTACTTATGATCGTATAAAGCTAAAATATCTTCGACATCAAATAAAACATAACTTCTTTTGGCGGAAGAACTCTTTGACGAGATTCTTTTTTTATATATTATCTATTTGTATGTACCTATGTATATCTATGTAACGCTATTTTATATAAAAAAAAACATATTACCTATTTTTATCAAATATTTTATTTTAGGGGAAACCTTTTCGCTTTGTAGTTTATAGGTATTTTTTGTTTACTTATGTATAATATCTTGTATTTTATTAACAATTATATTTTCTATTTTCATTAATTAATTTTGAAATTAATTAAATTATGTTTTTTTTTATATATATATTTTATCTACTTTTGTCAATAAATATTATAACTATATATATCTAATGTAAAAATGTACCATTTTATATTGTGCTAATAAAAAACCATAAATGTTCTTAAGTATTTTATTATTAATCATCTCTCTCTCTCTCTCTCTAGTATTAATACATAAATTTATACAATAATTTTAGTTCCACTTAATAATAATAATAGTAATAATAATAATAATAATGATTAACAACAATATTCTATAGATTATTAAAATGTATAAAGGCAACAAGCAGTTTAACATTTTTTAAAGAACACATATTTAAATCATCATCATGATAGGGACAATAAACATCATTAATTTCCCTTTTATAGTTCGGCACATCACTCTCATGTTCCAAATTAATTATTAAATTTTCATTATTTATAAACTTTGTTGTATAAACATTTTATTTATAAAAGTTTTCGAACTGTCCCCGACAATGGTTTATACTCCACTATATTATCACACAACATGAGACAATAAGCTCTGGTATTTGCATTAAATTGTCCTGTCGTTTCCATTTCTATTTTTAAATCAATCGTTGACGATTTTACAGTTTCATTTTGTTTAGATAAATCAAAAACGTAAAGCATGTGATGTTTAAACTCATCATAATCAAATAGAGGAGAAGATCTATCTTTTTCATAGTAACTTTTGAAGAAGGAACAATAATTTAGGTAGGGCAATGTATAATCACCGGATGTTATTTCCAAATTCATGTTATCATAGGGATAACACTCCGAGTTTAGGAAAATTTTCATTTTTCTTATGTTACAATGATCAAATAGAGATGAATCTTTGTTAAAGTTATCTTTACGTTCCTCTTGAAATGCCACTATAACATAACGAGGTCTTTCCAAACTCGTAGATGTTTTTACTGTCCATATGTCTTTGGAGGTTGTTCGTAATGATGGTAATTCGTGAAGTTCCGATTTACGAAAAGCAATTCTAATCGATCTGTCATTTTTTATGGAATTTAACAACTTCAATCTAACTCCGTCGTTAACTTGAACGTGCTGTACACGCCATTCGATTTTTTCCAAGTTAATTTTAACTCTGTCCACTGTTCCATGATAACAATTCGTATCGGTGCGAGCTCTTAAGAAAATCAGTTCCTGTTTAGCGTTTATGATAACTTTTTCGTAGTCTTCGGCAAATCCAAATAATAGTTTCAATGGAAGTAAACAGAAATATTTTTTAGATCCCTCAAGGTAGGTGGGGTGTTCTCCGGTCTTACACCATCCCGCTGTAGCGAGGCTTTTATTTTGAAAATCTTCTAATGAAAGGTAACTTTTCAAAGTGGTCGTGATGCCGGGATCTCTACTTTTATCCACTTCAACCCCATTCAGTTCGTAACGTATTTCATCAAAAAGAAACGAAAATGCATTTCTAACAAATTCAAAAATTTGCGGAGGTGTTTCTTGTCCTTGCTGTACAACTGGTGGAGGTGGTAAAATTACTTTACCTTCAATACATAGATAACTGTTGTATGTTTTTGTATAAATGTCTTGATGTTGTATCAAAATTCGAATTTCATCTGAATTATCGAGACCGTTCGTTCTCGGTAGATACGTATGATAATCCTCTCGTACGATGGAATCTTCAAAATGAATTTCTTCGTAAAGATTTAAACAAGATGATAATAATGACGATGAAGACATTGAAAACTATTTACGCTTAACTTTCAATCCGATTGCTAATAATTTATTTACACTATCACGTGTTAACCTTTTCAATGGTGATCTTGTACTAAACACACCATCAACACCATTACTGCTTTTTGTTGAAGACATCGCCGCCGTCGTCGTCGTCTTTTGTTGGTGATTTTTGTATACGATACCCATCTGTCTCTCTTTCTCGTTAAACTTTTCTCTTCAATTCCAAACAGACGATGATATTTTCACCGCGAAAATTAACAGGAACACCTTCCTGATCTAATATCTTAATGGTAATGTTATCGATCGTTTTTGTGTTGACTGTTAAATAGCGAATATTTCGCGGTTCGATATTTATAGCAAATCCGGGATCGACAAGCGGCGAAAATTCAAAGAGTGTATGACTTAACTTGCTGTCGTAGTAGGCACCCGTCACTATATTACATTCCACTCGAATCCTACTTACTTTTATAATTTGTACGGGCAAATCGGATTCGTGTTTTTCATTAGCTTTGAGAATTTTTCTTGAAAATCCAAACACCTTAGCCGTACTATCCAACGGTGTAAAATCAATATCGAATATACTCTTTATTTCACATTTAAGAGTATTATTATTCGGTTTAAGACTAAATATTTTTTCTGGTTCGTCCTTGGTTTCTTTAGCGTTATCACCACCACCACCACCTTCACTGAGTTTGTTTTGTAGAAATTTTTCCAAATCACTAATTTCATACGAACCCGTCGGAATGACAATTATTTTCTTTTCGTCATCATCATAATAAAATTTATTATTTTCTTCGTCGATATTTGGAATACTATTGTAGGAATAAAATCCAATCAAACCCAAACAATATTCATACTCTGCGTTTAATTCGATATTTGGATAATAATCTCTGGACAACACGCTCGTTGTACCCTGCAATGTGAACGTTTGTAACATGACTGAGGAGAGGAGGGAGGAGAGAAAGAAAAAGAATTGTAAATTTAATTGATTTTATTTTTTAAAAACATCAAACATAAATGACCGCAATTAAAAGTATTATAGTTTTGAAATTGTTTATGGTTATATTTAATAGTACAAAATTTAAAATAATCAATCACAAAAACGGTTTGTGATGAGGATGGTGGTGGTGGTGGTGATTTTGAAAATATTCAAACAAAACTTAAAATTATAGATGCTAAAAAGTCCATTAGAAAGAAACTGATGGCTTTAAAACTGGGTGAGGCGGAAACAAATGAAAAACTTGTAAAAACCTATAAACCACTATTAAAACCATTGAAAAAAATGATTGAAGCTAAAACAAAGAGACGAGGAGAAGAAAAAGAAGAAGAACAACAACAAAAATTTCTACTTAAAAGATTTAAATCTGACGACGACGACGACGACGACGACAACGAGGATGAATATAAAGATAATAATTTATTTAAAAAAAATAAAAAACTTAAAACTTTATCAAGTAGTGATGATGATGATGATGATGATGATGATGATGATGATGATGATGATGGTGATTTTGAAGACGATAATGGTAATGCAAAAGATATTGATGATGATGATGATAAAGTTATTCATGATGTAGATGATTCGTTACAATCTGAACCTACAACATTGATACCAGCACCACCACCATCACCACCACAACGAACAAGCGGCATTACTGAAGTTTTAAGTAGATACAATGAAAATATTCGTGATTATATTAAAGGATCACTTTTTAATAGTTCTCCGAAAGAATATGATAAATCTAAAAGTACTTCGCTTCAATATTCAAATAAAACACATAGTTAATGTTGATCGTACAACAGGTAATATAAACGTAAAAGGAAAAGTCTACGAAGCATCCAAAGGTCTATTTGAACTTCTATTTAAAAAAGAACCGATCGACTACTCAGAAGACGATGAAAAAAACTATATGGAAATTTTAAATTTAACAAATTCCTTAAGACAAGGTTTCGAAGAAGGCAATCGTATGGTTGGCAATAAAGGATATAAATATATGACAATAATAAAACCTAATCTAACTCGAGCAAAACGCGAAAAACAAACAAAGAAAAGCAGTGGATTTGGGTTATTTTGTGGTGCTGACGGTAGTGGCAGTAATATGATGATGATGACTGTTGAATCTGACAAACCCTATTTTCGTAATATTTATTGGAACGATCCAAACGAATTGGTAGATAGATTGTATTTATTACATTCATCAAAAATGGTTGGAAATACTTCACAATTCCAATTCCAAACAGACGATGATATTTTCACCGCGAAAATTAACAGGAACACCTTCCTGATCTAATATCTTAATGGTAATGTTATCGATCGTTTTTGTGTTGACTGTTAAATAGCGAATATTTCGCGGTTCGATATTTATAGCAAATCCGGGATCGACAAGCGGCGAAAATTCAAAGAGTGTATGACTTAACTTGCTGTCGTAGTAGGCACCCGTCACTATATTACATTCCACTCGAATCCTACTCACTTTTATAATTTGTACGGGCAAATCGGATTCGTGTTTTTCATTAGCTTTGAGAATTTTTCTTGAAAATCCAAACACCTTAGCCGTACTATCCAACGGTGTAAAATCAATATCGAATATACTCTTTATTTCACATTTAAGAGTATTATTATTCGGTTTAAGACTAAATATTTTTTCTGGTTCGTCCTTGGTTTCTTTAGCGTTATCACCACCACCACCACCTTCACTGAGTTTGTTTTGTAGAAATTTTTCCAAATCACTAATTTCATACGAACCCGTCGGAATGACAATTATTTTCTTTTCGTCATCATCATAATAAAATTTATTATTTTCTTCGTCGATATTTGGAATACTATTGTAGGAATAAAATCCAATCAAACCCAAACAATATTCATACTCTGCGTTTAATTCGATATTTGGATAATAATCTCTGGACAACACGCTCGTTGTACCCTGCAATGTGAACGTTTGTGACATGACTGAGGAGAGGAGGGAGGAGAGAAAGAAAAAGAATTGTAAATTTAATTGATTTTATTTTTTAAAAACATCAAACATAAATGACCGCAATTAAAAGTATTATAGTTTTGAAATTGTTTATGGTTATATTTAATAGTACAAAATTTAAAATAATCAATCACTTCTTTCGGCGGTTGTAAATTTCCAAAACTATCAAAGTATTGTACAAATTTTCCGACTTTTCTATAAGCAACCCAATGAGTTCCCTCATTAACAAACGAATCCAAATTTAAGATTCGTTTTTCCAAGGACATGTTGTGGGCAATTCATCGCGCATGAAAACTCCTCGAAAATTTTTTATTTTTCCATCATTGATAATGTAATTATAAATATCGTTGTTGGTTAATGCTCTTCTTGGTAGTTTTGTTACCACCGCCGGCGTTTTTAGTTTTTTAAATCGTTCAAGTATAATCCCAAACCTTTTTTGTACGGTTTTAAAAATAAACCTTTACCACCGTGTAGTGCTATGGCCTCCATAGTTTTATTGTGTCTTGATGCTTCTTGTAGTTGTTTATTTGCACTTCTTGAATCGTTTACCGCTTTTGCTATTGCCGCCGAACCGCCTGCTAAACTTCCTAGAGCGCTCAAACCGGCAAAGATCGGTATTAGCGGTAAAATTCCTCCTGTTTTTGGTACGGGTATTATTCTAGGAGTTTTAATGTTTCGCTTGGTACTCGAATGATTTTTTACTGCAGCCTTTGCCGTTTCCATTGCTAAATTACTTCCATCCAAAAGCCCCTCTTTAGTGTAAAGTTTTCTTCTCGATAGAGTTTTTAAAAGTTTCTTTACCGGTTTTACGATCGCATTCTTAAAACTTATTCTCAACTGTTTCTTAGTTTTTTTTGTCTTCTTCACCTTTTTCTTCTGTTTCTTGCTTCTCTTCTGGAATGGTTGTTGTTTTCCCATGCCTAATTTTCTTTTAACTTTCATCACTGCTGCGGCTGTTAATGCATTCGCTTTCTCGCCCAATGTCGCGTCTTTTGATTTGAATCTGCTCCAAGCGGAAATTTCCAATTGTTTATCTGCTTTATGACGATTCAATAATTCCTTATTTTTCGAGTATGCTATATCGTGATATTTACAAGCAACATCCAACGGATTTATACCTTCGTCACCTCTTGCTAAACGTTTTTTTAATTTTGTACCGGGACCGCAATACTGATAGCCCGGAAGATGTAATTCGATTGGTAGTTTATTAATGACTGAATTTACCAAACCATAACCGCGGCGGTGATGTTGTTGTTGTTTTTTTTGTTGCTGCTGTTGACGATGAGACATTTTAAAATTAAATAATGTTTTTTTCTCATTCTCTCTCAATTTATATACAATATGCGATTGTTGTAGTTATTTAGTGTATAAAAAGTACCTCTCGTGTATGTACACACGCACCCGCATTTACAACATCTCAATGAAAACTATAAAACAAAAGTGTAAATTAAAAATTTCAAATTTAGATGAGTTTTGTGATGAAAAAAAATGAAAAAACATTCATCGGGGGCAGGGACATCACCGAAACATGGAGTTTTATTTCCTGAATCTATAAGAGTATTGATTTGTGGACCATCAAATTGTGGAAAATCGAACATCATGCTTAGTCTTGTAATAGACCCGAACGGATTGAAATTTCGCAATGTCTACGTTTATTCGAAATCTTTATATCAACCAAAGTATGTAATGCTTAAAAAAATTCTAAATGGCATACCAGGATTGGGATACTATCAATTTGAAGAAAATACCAAAGTCATAAGTCCTAACGAGGCTAAAGAACATTCTCTATTTATTTTCGACGATGTCGCCTGCGACAAGCAAGATAAAATGAGAGACTATTTTAGCATGGGTCGTCATAAAAATATTGATTCGTTCTATATTTGTCAGACTTATACGAGAATTCCTAAACATTTATTGCGTGACAATGCAAATTTTCTCATTTTATTTAAACAAGACGAGATGAATTTAAAACATGTGTACAATGATCACGTAAATACGGACATGACTTTTGAGAAATTTAAAGAAATGTGTGCGTTTTGTTGGAATAATCGACGTTATGGTTTTCTGACTATAAATAAAGATGCAGATCTCAATGCAGGCAGATATCGTAAAGACATTGATACGTTCTTAGTTCCCGAGGTTAAACAATCCAAGAGATGAAAACAAAAAAACGGTTTGTGATGAGGATGGTGGTGGTGGTGGTGATTTTGAAAATATTCAAACAAAACTTAAAATTATAGATGCTAAAAAGTCCATTAGAAAGAAACTGGTGGCTTTAAAACTGGGTGAGGCGGAAACAAATGAAAAACTTGTAAAAACCTATAAACCACTATTAAAACCATTGAAAAAAATGATTGAAGCTAAAACAAAGAGACGAGGAGAAGAAAAAGAAGAAGAACAACAACAAAAATTTCTACTTAAAAGATTTAAATCTGACGACGACGACGACGACGACGACAACGAGGATGAATATAAAGATAATAATTTATTTAAAAAAAATAAAAAACTTAAAACTTTATCAAGTAGTGATGATGATGATGATGATGATGATGATGATGATGATGATGATGATGATGATGATGATGATGGTGATTTTGAAGACGATAATGGTAATGCAAAAGATATTGATGATGATGATGATAAAGTTATTCATGATGTAGATGATTCGTTACAATCTGAACCTACAACATTGATACCAGCACCACCACCATCACCACCACAACGAACAAGCGGCATTACTGAAGTTTTAAGTAGATACAATGAAAATATTCGTGATTATATTAAAGGATCACTTTTTAATAGTTCTCCGAAAGAATATGATAAATCTAAAAGTACTTCGCTTCAATATTCAAATAAAACACATAGTTAATGTTGATCGTACAACAGGTAATATAAACGTAAAAGGAAAAGTCTACGAAGCATCCAAAGGTCTATTTGAACTTCTATTTAAAAAAGAACCGATCGACTACTCAGAAGACGATGAAAAAAACTATATGGAAATTTTAAATTTAACAAATTCCTTAAGACAAGGTTTCGAAGAAGGCAATCGTATGGTTGGCAATAAAGGATATAAATATATGACAATAATAAAACCTAATCTAACTCGAGCAAAACGCGAAAAACAAACAAAGAAAAGCAGTGGATTTGGGTTATTTTGTGGTGCTGACGGTAGTGGCAGTAATATGATGATGATGACTGTTGAATCTGACAAACCCTATTTTCGTAATATTTATTGGAACGATCCAAACGAATTGGTAGATAGATTGTATTTATTACATTCATCAAAAATGGTTGGAAATACTTCACAATTCCAATTCCAAACAGACGATGATATTTTCACCGCGAAAATTAACAGGAACACCTTCCTGATCTAATATCTTAATGGTAATGTTATCGATCGTTTTTGTGTTGACTGTTAAATAGCGAATATTTCGCGGTTCGATATTTATAGCAAATCCGGGATCGACAAGCGGCGAAAATTCAAAGAGTGTATGACTTAACTTGCTGTCGTAGTAGGCACCCGTCACTATATTACATTCCACTCGAATCCTACTCACTTTTATAATTTGTACGGGCAAATCGGATTCGTGTTTTTCATTAGCTTTGAGAATTTTTCTTGAAAATCCAAACACCTTAGCCGTACTATCCAACGGTGTAAAATCAATATCGAATATACTCTTTATTTCACATTTAAGAGTATTATTATTCGGTTTAAGACTAAATATTTTTTCTGGTTCGTCCTTGGTTTCTTTAGCGTTATCACCACCACCACCACCTTCACTGAGTTTGTTTTGTAGAAATTTTTCCAAATCACTAATTTCATACGAACCCGTCGGAATGACAATTATTTTCTTTTCGTCATCATCATAATAAAATTTATTATTTTCTTCGTCGATATTTGGAATACTATTGTAGGAATAAAATCCAATCAAACCCAAACAATATTCATACTCTGCGTTTAATTCGATATTTGGATAATAATCTCTGGACAACACGCTCGTTGTACCCTGCAATGTGAACGTTTGTGACATGACTGAGGAGAGGAGGGAGGAGAGAAAGAAAAAGAATTGTAAATTTAATTGATTTTATTTTTTAAAAACATCAAACATAAATGACCGCAATTAAAAGTATTATAGTTTTGAAATTGTTTATGGTTATATTTAATAGTACAAAATTTAAAATAATCAATCACTTCTTTCGGCGGTTGTAAATTTCCAAAACTATCAAAGTATTGTACAAATTTTCCGACTTTTCTATAAGCAACCCAATGAGTTCCCTCATTAACAAACGAATCCAAATTTAAGATTCGTTTTTCCAAGGACATGTTGTGGGCAATTCATCGCGCATGAAAACTCCTCGAAAATTTTTTATTTTTCCATCATTGATAATGTAATTATAAATATCGTTGTTGGTTAATGCTCTTCTTGGTAGTTTTGTTACCACCGCCGGCGTTTTTAGTTTTTTAAATCGTTCAAGTATAATCCCAAACCTTTTTTGTACGGTTTTAAAAATAAACCTTTACCACCGTGTAGTGCTATGGCCTCCATAGTTTTATTGTGTCTTGATGCTTCTTGTAGTTGTTTATTTGCACTTCTTGAATCGTTTACCGCTTTTGCTATTGCCGCCGAACCGCCTGCTAAACTTCCTAGAGCGCTCAAACCGGCAAAGATCGGTATTAGCGGTAAAATTCCTCCTGTTTTTGGTACGGGTATTATTCTAGGAGTTTTAATGTTTCGCTTGGTACTCGAATGATTTTTTACTGCAGCCTTTGCCGTTTCCATTGCTAAATTACTTCCATCCAAAAGCCCCTCTTTAGTGTAAAGTTTTCTTCTCGATAGAGTTTTTAAAAGTTTCTTTACCGGTTTTACGATCGCATTCTTAAAACTTATTCTCAACTGTTTCTTAGTTTTTTTTGTCTTCTTCACCTTTTTCTTCTGTTTCTTGCTTCTCTTCTGGAATGGTTGTTGTTTTCCCATGCCTAATTTTCTTTTAACTTTCATCACTGCTGCGGCTGTTAATGCATTCGCTTTCTCGCCCAATGTCGCGTCTTTTGATTTGAATCTGCTCCAAGCGGAAATTTCCAATTGTTTATCTGCTTTATGACGATTCAATAATTCCTTATTTTTCGAGTATGCTATATCGTGATATTTACAAGCAACATCCAACGGATTTATACCTTCGTCACCTCTTGCTAAACGTTTTTTTAATTTTGTACCGGGACCGCAATACTGATAGCCCGGAAGATGTAATTCGATTGGTAGTTTATTAATGACTGAATTTACCAAACCATAACCGCGGCGGTGATGTTGTTGTTGTTTTTTTTGTTGCTGCTGTTGACGATGAGACATTTTAAAATTAAATAATGTTTTTTTCTCATTCTCTCTCAATTTATATACAATATGCGATTGTTGTAGTTATTTAGTGTATAAAAAGTACCTCTCGTGTATGTACACACGCACCCGCATTTACAACATCTCAATGAAAACTATAAAACAAAAGTGTAAATTAAAAATTTCAAATTTAGATGAGTTTTGTGATGAAAAAAAATGAAAAAACATTCATCGGGGGCAGGGACATCACCGAAACATGGAGTTTTATTTCCTGAATCTATAAGAGTATTGATTTGTGGACCATCAAATTGTGGAAAATCGAACATCATGCTTAGTCTTGTAATAGACCCGAACGGATTGAAATTTCGCAATGTCTACGTTTATTCGAAATCTTTATATCAACCAAAGTATGTAATGCTTAAAAAAATTCTAAATGGCATACCAGGATTGGGATACTATCAATTTGAAGAAAATACCAAAGTCATAAGTCCTAACGAGGCTAAAGAACATTCTCTATTTATTTTCGACGATGTCGCCTGCGACAAGCAAGATAAAATGAGAGACTATTTTAGCATGGGTCGTCATAAAAATATTGATTCGTTCTATATTTGTCAGACTTATACGAGAATTCCTAAACATTTATTGCGTGACAATGCAAATTTTCTCATTTTATTTAAACAAGACGAGATGAATTTAAAACATGTGTACAATGATCACGTAAATACGGACATGACTTTTGAGAAATTTAAAGAAATGTGTGCGTTTTGTTGGAATAATCGACGTTATGGTTTTCTGACTATAAATAAAGATGCAGATCTCAATGCAGGCAGATATCGTAAAGACATTGATACGTTCTTAGTTCCCGAGGTTAAACAATCCAAGAGATGAAAACAAAAAAACGGTTTGTGATGAGGATGGTGGTGGTGGTGGTGATTTTGAAAATATTCAAACAAAACTTAAAATTATAGATGCTAAAAAGTCCATTAGAAAGAAACTGATGGCTTTAAAACTGGGTGAGGCGGAAACAAATGAAAAACTTGTAAAAACCTATAAACCACTATTAAAACCATTGAAAAAAATGATTGAAGCTAAAACAAAGAGACGAGGAGAAGAAAAAGAAGAAGAACAACAACAAAAATTTCTACTTAAAAGATTTAAATCTGACGACGACGACGACGACGACGACAACGAGGATGAATATAAAGATAATAATTTATTTAAAAAAAATAAAAAACTTAAAACTTTATCAAGTAGTGATGATGATAATGATGGTGATGATGATGATGATGATGATGATGATGATGGTGATTTTGAAGACGATAATGGTAATGCAAAAGATATTGATGATGATGATGATAAAGTTATTCATGATGTAGATGATTCGTTACAATCTGAACCTACAACATTGATACCAGCACCACCACCATCACCACCACAACGAACAAGCGGCATTACTGAAGTTTTAAGTAGATACAATGAAAATATTCGTGATTATATTAAAGGATCACTTTTTAATAGTTCTCCGAAAGAATATGATAAATCTAAAAGTACTTCGCTTCAATATTCAAATAAAACACATAGTTAATGTTGATCGTACAACAGGTAATATAAACGTAAAAGGAAAAGTCTACGAAGCATCCAAAGGTCTATTTGAACTTCTATTTAAAAAAGAACCGATCGACTACTCAGAAGACGATGAAAAAAACTATATGGAAATTTTAAATTTAACAAATTCCTTAAGACAAGGTTTCGAAGAAGGCAATCGTATGGTTGGCAATAAAGGATATAAATATATGACAATAATAAAACCTAATCTAACTCGAGCAAAACGCGAAAAACAAACAAAGAAAAGCAGTGGATTTGGGTTATTTTGTGGTGCTGACGGTAGTGGCAGTAATATGATGATGATGACTGTTGAATCTGACAAACCCTATTTTCGTAATATTTATTGGAACGATCCAAACGAATTGGTAGATAGATTGTATTTATTACATTCATCAAAAATGGTTGGAAATACTTCACACGATAACGAAATTAATTCCATAATTGAAGAGTTAACAGAAGATAATATAATTGAATAGTTGCGTATGTGTGTGTGTGTGTGTGTGTTTAGTATAAAACAGAGTTTTGTTTATGTAAGACGTTTTTTAACCTTAAAATATGAGTATAGACAAGTTCGGTAGACATTCAAACAAAAGAAATTTTGACAAGTATTTTGATAAAGAAGTTGTTGGCGGCGACGGTGGTGGTGGTATTGGATTGAAGAAATTTCTACAAACAACAGATGGAAATTTAAGTGCACAATATAAACGGCTTTTACATTTACAATTACCCATAGAAAACGAAGACGCCACAAATAAAAGTTATGTAGATGAAAAATCGAATGAAATCTTCGGCGAGGTAGAGAAAAGTGTTGAAAGTAAAATAAAACAATTTTTACCGAGGATAAGATCGAGAATAACAAAAATGTCCAACAGAATTGATACTGTTACAGAGAGTATTGAAACTTTAAAAAAAGATATTGAAAAATATCGAAGCGAACAACAAAAAGATATCATTAAAGATATGATCGAGTCACGTTTGAAAACGTACGAATATGATAGATCAATTCTTGATCAGAGACAGTCGGAAAATATAAAGCTTATAATTAACACGCTTCGTGAAGAAATCAGCGATAAATTAGAAAAAAAATAATGATAAATAATAAAGATGGTGGTGGTGCATTGGAGGAGAAAATAAGCGACGAAAAGAGAGATGTTGTGAGTGAACTTCATAAACCTGTACGAAAAAACTATAAACGAAGAAGAACCGTGCTAAAAGGTTTAAATGATCTTTGGCAGGCCGATTTAGCCGATTTGAAAATCGGCTAAATCGGCTAAGTTGAAACTTATTTCAAATAAAAATAAAAATTTTAAATACATCCTGGTCGTTATAAATTGTTTTTCCAAGTTTTTATTTACGGAAGCATTAAAAGATAAAAGCGGTAAAAGTGTTCGTGATGCGTTGAAGAGGATTTTTGAGCGTAGTAAAAAAGGCACGCCTAATAATTTACAAACGGACCAGGGAACAGAATTTTATAATACATCGGTTAAAGATTTATTAAAAAAACACAATATAAATCATTATTCGACCTACAAAAAAATAAAAGCTTCAATGGCCGAAAGAGTTATACGAACTTTAAAGGAGAAAATGTACCGAGCGTTCAGTCTAAGGGGAAAATATACTTGGTTGGATATTCTTCAGGAAATCACCGACGAATACAATAATAGCAAACATAGTACCATTAAGATGAAACCTGTTGAGGCCGAACTCGAAGAAAACGAACAATTTCTACTCAACACCGCCTATTCTCATATAAAAATAGCGGGGGATAGGAAATTTAAAGTTGGTGATTACGTTCGAATAAGTAAAGAAAAAGCGGCGTTTGCAAAAGGCTACATGCCGGGATGGTCGACGGAAATTTTTACAATAACCAAAGTTCAAATTACCATTCCAACAACTTATTTACTAAAAGATTATTATATTCCCATGTTAAATGGTTGGGAATGGATGAAAAAAGTTGGATTCCAACCAAGGATATTCTTTAATTTGTATGTGTGTTGTATAAATATAAAATAAATTTCTTTTCCAAAAACAAATAGTTTCTTATCAACATCCTTAGCGCGAGCGTGGTGTGCGAATCACGATGATAATGATGATGTCATATTATATTTTTATTATAATATTACTTAATGTTTTTGTTCGTGGCGAAAATGAATTTTGTGTTGAAAAATATATAGAAAAGTATGGGTATTATACATCACCTTCAACACAAGCTTTAACCAAACAAAACGATGAAGAAAAAAAGAAAATAATTAAACAATCGATTGTCTTATTTCAAGAAACCAACAATATATTGCCGGCTGATGGTAATTTAAACGAAGAAACTTTAAAATTAATGAAAACACCTCGTTGCGGTGTCGCCGATAATCCTGTATCCGCGTTCGTAACACACTACTATAAATGGGGAAATAAAACCTCATTAAAATGGCACTTTTACCTTGCTACTCATCAAATGATTAAAGTGGCCGAACATGCGTTTAATATGTGGGAAAAATTTGCAAATTTACATTTCGAACACGACTCAGTCATACTGTAACAGTTAAAAAACACTTAAGATGTTCAAGTTTTAACGATGCCGACTTGGCGCACGCAAATTTTCCAACAGATCCAAACGAAATCTTAGACATTCATTTGGATAGATTGGAGACTTGGAATTTGGATTTAAAAAATCGCGACTATAAGAAAAAAGATATGTTTTTGGTTTTATTACACGAAATCGGGCACACGTTGGGTTTACATCATTCGTACGATAAAACATCCATCATGTATCCATTTTATAATGAAAATCATTCGAAAAGCGATGAAGCAATAGGTTATGACGATAGACTTGGAATTGCAACTTTATACGGATATAAAACATCAACTCTAAAACCAACTCTAAAGTCAACTCTAAAGCCGTCACCAACTCTAAAGTCGACTCTAAAGTCAACTCTAAAGTCGACTCTAAAGTCAACTCTAAAGTCGACTCTAAAGTCAACTCTAAAGTCAACAAGATCAACTCTAACAACATCATCAACAACAACAACAGCAGCAGCAGCAGCCACTACTTCATCACCTACAACAATGATGGAATATCCCGATTTATGTTCTTTGAATAATTTAATCGATACATTTTTAATTGTACGCAACAAATTGTTTATTTTCTATAATGAATGGGTATGGATTAAACCTTTGGACGTGAATAGATTCGATTCGAAACCGAAAAGGATTACGGATTTTTTAAAATTCTTACCGAAAAATTTTCATAAAATATCGGCAATTTATCAGAAACCCAACGATAAAATTGTATTATTACAGAGGATAAAATTTATGTTTTTAAATATCCATCATTAAACATTCATCATTCCGCATTTCATAGTAGTATTTTTAGACAAGATCCTAATGCCACAATTACCGGTGCCGTACACACAAACAGAGGAAAATCTTTTATATTTTATAAAGACGGACTTAACGTTGAAGTAAACGAATGTTCATTTAGCACTCAAAATTTTCTCAGTACCGATCATTTTATTGGCGTTCCCAATAGTATCGAGGGTATTTTTCGTTATAATAACGGTCGATTATATTTGTTTAAAAAAAATTTAGTATATGAGTATGATGAATTTTCTAATAAGTTAATTAAAGCAACTCAAAAAGATCTGTTCGGTATAATTTGTCCGAATATTAGTATTTTAGAACAAATTCAATCTCTATTATCCCAACTGTATAATTATAATACGCTTTTTGATGTTGAAAGCTGAAAAATGTGAGAGAGAGAGAGGAGAATAAAATAAAGTACTTTTTAAAGATGTTTTGTATTTTGTTTATTTTAACATCCTTTTATTTTTATTTTTATTACATATATCACAAATATATTTTGGTGGTGGAGGTCCATCAATATGACATCTTGCAGTGGCTAAATCATAGTGTTTATAACAGGGTAACTTTTCTAAATATTCTTCACGATCCTTATATTTCGTTGGAAATATCCCCCACAGTCTCTCCAATTCGATACCTTCAATTTATTTAGGAAGTATTTTGGTAAATAGTTCATGTGGTTGGCGTTTAAACGATTTTTTAGATATGCATCGATAGCTTTATTAATTTTTATATCGTCACCACCACCACTACCACCACTACCACCACAACAACAACCACTCAAAAATTTATAAACAGTCTCTAATATTTTGCACATCGCGTAAAATTTTTTCTCAATTTTGAACGATAACTTCCAAGATTGATTCGGTATTTTCAGAATTTAACGTTGCACTCAAAATATTTCGAAGGGTATTTATTATAACCTCACTTTCACTTGTTTCTGTTGTTAAGTGAATCGAAAGACAAGAATTATAATATTCGAAAAATTTTAACGCTTCCAAACGTTGCAGTCGATACTCGATTAATCCCAACAATGATTGTAGTTTAGCGACAGCTTGTTTATTTAAAACTATAATCACCCCGAATCTTTCAAAAGCCACACATCGAATCTTTTTTTGATGTATGTAGTGTAAATAAAAACCGTCAAATATAAAAACTTTTTCATCCTTGTCTTCATCATATTCATTTTTGGATTTTGTAACTTTATTTTCACACTGACATTTACAAACATCACATCCTTTTACAAGTTGTTTAATGAGTTGCCCATGTCGTTGTTTTTTCTGTAATATTGATGGCGATGATGAGGATGATGATGTTTTTTTCGTTTTCTTGATTTCGCTGCTGCTGTCGCTTTCGGAAAAATAGTTTTTAACCTTCCGGAGCTCGCGCGTTTTTTTAGAACACGACTACTTACTGCGGACTAGCAGTCCGCATGGCGAAAATTGGAAAATTTGTTTAGGATAATATTAGTATTATTCAATGTTTAAAAAAAGACAAGCATTTCTTGAATAGGTTTTTATTATAATTCTATTTATAACAAATAAAAAATTATTCAACGTTATCAGAATAACAATTGTTACATATATGTAATAAATGTTCTCCACATAAGTATTTACCACATTTTTTGCATGTGAATCTTGTTGGTCTATTTTTTTTTCCTATCACAATAAACACACCGCCCCCTCTTCCTGCTAGTTTCGGCAATTGGTTCAGGTGCATTTATCCCAACAACCTCATTGATTCTTATACGCAACCCTTTTGGTAAATTGGTGATAGAGGCGCGAGCGCGAAGATGATCACTAATCAATTCAAAGGAAAGTGTACGTAAAAATGTACGACGTACCATTGATTTTTCTGGATTATTTAGGGTATGAATTACCATAGAATTGATTCCAGCAATGTTCAGCAAAGAGTAAAAAACCGCCATAGGCCATCTATGGGTGTTTCTTGCACAGTTGTAGGTCGCGCATAATTTGTCCACGGTGTCGACTCCTCCTTTAGTCCTGTTGTAATCTATTATCATTTCTGGTTTACCAGTTGTATAATCTAGCATATCGTTATGATGCAGACTTGAAACCAATATAACGTTCTTATTTTTCTTTGGTATGTACGAGACAACCGTGGCATTATTACGGAAACCAAACATGCTTGACTTGACAGGACGATGTTTAGGATTTGAAATTTCTGGTGGCAACTCTCTTTTATTTTTTCTAATTGTTCCTAATAATGTGATTTTAAACTCTTTCAGTAAAGTTTCCAACATTTCCATACTGGTGAACCAATTATCGACTGTGAGATTCCTTCCTGAACCTTTAATTGGCTGACAAAGTCTTTGAACAACCTTACTACCAGAATTATTTACAGAGTATGGTCCTTCGGGTTGTTTACCAACATAAACCTCCAAATTTAATGTATAATAGGTTTTTGCATCGGCCAGAGCAAAAATTTTTATTCCATATCTATTAGGTTTACTTGGAATATATACTTTGAAACTACATCTGCCTCTGAATGCCTCCAACTTCTCATCGATTGTTAGATATTCAAACGGTGTATATGCTGTTTTGCAATTATCAACAAATTTATCAAAAATTAGTCTAATAGGTGCAAGATTATCAGTTTTTTTGCGATCTATACGTGTCGCCATTTCATCGAACCTCAAGTGTTGTAAGAGAAATAGAAATCTTGCTTTTGTCATGGTTAGTCTAAATATTTCAACACCAGTACCATTGCTATCCCATAATTCATTAGTGTTTAGGCGGTTTGATTTTAGAATACCTGCCAGATAAAGTAATCCTATTAGGGCACTAATTTCTACTGCATTTGTTTCTTTGGCATCCCTTTCTCTCTCATAATTCTCTTGACCATTTCTAATACGAATATTTGTACACTCAGTAATTATATCTAACATATGATCCGTAAAAAAATGTTTCCAAATGTCTTTTGGTGTTTTCAAAATTTTTATTGCCGACTTTACACCTGGCAAATGTTTTATCAAATTTTCGGACCTAGTTCGAACAGTTTTTTTGGGAGGATGCTTTTGCCACTTGGTAATTTGATCTTTCCCAATAAAACTTGGTAAATCCGGAATCTCCGCATCATTGTCGGAAATGTCTTGCTCAGAATCAGTATCGTGGTCTTTCGCCAACGGCATGTTATCATCTTCTTCTTCATCCTCCTCAACTTCATCGTCAAACACCACCTCATTTTCTTCATCTTTGAGACATTCTTCCATCAAATTTTGCAAACGTTCTTGTTCTTTTTCGTACCAACTCATCTTAAACTACAGAAATAACGTATCTAAGTAAACATTAGAGTGTAAAAAATAAAATTTAACTTACAATTCTTCCAAAAAAGAAATAAAGGACAAAAAATATAAAAATGTTTTTAGTAACTCAAATACTCGCTGCGGACTAGCAATCCGCACTTGTACGTTACACTTGAACAAGCACACGCATAGAACTCAGGTTATACACTAAAGTTTCTTATCACTTTTTAGGAAGGTACTAAAAATAAAGGCGTCATGGAGTGGGGGACAACCAAATAAATTACAAAAGAGTAAAGGTGCGGAGCCACAGTCCGCGGTGCGAGCTCCGGAAGGTTAATCTTCTCTTCTTGTTTTAAGATTTCATTCCATTCTATATGAATAAGGGTGATATTTTTTGTTTCGTACCCGAGATTTTGATGAGTGGATAAAAACCTCTTGCGGAACTGTATCCTGTTGAAACATACAAACTTTTCTTTTTATTCAACGGATAAATTATTTCATTAATCAAATGTTTTTCCCATTTAACTTCTTCTTCATAATTTACCAACAATTCACTTAAAATATCGTTTGTTGGAGAAAATGACGACGACGGCAGCGGCAACATTTCTTCATCGAGCGTGACCGTCGTCATCGTAAAAGGAGCATCACCTTCCGTACCGCGACAAATATTTAAAACTGAGAGAAAATTGCACGTATTCTTATTGAAAACTTATTAATTTCTTTATCATCTAAGAACAGGAAATGACAAGTTTAAACAGGAAATAACAAGTTTAAACAGGAAATAACAAGTTTAAACAGGAAATAACAAGTTTAAACAGGAAATAACAGGATTCAACAAGTTTAAACAAAAAATAGACGAGTTTATCTCTTTATTTAAACACTTTTACATTTTACAATAATTACTTTTGATATAATAAAAAATCAAAATTGTTAAGAGAATTACTAAGACTACTGATTCTATTATAATTATAACTCTGTTATATTCATTACTCATAATAAAAATTTCTTCGGGACCGGAACATTCGAGGGGGATTTTCACATCTAATACAGCCGTGTAAGTATGATCCATAGAAGTAAATCTTACACGATGACTTGAAATTGGTAAATCCCAGCGAGTTTTTAATAGCATTGAACACGTTGAAGGTTGATAACTTCTAATTACATCCATTTTGTGCCAACTTTTAAGGTTCGGTTTGCCATCTTCGATTGTGTAATTATCATCATTATTAAAAAATATTTCACATCCGGACGCATCTCTAGGTTTACTTATATATAAAGTATTGTTGAAAATATTCGCCAACAAAATGAAATGTGTTAGATCCATGTTTTTTTTAAATTTTTTTTTCACTACTCGAATATACGTTTATTAGGTTCGATTGTTCATCAACAACTAAATAAAAAATAGTTTTTTTTTAAATATTCACGTTCATCGTCGTCGTCGTCTTCTTCAACGTTTTATGTGTGGGCGTGTGTATGTGTTTATTTGTTATATTTGCTTGTATATCAAAAGCACGGCAGCAGCGAACTCAACTCGCTAACAATTTAATAAAAAGGCCATATCTCGAATCCTCTGCGGCCTGCTTTTTATTTATTTTTTTAATACTCACAACGACTTAAGCGGGTGAGGGTGCAGCGCGCCTACTTACCCAGTGCGGGAGCATGACGTCACACTCCACCAGAGCGGGTGCGGGAGCAGACTTAGGTTAGTAGGGCTACGAACCGCCCCCCTACTTAGCTTAGATCGGTTGCGGGTTCAAACTTAGTTAGGTTAGCCCAAATACGAACCGTCTTTACTTAGGTTAGTTCAACTACGAACCGCAGCGCCATCTAGCGGACAACTACTGAAGCCTTTTGCACCCGCAATATTTACCTACTATAGTCCGACAGAATTGTTGAGGAAAATTATCCATAATTCCGCACAACACGCAAAACTTTATTGGGATGATTAAAAGCGTAGGACATGACGAGAATTGCATAACATACAAATTATGTGATTCTTTTCGATTTATGGCGTCTTCATTGGACAAATTGGCCAAAGATTTGAAAGAAAAACCGGTACTCCGGAGAGAATTTAAGTACTTGGACGCGGAAAAATTCAGCCTTCTTACGAGAAAGGGAGTATTTCCGTATGACTACAATAATGGTTTGGAGCGATTGGAGGAAGAAACACCTTTTCGTAGTAAAATTTATGATAGCGATTTATCGGTGGACGAATACGAACATGCTCAAAACATCTGGAGCGAATTCAAAGTACAAACATTGGGCGAGTACTCGGATCTGTATTTAAAAACGGACGTGCTGCCGTTGGCCGACATATTCGAATGTTTTCGTGATCAGAGCTTAAACAACCAACATCTTGATCCAGCACATTATTTTTCCGCGCCCGGTCTGAGTTGGGATGCAATGTTAAAATGTACGAAGGTGGAGCTCGATATGATACAGGACGTAGAGATCTTAATGTTTTTGGAGAAGGGAATTAGAGGATAACTAACACAATGCACGCATCGATACGCAAAGGCCAACAACAAATACTTGAAAGATTACGATCCATCACAACCATCATCGTATCTCATGTACTACGATATAAATGCGATGTACTCGTGGGCGATGAGTCAACATTTGCCCTATGGACGCTTGGAATGGATGGAGAAACCACCAGCAGGCTTTCAAGCGGACTATTTTTTAAATGTGCCGGCCGACAGTCCGCGTGGATACATTTTGGAAGTGGATTTGGAGTATCCCGTAAACATCCACGACGTACAAGCCGATCTTCCCATGGCACCCGAACTCGGACTACCACCCGGCGGAAAATGTAAAAAAATGTTGGCAACCCTCTTACCCAAAAATAAGTACGTCATCCACTATACGAACCTACAACAATATTTAAAAAATGGGCTTGTGTTAACAAACATTCATCGAGTACTCCAATTCGAACAGAGAGCATGGCTGAAAAAGTACATCGACCCAAACACACAGCTGCGTCAGAGTGCAACAACCGACTTCGGAAAAAATGATTTCAAGTTGATGAACAACGCGGTATTTGGAAAAACTATGGAAAATGTTCGCAATAGGAGGATAATAAAAGTGTTAAGAAAATGGGAGGGAAGGTACGGAGTGGAAAATGCCGTGTCAGCGCCGAACTTTTATCGCAGCCGTATAATAGCCGATGATTTGGTTCTCGTCGTGATGCTTAAAACGGAGGTGGTCTTCAATAAACCCATATACGTGGGCATGTGTATACTAGATATCTCAAAGACCATACTGTATATGTTTCACTATGGGTATATGAAGACCAAGTACGGTGATAATTGTATGGCGCTCTATGGTGATACGGATTCGTTGTTCTATAAAATTGAAACAGCCGACATATATGCGGACATGAAGGAAAACCTACACTATTTTGATACGTCCGATTATCCTTCTGATAATGTTTATGATATGCCTCGTGCGAACAAAAAAGTGCCGGGTCTGATGAAGGACGAGAACGTCGGTAAGGTGATGGCGGAATATATTGGGTTGAGGGCAAAAATGTATGCGTATTATGTGCCAGAAAATAAAAATCCGTGCGTAAAAAAGGCGAAGGGCGTTAAATCCAACGTCGTCAAAAACAAGATCTCTTTTGACGACTATAAAAGATGTCTGATGGAGCGAATATAATTTTCGCATGGACAAAATTCGATACGTTCCTTCGATCATCAAGTATATACGGTGAGACAAAAGAAGATTTCCCTAAGCCCGTATGATGATAAAAGATATCTGCTACCGCATGCGCACAACACACTTCCCTGGGGCCATTACAGTATTATGGAGCTGGATTAATATTTTTTTTTATATTTTTGTTATTTTAATATTTTTTGTATTTTTGGTATTTTTTGTTATTAAATAAAATAAAATTAATTATTTTAATTGTTTTTTATTTTTTATATAATTATATAATGTAATTACATTTGATACATATCGTACTGATATGTTGCCGGAATTGTATCCTATGCGATGATGATTATATTCCAACCATTTAACTGTCCTCTTTTCCTTTCTTGTAAGCTCTTTAAATGGGACGGTCGGTTTAAATATAAACGTCATAACGACGCATCCATCTTCTGTAATGGCCATTTCTTTCGGACATTTTCCAGCAAATTGAATGTCTAAAAATACAATGTTCTTTCCTTGTCGTCGCCGTTTTAGTAGTAGTAGTAGATCATCGGCTGCACCAATTCTGCTTTCAAATAGTAGATCACCCATCTTGACTGCATCGAGTCTACCTTCGAAATAACGCAACTTTTACATTAACACCGCATTATGTAAAAGAAAGCGCATGCGTGCACCACCTCCGCGCTTATCCAATTTTCTGAACTATATTCGTTAAGGGCTGGTATTGGTAAACGCAGTCGTGTATGATCAAACAATATGCACAAATTTTGGTTGTAAAAGCTTTTGTTGCCTCCATTTTAATCTTTAGATCAATTTGAGCCGATTTTATCGTTTCATTTTGTTTGGAATCATCAAAGACGAATATGGCGTTCGACTTGAATGACGAATAATCCAATAAGGGGTTCGCGTTCGTACGCTGAAAGTAGCTCCTTTGAAAGCCCATGTAATTCGTGTAGGCTATTATATATTTTCGGCCTAGGTGAAATTATGTTGCTCGATTTGGTCTGGCCTCTGCTGTGATTGTTTCCACACGAACCCTTGTTGTGCGAATATAAAAATCGGATAGCACCCGACGTTGGTGGGGCCAACAAGACCAGTTCGTGTGACAGCTTGACCAGCAGAGGTTTGACTGACTCGAGTGATATATTTTCGCAATTTCAATTGATTTTGTTATGTTTAATTTTAAAAAATTATTTTTTAATTAAAATTACAATAAATGTTGCTCGGAACACCCTGTACATGTCTTTAGCGCTCAAGCCGTAGCTGTCAACTACGTTGCCAAACACTCTATGCGCTCTGTGATCTTAGTCATATATAACCTGGAAAGCACTTGTTCAATTTGTTAAACAAATTATTAGTTTACAAAGACATCAACAAAATGGCGTAACGCAAATATTTAAAATCAATCTGTGATAATTATACCAATCTGTGATAAATTGTGATAAACAAGTCCATCAATGTTTTAATTTTAACCAACTCATAGTTATCCCCGTAATATTTATGGTAATACAAACAAATTATAGATTTTACATTTTATTGATTGACATGTGCTTTTCAGGTTTTACATATTTTACATATTTTTAATGGTTTGACTTTTCCATGTTATAAAGACGTTTCTAAATTGTAATGACTATTCCATGTTGTAATGACGTTTTCCAAGTTGTTAGGACTTTCGCTGTTGTAATGACGTTGTAACGACAATTCATTTTATGCCTAAAAACTACTTAACTAAGGTATGATATATAACGTTAATTTTAAGTTTGTATGCTAATTGTAATTTCTTTAGTGCCTGATGATGCCCTAATAAAGGCGAAACTAGTAGCACAATTGGTTTTTTATTTTAATCAACATATGGTAACAGTTGGGATTAGAATCATCATTCTTCACACTACATTGTTATATATTCGTTGGCATCAAAATCCAAATTCATTTGATGATATGGATACGGATCAGAGTTTAGATAAATTTTTATGTTTCTTATATTCACATGATCAAACTTGGACATGTCAGCATTTTCTTTATCCTTTTTATTATCATGGAACGCCACAATTACGTAGTGCGGTCGCTCCAAACCCGTTGACGTCTTGACACACCACACATCGCTAGTGACGGGTCGTAGGGATGGCATCTCAAATAATTCCCATTTACGAAACGGTAACAGGATAGGAGTATTGGAATTCAAATGTTTCAACATTTTGAGTTTTTGCTCATCATTTAGATAAATATGTGGAACGTGCCATTGTAATTTGTCCAACTTAATTTTCATATCTTTCGCGCCTACATAGGCATTCACATCAGATCTAGCGCGTTGTATAATAAGCTCCTGCTTTACGTTGATCAAAACTTTTTTGTAATCTTCAAAGAAGCCCAACAGACACCCGAGCGGTATTGATGCATAGAATTTTTTATTTTTATACGTCTGATGTTTTACAGTTTCGTCCCATCCTGCCAGCCTCAATCCAGTCATTTCCGATTCATCAAAAGAAATGTATCCTTTAAGCGATGTCGTTACGACCACATTTCTCACACGATCCACTTCGACCGTATTTATTTCATAACGAATTTCATCAAGTAGATGTGCGAAAGCGTTGCGCACAAAATTTAGTTCATCATCCGCCTTACTAGAAGTCACACTACCCGACAAGTATATTCGACTTTCAGCCGAACATGTGTAGAAGTCCTTTTGTTCAATTAAAATTCTTATTTCGTCATTGTTTTCTAAGCTGGACGCTCGCGGAAGGTAATAATGTACCACTTTTTTGATAATTCTCTCATCATAATCAACTCTTTCGAAAAGATCGAGCATTCTTGGAGACGACATTGTAGCCTAAAGCAATAAGTTTGCTCCGTACGCTAGGTGTTAACAGGTTACCACCTTTACAACTACTGTTGATCCTCCTCTTAGGCGACATCCTATTTATAGGAGTTTGGTGGTGGTGGGAGAGTTCGGAATAGAAATTTATTCCCATTTCTACAAATCCAATCTAATTAAAATTGTTTCGCCCGAAAAATTAACCAGATCACCGTCGTGATCGATCAGTCGGATTGTTAGGTTAGAAATTGTATAAGTATTTAGTTCTAGATAAGAAATTTCTTTTGAGGGATCCAGGTGACAGCGTACCCTGGCGGTACGTCTAAAAAAATGTCTGCGAGACAGTGAGAAGGTTTTTCGTTAATGTACGACCCCTGTACGAGATTACAATCCACGTGAATGCACTCAACTTTAGTTATTTTTACGAGTTTGTTGGAGGAGTGTTGGACGTTGGGCCTGAGCTTTCTAGGCGAAAAACCCAAAAAGTTCAAAGTTGGCTAAAATTTCGCACTTGTGGAAAGATTTGCTTTTAGTGAAATGGTTTTTCCTACTCCGCCTTCCTCTTTTAAGGATTTAAAATATTTTTTAAGAAATTCTTCGATGTCTTCGATTTGGTAGCAACCGGTGGGAATTTTAACACACCCCTGCGTGAAATAAAACTTGTTGTTACGCCCACTTTCGATGTTTGGTATTGAATTATAGCAATGAAATGCTGCCAGACCCAAACGATACGTGGACTCTTTATCAAGCTCCAAAGGCGGAAAATAATCAATCGAAAATACACTCTGTGTACCTCTTAGGCTGAATACCTTAGACATGACTGACGTCCGTTGTGCGAAATCCTCCTATTTATAGCAGAAATTCCAGGCACAGATGGCCACAATTCCAAGTACCGAACGTCTGATGTCTTTTATAGTTGAAGGTAAAGTTTGATGAAAATGCTTTGAAATAATTCAAAATTTCGAGCGGCGGATGTAAATCACCAAAACTATCGAAATATTTTACTTGATTGTCCCGTTTTCTGTACGCCACCCAGTGAGTACCAGGTCCTTCGACCGAATCTAAATTCACAATAGCACATTCATTTCTAAGAGGTTTACTTGGTAGCGTATCACGCATAAATATTCCTCTGAAATGTTTGATGTGGGCCGCAAATTTGAGAATGTCGACGGAGGTAAGGGCTCGCCTGGGAAGCGACTCTAATAGTTTTTTTAGTTTTTCGACAGAAATAGACCCATTCCACGGCGGTATGGTTTTAGAAATAGACCTTTTCCGCTTTTTCCCAAGGCAATCGCTTCCATTGTTTGGTTGTGACGATGTGCTTCATCCAAATTTTACTGTGCTTTTTTAGCATCTAACACTGTTTTCGCAACGCCCGCAGCGCCACCTGTCAACGCCCCCAACGCACTCAGTCCAGCAAATATGGGTATGAGTGGCAGAATGCCTCCAGATTTGGGTAGGGCTAAAACACGTGGAACTCTGATTCGCTTACGACCTCCTGCTTCTTTAATAGCTTTTCGAGCAGCTGCTAAACTCAATTGTGCAACATTTTTTATGTTCGATGTATTCTTTAGGAGCTTTCTTCCTCCCATCTTTCTTAAAGCTTCTTTAGCTTTTCCCAAGACACCCATCCTCATCGATACTGTTTTGACGGAGGCAGATTTCTTTTTTCTGCCGCCGCGACGACGACGAAGAGTCGTTTTCTTTCCACTTCCCATGCCCGTTTTACGTTTCACTTTCATAATTGTTCCCACACTTAGAGCAGCAAGTTTTTCTCCAATACCGGCGTCTTTAGATTTTAGCCTTTCAAATGCTCTCTTCTCCAATATCTTATCGGCAATATGACGCGCGTTTAAATCACTATTTTTTGAATAGGCAATATCATGCTCTTTACAGCTCTCGTCCAATGGATTAATACCCACGTCAGCACGTTTTAATCTCTTCTCTAACTTTGTGCCCGGTCCACAAAATCTGTATCCGCCCGGTAGATGCGCCTCGAAAGGTAATTTATTAATTATCGAATTGAGAAGACCGCTACCTCTTGTAGTACCTTTACTGTCGACGACTAATGGCATTATGTGAAATTTTTATGCGCGCTCCCCCCTATATATATATAAGAAGCCAACCAGATCGGGAATGATTTAAAAGACTTCGTGTACGTCATGAAGGAGATACAACAGGAAATTCCTTTACCGATGGCAAATATCGATGAATATCTGAAAGGCAGTAATTTCGATGAAAAATCATTTAATCGACATAGTGACTTATTACCCAATTCAATAAGATGTTTAATAGGCGGTCCATCTGCATGCGGCAAGTCCAATGTTATCCTGAGTCTGTTGTATGCTGAAAATGGTCTTCAATTTGAAAACGTTTACGTCTACTCGAAAACCCTTAAGCAGGCTAAATATAAAATGTTGGAGGAGGTATTGGGTGGTTGTAGAGATGTGAAATATTTCCCGTACAGTGAAAATGGCGATATTATCGTACCAAACGATGCCCTACCAAAGAAGCAAGATATTATTAGCGATTATTTTTCTATAGGTAGACATAGTAAAGTTGATTCTTTCTATTTGTGTCAAACTTATACAAAAATACCCAAGCAGCTTATAAGGGATAACGCTAACCTTTTGATTATCTTTGCACAAGATGATACGAATTTATTACTATTATTATTATTTGAGAGGTAGAGAAGATGAACAAGCCTCATGCTAAAGAGTATTTAAAGAGAATTTTTGAAATTCAAAAGGTTATCAGAAAAAAGCTGTTGGCTTTAAAATTAAATAAATCTATGCAGGATAGTGCTCTTGAAACAATTTACAAACCTCTCACGGATCCACTAAATAACATTATCAAACAAGTTACTAAGCCATCACCAAAAATTGATAAAGTGAAACTAATGGATGATGATGATGAAGATGTTGATGAGGAGCAGGAGCAATATGTGGAAAAGAAGGAGGAGGAGGAGGATGGTGATGTTTATGATGATGATGAATTTAAAAAAATCTGGGATGAGGCTAGCACACCACTTTTAAAACAGTACATGTTTGAGTATTTTAATAAGAACACAGAAAATGATAAGACATTTGGCTTAAAATACAATCCGATCACTAATGTTTGGACAGTGGGTGACTCACAAGTAAATTTCTTAGCAGACGATAAACTATCAATAAAGAATTCAACCTACGTCGGTACTAAAGGACTATATGAATTACTCTTTAAAAGCAAACCCATAGACTACTCGCACGATGAAGCCAAAACCTACATGAAAATAGCATCAAAAACGAATGCGTTTCGAAGAAATTATGATCCCGACCAACAAGTACAGGGTGTTAATTCTAAAAAATATAAATTAATAAGAAAAATTTTAAAAGAAAGCGATGTCGGCAGCACTCCAAAATTATCTAAAATAAAAGAAAGCGCTGCCAGCAGTAGTCCAAAAACTCCTATAAAAGAAGGGAGAGGAGGAGGAGCTCCATTGAAGACAAGAAAGAGAAGAGATGATTTTCCACTTAGAGTAGCACAAACTACGTACAAATACTGGGATAATATCGAAGAACTTGTGGATCGTCTTTGTTTATTGCATGCTTCAAGAAATGCCGGTAACAATGCTCACGAAAATGAGATAATAGCAATTGAAGAGGAACTGCGGAAGGGGGGTATAATTGTATAAAAGGAGCTATCTTATTGCATTAATTCATTAATAAACATGCCAGTCAGACAGTTTGGTGGTTCTCAAGGAGCTAGAAAGGGTCCTCGAGGACCTCCCGGCATCGGTTTCGAATTGACAGAAGATGGTCAAAACTTTGATATTGTAAGAAAACGTCTTACTAATGTCGGCGGTCCTTTAGATAGTCTAGACGCTTCCAATATGGCCTACGTTGATTATAAAGCCGATAAGGTGTCCAGCAGCAATAAGGAGTACGCTGATAAACTCTCCACTAGCAATAAGACGTACGTTGATGAAAAAGTAGATAAGCTAGCCAGTAAGGATTATGTTGATGATAAAATAGATAAGCTTTCCGTTAGAAGTAAGACATATGTTGATGATAAAAATAGTGTCAGTAAGACATACATCGATGAAAATATAAATCAGTGGACAATTTCTACTAAGAATTACATTGATTCTAAGATTTCTGATTTTGCAGTAGATGTCGCTAAAACTCTGAACGATCATTTTGCTTTTTACTCCAATAAAATTGATCATATACAAGAAGAATGTAGTAAGGCACATGGGTTTAGTCATGATGCAGACGCCCAAGGAACAAGTAGTCCGGGAACTCCATATACCGGCGCGACGAAATTATAATCGACGTCGTACAATCCTTAAAGGTTTTAACTTTCAACTTTCAAGCAACAACAATAAGGCTCATAACTGCATATTGGTAATGATTGATTGTTTTTCAAAGTACGCCTGGGCGGAACCGTTAAAAAGCAAATCTAAAGAGGATGTTACCAATGCCACCAAAAAAATTTTCAAAAGGATTGAGCCACCACATAAATTACCCAAAAATTTGCAAACTGATCAAGGCAGGGAATATTACAATGATAAATTTAATGTTCTGATGAGAAAACATGGAATAAATCATTACACCCCCAATTGGAGCGCTGAATTATTTAAAATCGCGCGGGTTAATATTACCAACCCCACAACATATCTATTGGAAGATTATCAAGGCAGTCCAATTAAGGGAGCATTTTATACTGAAGAATTACAAAAAACTAAGCAGAAAAACATTTATCTTGTGGAAAAAATTATTAAAAGAAAAGGAAACAAAGTCTACGTCAAATGGTTGGGATTTCCGCCGAGCGAAAACAGTTGGGTTAATATAAACAGCATTCTTTAATCGTAACTCTCATTATACGTCCAACCTTTGTCATGGATAGACATACGACGATGTTGCTGCTTTACTACTACTTTTTGGTTTGTGTGATGACATCATCCTTATCACAACCACATCAGCCTATTGAAGAAGTAGAAGATGAAGAGGAAAAATATGAAATAGCTTCAGGCTTTCTTAGTGAATATGGATACTTAAATATGACTGATGTTAACATCATTGGAGAGGAGGGAGAATTTAGAACGAACAATGTCTTTGAAGATGCTGTAAGACAATTTCAAAGGAACTATCATCTAGAAGAGGATGGAAAATTAAACAATGATACCATTAAATTGATGCAAACACCGCGGTGTGGATTACAAGACAATGACCATTCATTTACGATTACCAACAACAAATGGAATATAACGCGTTTAAGATGGTATTTTGATACTAAAAACCGGACAATGTTTGATGTAGCTGAGCGAGCATTTAAAATATGGGAAAAACATTTTGGTTTAGAATTTGTAATAAGCAATGTTAAACCGAATATTTTAATTACATTTAAAAAGCCAAAACACAGCTTTCGAAGATGTTGTAATACTTCACCTTGTGGTTATCCGTTCGATGGACCAGGTAATTCATTGGGACATGCTTACTTTCCAACTAATACTACTACTGAATTGGAAGTACATTTGGACGCGGGAGAACGTTGGTCGACTGAGCTGAATGAGAATCCCAGTAGCACTCCGGAATACATAAATTTATTTTTGGTTTTGGTACACGAAATCGGCCATGCAATTGGAATTCATCACTCAAGCGCCAAATCAGTCATAATGTTTCCTTTCTACTCAGGCAATATGGAATTAAGTACTTTTGATTTATCGCCGGACGATATTTTGGCAATCCAACAACTATATCCGATACGAAGCATCGTTCGCACGACCACACCTAAATTTAGGAATGTTTATGTACCGCCGCCGCCGCCACCATCATCGTCCTCGTCGAAATTTGATGTAGAGCAAACAACCAATTTATGTCAAGTGCATAAAAATCTTTATGATGATGAATACGGATTTGTATATTTTCTACGAGAATTTTGTTTGGATTAAGGGTCAAAATGAGGATATAAATGAAGTTCCGCTTAAAATTAGTGATTGGTTGAACTTTTTACCGAAAGATTTTCGAGTGGAGGCAATTTATGTGAAGGAGAATAATGAAATCGTTTGTCTTTTGAGAAATAAAATCTATGTAATTGATTTTCCTTCTCTAAGTCTACGCGCGGGTCCTCTCGAACCACCGAATTATTATGGAGGAATGAAACGTTCCGCTCAAATACATGCGATCATTCAAAATTACCATGGACAAACGCTTATTTTCTACGATGAAGTATTTTATGCTGTTTATGATGAGTGCGGCAGAAGGATTACTCGTCATGGAAGAATTTCTCAAGATTTTCCTGGAATTCCACCCGCAATTGATGGAGCAATGCGTTATACCAACGGAAATTTGTACTTTTTTAAGAACAGAAAATTCTATGAATTTAATGAATTCTCCAGAAGTTTGATGCGTGTCGCCGATATGGACTTGAAAATTTTTCAAATAAACTGTCCAAACGTTAGCATTTTGTCTCAACTGCAGGAACTATTAAATAAAATTTTATTTAAACAAATTAGTATTAGTTAATTAAATTTATGTTTTTTGTAAGGATATTAATAAAAAATTAAGATTATTAAAATAAGATATCTTTTATTTAACATTATACATTTCTACTTAAAAAATCTATATCACGACTAATTATGTCTCTATTTTAGTGTAGACTCTCCCTCCATCATAAGTAGCTCCATTTCATTAGGATAACTCGAAACTATGGCCGTTTTTATATTATTATACACATCCGATTCCGCGGAAGATTCGTGAGCGTAGACGGTGATTAATGAGCCGTAATATTCCTTAAATTTCAGCTGCTTAAGTAATTTTATTTTTCCCATAATTACTTGGCTAAGCGCGATGAGGTTCTGGAAGGTTTGTTTAGACATCAGAGGCCGGATTTTGTTTTGCTAGCGTAAAAATTGGAGGGCGAAAAAACTCGCCTGTTATTTATCGCGTATGGCGAAGAATCGGAATTTTATTTCACAGCATAACGCTAGCGAAGTGAAAAGGGGCGGAGTCTCGCCCAAACTCGCTAAGCGGCGTTGCCGATGATTTACACTCGATATTTCGAATACGGGCGAACTTCACGTCGGTAAAAGTAAACATGTCAAATCAAAATAAACAAACAACATAACCTTAAAATTGAAATTAAAATGTTGTCCACAATACATTACAACATAGTTATAGCAATATTGGGATTGATAGTAGTATAATTACGGTTTTAATTGCGATTTATAGTTATTTTAGAGTTTTGATTGTGATTTATAGTGTTACTTTATAGTTTTGATTGTGATTTATAGTTTTTGTTACCCCGTTTAGTGTTTTTCAGAGGTTTTTGCCTGTAATGAAAGCAGATGAGGTGGAGAGATGTTATTTACACAGAAAAATGTGTGTTTTGAGGAACGTAATTGATGCTTTTGAGTTTTTGAGCTATTGAGGCGCGCCAGATGATTGGTAAACTACTAAGTTCTTAGTAAAAATCAATTTATAATAGCATTGGAAGGATTTTTGTCCAAATAATGCATCCATTAGTGTATTACAGTGATTATGTCAAAGTAAATGGTGGCAAATTGGTAAAAATAAATTTAACCCTTAAATGACAACATAAGGCTTATTCGTTTGGCAGTAGTAAGTAGAGAATTTCACATACTATTCATTTTCGCTTGACATGGTAAGTGATCGTGGTATGTCAAACCACTAACTATGGTCCGTGTATATTAAATGGGAATGGTAAGTGAGATAAATCAGATGTCAAAAAACACTTACCATCCACTAACCATCATACCACGATTCACATAATATTATGCTGAAACGAATAAGCCTAAAGGGTTTTGCATAACCCCACGAATATTATTGTTGGTTGTATTTTTTTATATTCGCACTGCGAAGGTATGCATTTAGGTATCTTTTGGATAAATGTTAATGTTGTTGATGGTGTGATTTTAATAGGGTCATCTGTGACTCGTGTTGTTGATAATTTCAAAATGTTGATGTTATCTTTTGGGGGTTAAAACCTGCTCTAAAATAAACTTATTCTGGCATTAGGAATATTTTCTCCATCCAAAGAACATCTTTTTAGATTTATGGAATTATTTCCCTTGAAACTAGATACAACAGAGATCATAGATCAGCTCGATGCATCGTTGAGCACTCCATTGGTTTACTTAAGACCCACTTCTGATGCATTTTAGTGTAAAGGACTTTAAATACAGTCCACATAAGGTTGAGGACATTCTGATAAGTTATGCATTTTGGCCCAATATCCTAATTCACAACAATGTTCCCAACCCAGAGGAAATTTTTTGTGGATGGGTTAGTTGACAAGGAGATAGGTGATGAAGAATTGAGTCATGTGGGGAAATTAACTCGCAGCATTGTTGTTTAAAATTATTTTAATTAATAAAAAAGGTAATTCAAATTGTTCATATTTATTCTACAATATTATATGTATACAACACCTATTTAATAATACCTATAAAAGTAAAAAAAAACACTTGTTTTCATTTACAAAATTTTATAAGCTAAATCAAAAATCTTTTCAAGTACTTAGCTTTCTTCCCTTTTAAATGATCTACCGAAGAAGCTCGTTTGAATAATTTTGAAGTTGAAGGAATCTGAACAAAAAAATTACTAAAGCCAAAATAACTGCAATTTTATTGAATCCCTGTCAATGCAGTTTCAACTAGTAAAATCAAGACTTAAATTAAAACAAAATAACATACATTTTCAACTGGCTGTGATGTTGAAGATTGAACCACATAAATATGACCGAAAACTCAAATGAGAAGAGGAGAAGAATGAAAAAACAATAAAGTTGGCAGTTCAAATTAAATAATACTTCAACTAAAAGAACTTACACATTCTACAAATTTTTCTGAAGTCTATATTAGCTACGGGCTAAAAATTAATAAATGGATATTATTTATTAACATATGTGTTTTTTTGTTGTAAAAGACAACATTAACCCAGACTCAAAATCCTAACTAACTTAATATTCAAAATCTACATAATTTGTCAAAAGGATAATATGTGTTTCCAGAAAAAGATATTAATTTATTTAAGAAAGAATTTTTTTGAAATCATCATTGGAAATTGATTCTTTGATATATTCATGCACCTAGTTAGAAAACCAAATGTCTGTGACTACGTTTAGCTCGAGCCCGGTAAAGCCAGCTTGAATGCGGGATTGGTTTGACCTTTTACATGTACTTCAAATGGTAAATGTCAAGCCAAGCCGAATTCAAGCTGGGTTGAGGTTCTCGAGATAAATGTAGTATATTATTAAAAAAATATAAATCCCATTTATTTCATTAAATCAAGAAAATTTTAAGCTTATGGAACTCATTTACTTACTTAATTTTGATACCACCAATTACTGAAGATTTCTGTTTAATTTCCCCATTGTAACAGACTATATTTACCGGTTGGGGGGGTAAAACCTACTTAAGGGATATCATCCCCCCAAGCAATCGGGCCCCATACCTACATCTAAGCAATACCTAATGCTCAAGTTCTCAATTTCACCATTATAAATAGTACCTATCAAATTCCAGTTAATCGTCAGTATACTCTAACACAATTAAAACCGTTGCTTTTTTTAATCGAATCCTTCGTACAAAATCTACTTAAAATAATTATTTCTAGTACGAACAATTGGTGGATTCCATACAATCTCTGGATTATTAAATCGTTCCAAATTATCAATAAAATCGATATATTCCAACATAGTTAAAAAGGAAACGAAATGTAATGCTCAAAAAGTTATTCTGTTTTTTGACATTTAACACAAAATGCCTATCTTTTAGGTTGCTTATTAAATATCTAAATTTAGGCATTGCTTATAGCACTAAACAATGTCTAACGTTAGTGAAAACCAATTTTACGTTAGCTAATATTTATCTCCGTTTAGGTAGTGCCTAAGTTTTAAGTATCGATGGTGAAAATGGGCATTAAACACTTAAAATTGATTCTTAATTGTCTTAACACTCATTAAAAATCCCAATTTAACAAAACACTATAATAAATACAACAAATAAATTTAAAACACTCACTACCCTTAATATTAACACAAAAATCAAGTAATAATTATAAATATATCCACTATGTGGCTTTTAGGAGGTATTTGCGGGATTTATTTACGTTTATTTGAGGTTATGTATCAATTTTAGATCGAGTTAAAACGTTCTTCGCCTCCCAAGTACCCGGCGCAAATTCACGCTAATGTTTTGAACGTAGAAATTCGCCACTAGCGTGTTTTGGTGAAACAAAATACCGAATTCGCTACTATCCCATATTTATCGCCGTTCTCCAAAAATGGTGACGAAAGTGCGGAAAACGATGACGTTTTAGCGTGTTTATAAAACTCGCTAGCAAAACAAAATCCGGCCTCAGGACGGTCTCCTCATGATCATCTTCCTTTATAACGTATGCCTTGATATTGTTGAAGCAAGTTATATTGAGCGTATGATTTCCAAATTCCAGTACACTATCGACACACATAATTTCATTATTTAATGCACAAAGTTCTATAAAATCTTCTTCCAGCATACACACTAAATGCCTCAAATTTCTCCCAACACTTAGCCTTACAAAGCATTCAAAATTTCTAAGTTGACTTAAACCGAGTGATATAACTTTGGTTCCGGCTTTATTTAATATGTATGATGTTTCTCCCAATAACTTTTCGGTCATGTATTTCTTTTCGAGAATAAAATAATCATTTAAAATTTCAGAAGCCATGACTACTGCACGTAGATCTGCATTCAACTAATTAAACACGTCATTAATTTACATATATATATGTGATCCCGCCCACCTTTTTTATTATTTAGTGGGGGACAAAATTATATATTTGCGAATAAATAACTAAGTATTTCGTTTCTAATTATTGATATATAATTTATAAAATCTGCCGAGGATGATTCATCCCCTATTATTATTGTTTCTTCATATTGCGCAACCTCATGAAACGACGAGTTTCTTCCTGAGATTTTAAATGTCGTGTCTTTTAAATCTGATACCAATTCTTCTTTTTTTATGTCTACTTCTATCTCACCATCATTTTCATCCGCCACACCATTTCCAAAATATTTATAAAACAAACATTTATCATCCTTATCATATACTTCCAACTTCACGTCTTCAATATTATAATTTTTGTACGTACATCCGGCTGTTATGGTGATATGGGTGAAATCATACGCACTAGTAATATTGCTCACCCCCCTCACGTTGAATACAATTTCTGATTTATTATATGAGGCGTCACCAGTGTATACACTCATATAGACATGTATCTTTGTTATAAATTTCAAATACAATAAATAATGCAGAAGTCATTGTAGGACGCGTATGATTTAAGAAAAAAACTGATAAAATTTAAGCAGTGGGTCTGTTCTTTATTAAACTGTAGACGTTGTGGTGGGGGGAATAAAAATTTTTTTTTTTCTTCTCTTCTATTATTAGCTCATTTTTATTAAACTGGGGACGGTGGTGGTGGTGGGGATATGTTAGTGGGGAGAAACACATAAATAAAAATTTATGTATGAATTATATTTTATTGTATGATGGATAGTTCTAGAGAACAGCATATTCGAGAATTGCAATTAAAATTATTATTATTATGGTGGGGCTGGTGCTGTTATTGAATGTGATGATGGTACTTTTTTAATTAGCGGTACCACAGATCTTATATCGTTCTCATCGTCTTCCGTTCTTAAAAGTTCATCAAGACACAACGTAACTGCATGATTTAGCGCCTTGTTCACTTCAATTAGTTCTTCTCGTGTCTCGTTACATACTCGTAGAGCCCCCTTGTAGTATTCCCTCTGCGTAACTACATCACGATAACTATCAACATTATTATAAATTTTAGTATCATTTGTCAATTTTAAAGTATTGACACTAAATTTTGTATCATTTCCCGAGGATTTTATATTAATTGTTGTATGAACATTGACTAAGCTTAAAGTCACCACTGTTATTAAAAACACTTTTAAGACAATGAAGCTTAATATGTAAATCAGCTAATTATATAGGGAAGACCCCCACCAACTAAATTTACGTCACATGAGATTATTTTGTTTTTCTGTAAAAGTTAATAATTATCAGATATGTTTTTAAATAAACTTATTTTTATAAAAATGGCGGTAAGCCAAAGGAAACCGCCGTATGATAAATAAACTTACTTCCCTTCCCTTACTTCCCATCCCCCCTAACGGTAACCTGGCTCTTCCTCTACCCCGCAAATCTTCATCTGGCGTCGATGGACCTCCGGCTGCGACCCTAGCCGTATTGCTATCATCGATAACATGTGGAGCCATCCCCCCTAAAGGTAACCGGGCTCTTCCTCTACCCCGCAAATCTTCATCTGGAGTCGATGGACCTCCGGCTGCGACCCCAGCCGTATTGCTATCATCGATAACAACATGTGGAGAAACTCTTCCTCTTCCCCTTCCCGGTAACCTGGCTCTTCCTCTACCCCGCAAATCTTCATCTGGAGTCGATGGTGTCCTCAGTGGTATCCGTGCCTGTGGGGGCAGGCGTAATCTGGCTACGATGTTGTCTAGCCTAACATTTTCACCCATAGCCTGCATTACACAGGTATCCGCTGTCGAAGTGCCAGGTGTTACTTGCAGAACTTCAGTTGACGGCTCCCTCGGGACTACCCCATGCCCATTCATATTTAAACGCAACCAATGGGTTATGGGGGAGCGGCAAACACCACAAGTTCTTAACTTTGTGATGCACATGCCGCAAACCATATGTCCGCAGCCTAACCCATATTTTGACACATATATTAGGCATACTATGCATGTGGCTAGGGAGTCGTCTTCTGCAATTTCCTGATCTACCTGTCTTTCATACACGAGAACTTCAGGCTGATTGACAGGTCGGCTTCGGTTAATAGGAATCAGCGCAATGTTCTCGTTATCGAAATGCCAATTAATTAAGCCCAGACTATCCAAGCAATAAATAATTGGCCTCCCCATAAAAGAACATCTAACTGCCCTCAACTCTCCAACTATAATATGCATAATAAATTAATTTAAAAAAAACATTTTTTTTTAACTTACCAGGAATATTTCTTCTTGCTCCTTCACGCAAAATCATTTCTTCTTCTCTCTCCGCAATGAATCTTCTTATTTGTAAATCTCCCACTCTGCTTTCCATTTTTATTTTTTTTGCTGCTTTTCAAAAACAAGACACCTAAACTATTCTCCTTCTAATTTATATAAAAAATTATCTCACCACAAACACATACTATTACAAAAATATGATAATTTTTTGTATCCATAATTAAAATAATACAATTAGAGGAAAAAAAAACCATGTTTTCCGATAAATATTTTGTTTTTACTAATTATTTAAATATCATTGTATACTTGTTCAATTAGCGAAAGGGAGTAGGTAATAAATAAAAAATATTCATATTAATATAAAATTTTTATATTAAATTATATTTTTAATATTTAACATTTTTTTATAAAATTATATGTTACCTATTTCAAGGTCGGCGTACTGCTTTCCTTCTTTAGATATGACCAATTTTTTTAGTAAAAGGTAAACCTTTTTTGAATAGTTTATATTAAAATCTTGGAGCACCTCCGGGGTGAAAAATGATAAATATCTATTAGGGAGACAAACCTTCCGGACTGGCTGCTCCTCAGCAAACTCCATCAATATGCTGGGTCCATACTGATTTGTCTTTAATGTAACACTTTTTATTAAATATTTCCTGTTCTTCTCTAATTCTCCAACCTTAACCGTCAAGCCATATTCAGAATTAAACTTATTTAAATCCATATTGTCGTTTTTTTTCTTTGTTGCTTTCTTCAAAATAAACTGAAGATCTACCTAACTTTTGAGCTCTTTTATACAAAAAATTATCTCATATTGCATATAATCTTTTAAATTAAAAAACATTTTTTTAAATAATATTGTGCAAATTGTGCAATTTTGCATAAAGACGCAGGTGGTGAGGAAGTTACTGTCTCACTCTTATCAAACCATGATATTCGTCAAGGATTAATTAAAATTCATAGCAAAGTAAACAACAAAATGCACGTACATAAAATTAATTCTTATCAATGCATTATATTAATTTTATACCATAGGCGTTACCACAATTACTCTAATCTAACAAATAAGTATAAAAAAACTAATTAAATCACCTAAAACCAATTAGTTTAATTACTAATATTTTTATTTTTTATCAACAAATTACCATAATTTTCGTGTTTACATATGTTAGCTCTATCGCATGCATATTACTTTAATTTTTTTATCAATAATTACAATAATTTTCAGATTTACATCCTCCCCTATTAAATATTCTAGGAAGAAACCGCAAGGACATGTGCATCTCTTAGCATCAATTATTCTAAACTCCAATTACTTTTAATTTGCAAAACTTTTATTTATTTATTATTATCAGTAATTACAATAATTTTCAGATTTACGTCCTCCCCTATTAAATATTCTACGAAAAAAAAACAGCAAGGACGTGTGCATCTCTTAGCACCAATTATTCTAAACTCCAATTACTTTTAATTTGCAAAACTTTTATTTATTATTATCAATACAATTACAATAATTTTCAGATTTACATCCTCCCCAAAATTACAATAATTTTCAAATTTACAAATATTCAAGGAAAAAAATAATTAAACCACAAGAAATGTTTATTGCAAAAATAATTAAACCACAAGATGGCACTTTATCTACTCAAGGTCAAAGACACACTAGCACAACTCGACGACTTCCCAAAAGGACACGGACTTAGAAAAATTACTACAAGGTCACGGACTTAGAATCCGGATTCGGGGTAGAACTCCCATAGCATATACTACTCTTAACCTATCAATATTGTTTCAAAAATGCTAATGCAGTCGAACCCTCAGGTTGTATAATTTACCTATTACAACTATATTTGTATTGTTGCACTCTAGATTTTAAATATTGTTTGGTTTGACCTATGTAACATAGGTCGCACCCTTTGAAAGCTATACAATATACCAAGTTCGACTGCATTAGTACATCTGTGTCATCTTTAAGTTTTGTAAATAGTTTACCCATGTTAAATGGATTATAAGGAGCCAATTTAATATTTATGTCTTTCAACAGTCTACCGGTTGTAATAATGGGTACATTAATAAATCTAGAATAGATCTTATTTGAATTCAGATCTACGCTATCATTTATATCGTTTACACACAGTGTACTTATATTCAAGGGATAGTTATTGTTTATAAGAATTTGTTTTGCTATTTCAAAATTCTCTTTACGAAATTTAGTATGACTAAGTGTCGGTATTTTATTTTTAAACATTTTGAATATGGACTATTTTTATGTGAGAGAATGGCATGACCTTTAAACACCTATTGGAATTTATGCTTTTTCGGTACCAATTAACTTGAGGTGGGATTTTGTTTCCACAGCGGATTCTAAAACTCGCCAAAACGTCATCATTCAAGCGAAGAGAACAATGTAAATAATGACGAATTGGCGGAAAATGATGACGTTTCGGCGAGTTCATAAAACTCGCCAACAAACAAAATCCGGCCTTTGAATTTTGTTATCAACACTTCTAACCAATTCTAGATCTAAAAATGGCAAACTTCTATTAACTTCTTTCTCCATGGTGAACTGTATCCTTGGACTTAATATCTGTGAAAAGAATTTTCTCCTCCGTAATAAGTATAAAAGGTAAATAAATTTTTCAGTTTCTTCGGATGATAATATTTATTGCTTAAGAAACACTTAAACCATTGCCAACGTTTCGCCAGCTAATCGTGGGCTTTTCAAGGCTACAATGATAAAATACAATTAAATACTACACCATACATTTCTACATACATTAGTTAATTTGTTAAAACATCTTAAAAATATACTATTCCAAAGTCTACAATTATGGCCAAATAATCAATTTAATTACCTGTCTACTAACGACATAAAAACCAAATTACGTTAAAATTTAAAATATTATATTACTTTAGATTATCAATTCCAACAATTAAAATTATATATTTAAGGCCAAAAAATAGCTCAATCCACATAAATTTCTTACTAATCAAATTCAATTATTAATTATAAGAACGCAGCAAACTTACCAACGATGTAGTTCACACCACATGTACAAGTCAAGTATATAAAATGAAATAAAATGGCACAATGAATTTTATAAAATATGAATATTAAATTGAGAGTCACATCAGATTTTTTCATTTTCAACTAAGGCAACCACTTCAGCATTTATAACAACTATAACTATAAAGTTGTCTATGTTAATTTTGTATTTTGTAAAGTAAATAACTTAAGATGCCCTTATTTATCTAGGTATTTATCATTTTTCGATTCAATCAATTTTGTTATATAATTTATTTGACAAATGTAATTATATTTCTATAATATATACCGCGCTGAGGTTCTCTACATCATTTCTAAAATTCACACAATCATGTTTGTTAATATAAATCATCTCACTTAAAAGTCTCTTAAAGTAATTTTCTTCCTGATCTAAAATTTTTGTATCATCAAATTTGAATTGATGATTGGAAGACTTAAAATGGGCTGCCAGAGCTGTCTCATATTCATTACTATTTTGATCCCTACAACTTAATTTATGCTGCTGTAATCTTTTTTGCAGATATTGTTTAGTTTGGCCAATGTATACCTGTCTAGTAAAGATTCTACTCACTGTAGGAGTGTTATAAAAAACGATTTTACAATTTATATCCTGTAAAGATTTATTGAGTACATGTTTCAAACTATACGACAATTTAGGTATATGTACCATCTTGCAATATATCCGACGGGTTTCATTATTTATCTCAACCCTATTAGGTGTTATCATCTCGTAATTGTTATTTTAGAAAATGCTGTTAACTAGCGTTTTTGGGTAATTGTTATTTTTCAAAATGTTACTAGCTTTTCTAAAATTATTAGCATGGAAATCAGGATAACTTAATGAAATTATCTTATGTTTAAACTGCTTTATAATAGCTATGGCTATGGAAGAATAAGTATCTCAAAACTCTACCGTAGTTTATCTCTTTTTGATACCAATCTGTCCTAATAATCCCTTCAACATCTCTAAGCACCATTACATCCAAGAATGGTAATTTTTTGTCTTCTTCAATGTCCATTGTAAAGTTAATGCGCTTATGAAATTTGTTAAATGTCGTAAGTGTGATATCACACATATCTTTTGGTATTGCCAAAATTGTGCCAACCACGTATAGTTTCAGAAAAGGTACATAAAATGGTAATTAACTTAATACAGTAGTTAATAGCCTGTTCATTAAAATTTCGGCTAGCACAGGTGACGCTGGGTTACGCATAGCCGAACCATGCAATTGCTGATAACAAATTTGTTATACATAAAATAACTATTATCAAACAAAAAAGAAACAATTTCCAGAAAATTTGTGCCAGATAAATTAGTATATGATGAGATAAATTTCCAATCCATCTTAATGATATCAATATCTAAATCTTTAGGAATGTTTGTAAATAATGATTGTGCATCTACCGAAATTAATATATAGTTTTTAGGTATTTCTATATTGTTCAAAAACTCCACAAATTCATATGAATTCTAAACACTGTATGTAAATGTAGAAGTAACACCAATTAACACATTATGTACCCACTTAGCCTAATTGTAAGTGGGACTCTGAATGCAAGACACAACCGGTCTAAAGGTACTTCTAGTTTGTGTACCTTAGGCAGGCTATATATTTTAGGAGCTAAGCCATTGTTAATTTTTAGTAATTTTGCAGTCTTATTATCTATTTCACCATCTTTATTGATTTTGTTGATTAATTTATTAACATTTAATTGAACTTTTTGGTACGATCATGATTTAATATTTTATACGTGCTTACCTCATTTACTAATTCTAACATTTTATTGTTATTATATTCTGCAGTTATTATCACGGTACAATTACCCTTATCCGAACGTGCTACAATAAGTCTGATAAAGCTGGCGATATTGCACAACGAAACGTTTATAAAAGAAATAACCACATAGTGTAAATAAAAAGTCCGATAAGTCAACAAGTTTATTTTTTCCTATTACTATCAATATTAAAATTAATTTTAGTTAATATTTAACTCATAATTCCTAAAAAATCTTCTATTTCACCAGAAGGTGGTCTATATACAGAAATTATGAAACAATTATGAGACGGTAAAAGAACACAAGAAAATTCACAGTGCATTTCCTTTGCTAATGGATCTAAATCCTACCTGGCTATCACCTCTACATCAGACCTTGGGTAGGTAATAACACCACCATGAGCATTATCAATACGGGTAAAATGAGATACAATTGTTTAGTTAGAGATAACAATGGATTCTACTTTATTTGGTTTTAACCAGTGTTCGCTAAAACTAACAATTTGGTATTTGTTTTTGTTTGAGTTTAAGTAGCACTCGATGTGTGATATTTTGTTTCTACTCGACTGAACATTCAGGTGTAGGGGTGTTGGAAAATTCTATCAGTTACTTTCTGATGTGAATTTTAATTTTATTTTAGAAAATAATTTAAGTGTCGAAGAAAAAACAGATATGTTTATTAATCTGCTTAAAGATACAATATGTATTGCCTTTCCTATTAGTAATACACGCAATTTTTCTAAAGCAAATCATACTAGTAATCTATGGTTTACAGACACGCTAAATCAAATGGGTAAAACTTTAAAACTTTTAAACAACAAATATCATAACAACCCGAAGGATTCAAACATCAAAGCAAACAGAAACAATTTTCGCAAACAGTAGCGCTGAATTAAGGAAGGCCAAAATAGACTCGAATGATAACTTAATTATTAGTTCACATTACAATCCCACCACAATTTGGAAAATTGTAAATTCCTACAAACCAAATTTAGCAAAAAATAAACCAAAGTGCAGTCTTAACAACGAACACTTTAATAACTTCTTTGCGTCTGTTCCGCCATTGTACAAGATATTCCAAGCAACGACAAAGACCCCATTGATTTTCTTCTAATAGTCATTTTCCTTTAAGGAAGTCTCATATGTAGTTGTATGTATGTAGTTATACTTGGATTAAAACCGGGAAATGCGCGAGATGTATATGGGATGTCCATGGACCTAATCAAAGTAGTCATAGATATAGTAACTGCACCTATATGCAATTTATTAAATTTCTGTATTCAGTCTGGCGTATTTCCACCAAGCCATAATGTAGCCAAAATTACTTCCATATTTAAAAAAGGGGAAGCTAAAGACATAAGTAACTACAGACCGATATCCATACTACCGGCAATTACTAAAATATTCGAAAATCTTCTTTTTTCTCAAGTGTACACTCATTTCGAAGATAACAATCTTTTCCACCAAAATCAGTATGGATTCCAAAAGAATAGATCGACTGTACGTGCAGTTACAACTCTAATAAACAAATATGTAAACTGCTTCGAAAAAAGCGAATATCTTCAAGCGACTTATCATTTTACATCGCTTTTAGCTTCTGAAACTTCCATATTTGGTTTTTTATATTCTGATTCAATGTAGTCATCGCCATCCGAAATGCTTTTTACATTTTCCAGTAATTCATCATAATTGTCAAATTCTCTGCTGGTCGAAGCCATAACTAAATTTTTATAATGCCTATAAATGTTTTTTTATACAAGAATTAAAATATAAATAAAAATAACTTACAATATTACACCATAAATAAACAAATTACACAATTTGCAGAAATCAACAAATGTTATTGTGCCCTTCTTCCACTTCGGAAAGTGTACTATTCTTATTATAAAGAAAATGTATACAACAATATTATTTATGGTGTTTAGAAAATAGTATACTTTTTCTCTTCGAATTTTTATATTCACAGACCGGTTTCGGCAGTTACGCCATCATCAGTGTGCACGTCAAATGTTCCAGAAGCCCAAAATCAAGAACGGTGTCAACATTTACTTGTATTGAAAAATATGCCAAAATTAAACTTAGAAAGCTTGTTTTAGCTTGTTAAATAATAAAATAATAAAATGAGGTTGAAAGTTTATTTTAGCTCTTTAAATAATAAATTACTTAACGCAACTCCCACCGCAGACAAACATAACCTCAAAACATAACCGCAAAGCTAAAGCATGTTTTCAATTAATTAATTTATTATTTAAAGAGCTAAAATAAACTTTCAACCTCATTTTATTATTTTATTATTTAACAAGCTAAAACAAGCTTTCTAAGTTTAATTTTGGCATATTTTTCAATACAATTAAATGTTGACACCGATCTTGATTTTGGGCTTCTGGAACATTTGACGTGCACACTGATGATGGCGTAACTGCCGAAACCGGTCTGTGAATATAAAAATTCGAAGAGAAAAAGTATACTATTTTCCAAACACAATAAAATACCTCTCTCTTCAAAATGGACATCCGAAGATTTCATAAAATATTATTTATATTTTTTATAAATACACATTCATAATAAAATAACAGTAAGCAAGAATCGATAAGTATGAAATAGAGATCGTATTAGGTCGTGCGGGAGCCACTCAAAGGATAAAGTCCGCGCGCCAAAATTTTACAAAATTGCTAATTATGAATAACAAATAATAATTAGGAAAACTTAAAATTAGAGCATCATCCCTCAAAATACCCATTAGATATACCTACAAAGTTCTCCGGTCCTGTTATGATTACTTCGAAATTTTCCAAAAGTTGAAAAAAAAATTATTTTTTCAGGAAAAACTTAAGGTCTACATGGTGTGTTTATCGAGTGATCATAGTGTTGAGGTGGTAATTAGTAAATTAATTAATTAGAAACGGTAGAAAATGTGCAAAGAACAATAAAATTTAATTATGTATTTGCAAAATAATTTACCATTAGTAAAAATGTTTCGTTACATAACACCCCCCCCCCCCCCCCTTACTTCTGTTAAAAATAATTGTACGAACATGATTATTTTTACTTTTTTGCTCAAAAACTTAAAAGCAACTGTGCTAATAAATACGCAACCCCTGAGAAAATTTGTTAGAAACTGGAACGGCGGCATCTCGCTGGACCTGAAAATTATATCCAAGTTTATTAGTTTATCACTGGATGCCACTTTTAATTCCTTAAAAAGCTTCACCTATTAAGCTTGGATGTGATTCTATTCAAGTGCAAGATCCACCACCAGGTCTTCCACCACCTCCTCACCATTTGCCACATCCGCCTGCCGGTGCTAGTAATGTAAGCGCACCATTTTACGTGCCCTAACATGTCCTCGGTACTCCTGAGGTCCCCTCCACAAAGCCGTTCAACATCGCCGCCGTAAGGCGTAAATTTCGGAAGTTTTATTGTTACTTTACATTATGCCCGACAAGGAAGACAACAAAAACCTGGTGATTCAGCACCTATTCCAGGTACAAAAAAGACCTGGAACACAAAGATAAGGAAGTTGAAGAATCTCCGCTCAATCCAAATGTTAATGAATTGAATTGCATTTAGGTTCCAATTCTAAAGCTGATGGCCAACTCCGTCTACAATTTTAAAAATAACACAAATCCCGATACGAAAAAAGCATTTCGACTGGAATAACGTACAATCAATTACCCTTGAAAACGAGATTGATGGTCAATTTTCGTTTTTAGATTTGAACATATTTATCACCAATAACGAAATTAATTTCTCAGTCTATAGTTAACCTTGTTATACAGATACATTGATTTTGATTCTAATCACCATTCCCATAAACTTTTCTAAGTTCTAGAATGAAATTAACACCATTAGATTGATTGGTTAAAATAATAACTATCTAGATAAGTTAATTATTAAGACAATTGCAAAAACAAGATTGAGACTATTGTACAGGGATGCGTATAATACAGATCCTATTCATCACACAACTTCATCACCGCAGGATTGGACATACGTGTCCTTACCTTTCATAAATGTTTTTAAAGAATACAATATTAAAACCTCATTTAGAGTGAATTCTACTTTCACCTCGGCTAAAAATAATAAAAACAAGAAGGATAGGATGAACAGTATGAGTGTTTATCAGTTGTACGGTAACTCATGCAGCACTAAATATGTTGGTCAGACGAGAAGGTCGTTTAAGTTGAGGGTGGGTGAACATGAATCAGTATTAGATTAAATCGTCCACAACTTTCACATTTTCTTTAATAATCACTGTTTTTATAATAAAGATAATATCCTCATATTATGTAATACAAATAGTAATTTTGTTAGAAGCATTCTTGAAAACTTATAAATTACTAGATTAGAGTCAGACAAAAATTCAATAACTGTAAGGGTAGGTTGCACGAAAAAGTTTTAGTTAAAACTAGTTTTAAACTGATAAGAATAAGAGAAAATATATGCTAAAAACATCATACTTGTCAGTTTAAGCTTGGTTTTAGCCAAGACCGAGTTTAAACTGTTTCACGCAACCAAAAATTTACTTCCACTATAGACCGTTTCGCTCCCGTATTGACCATCTCACCAAAAACATTTACTTCTAGGAAGGGCCTATTGTCCCCACGACTTCGGACACAAGAAATTTTCACAAGTTCGACCCCCAACTCTTCCATTCCACGCCAACGTCCCGGGAAGCTTCTGCAGTCTTCTAGAGGAACAAAAAGGGAATCGGAGGCCTAACTTGTCAACAGTGAAGGGAGATAGAAGAAATAAAGAATGAAATTTTTAAGTTAGGCGAAAAGGAACTAAGCAAGACTCATTTAGTGGAACACCAAATCCAAGCTGCACCTTTCCGCCAGAGACCGTATAACACATCGCCTTTTTTACAAATATCATACCGTTTTTGTTTTGATGGAAGAAAACTAAATCAAATTTCCAAACGGGACGCGTATCCATTGCCATTGACTTGAGAATATTAAGTTGTGTACCGCCAGCATCGATTTAAAAAGTGTCTTCTGGTAAATTTCATTAGAGAAGTCCTCGAAGTAGAAGAAAATGCATTTGACATACCTGGCAAAGTGCAGTACCATTTTGTGGTCATGGCTTTTGGGCTGCGATTTGAACCCAGTATGTTTGTATATCTTGATGATGATATAGTGATTGTAAACTAAATTTCAAGTCTGTTCAACATGTTAAATAACGCACAAGAACATGGATATCCATCCATTTTAATGTTGACGCGTCATTGTATGCGATTAGGGTATTCTCTGTGTTGGAGTTAATGGTGAGAGGGTATGGATAAGCACTGCACGTGATTAGTGCGTAGAGCGGCCTGGTGAATAGGCTAGATCACGCTTCTGACCCGTTAGCTCTCACTGGTTTGTGCATGAGTGCGTGGCCGTGCGTGTCCTGATGTCACACTGTTGACAGCTAGGGGATGAGGAATGGTTAGCTCCTAGCCTCTTAGTGTAATTTGAAGCTGGCGAAGGTGGACTAGGGGAACTAGGCTGAGGCTGCGCTCGCACCTCCTATACTATATTCTGCACAAAGGCGCACCGGTACTACAACAAGAGAGTGCGCAGCCTAACGTCCGCTTAATTTTCGAATTTCGGATTGTTTTTAGTTATGTTTAGTTGTACTAATGCAGTAGTGTTAAATTACATCTTAAACATGTTTAGATTATAGAATAGAATATATTTGTGTTAAAATACAAACTTGTCAAAATATATACATGGATATAATTACACATTAATTAATTTTATAACTACAATTACAACATATATTTGTTTGACTCCGTCGTTTGAGTGATAAGGTAGGTTTCAAATTATATCTTTATCATTTAAGAAGTCTGTTATACTATAGTATTCTTTGAAATAAGAAAATTTGTTATTTTAGACAGAAATACCGATCTATTTAATGATTTGACTTCATGCGAGAGTTTATTAAAAAATAGACGCCCATCATAATTTTTATAATCTCTTGTTTTGTATATTCGGGTGTATTCCACTTGGATGAGTGCCGTTCCTCTAAGGTTATAGTTTTTATTATCTTTTTTACTTTTATGGTCTGGTATATCTTTTATATACATGATACATCTTACGATGTAAACAGAAGGTATAGTAAGCAAACCCATTTGCCGGAAAATTGTTTTCAAGTCTTGCCTGTATGGCAGCTCTGATTGCTCTTCGTTGGAGACCAAACACCCTTTGAAGGTTACAAGTGGTATGTCCCCAGCAAATGATGCAATATGTGGCATATGGCAGAAACAGCGAATGATACCAGGATATGACTGTTAAATTTGAACAATAATTTGCAAGATTACGAAGAAGGAAAGTAGTTTTCACTAGTTTTGTTGCAACCTCAGTGGTATTTTGAACCCAAGAAAGTTTGGAGTCCAAAATTACCCCTAGAAACCGAGTGCTTTTTTCGTAGGATATATTATCGGCAATGTGATTTTTACCCCTTAGGCTAACCACAATCTTTGTACATTTTTCTTTATTTACAGTTACTTTGTTTGCGGTAAACCAATCGAAACCCCTCGACTGAGCGCTCAACATTTCTTTTTCCAGATTATTTATGTCAGGATTGCTGTGACATGAAGTGGTGTCATCCGCGTATCTTGTAAATTTTGTATCTAAGTCACAATTAATAAAGTCATTGACATATATAAGATATAATGGTGGCCAGAGGATAAACCCAGAAGGTACACCAGTTCTTAAAGCAGACGTCAGAGATAGATTATTGCCAAAAAAGGTTCTTTGATAGCGATTATTTAGATACGATTTAATCATATCTATGGATTTACCTATAATTCCATAGAATGTGAGTTTGGTGATAAGAATGTCATGGTTTACGCAGTCGAAGGCATTCGACAAGTCATAAAATGTATACCCTACGCACTCTTTATTCTCAAAACCCTCATTAATCAGTGCAACGAGGTTCTGAATGGCATGAGTGGTGGATAATTTGGCTCGAAAGCCAAATTGCCAGTTTATTAATATGTTATTTTCTTCAAAGTAATTGACTAATTGTTTATTTAATAGTAACGCCTACAACATCCCGGGTCAGCTTGATTTCCTTTTTTTGAATACAGGAACAATCTTTGATAATTTAAATGCGTTTGGAAATATACCATCTCTTATGCGAAAGGTTAATAGGTTGGTAAGTGGATATATTATAATTTCACGAATGCTTTTTACAATTTGAATGTTTATATAGTAGATGTCTTTACTGCGCTTATTTTTTAAGTTGTTAATTGCATCACGTACCTGAATGTAAGTTAATATTGTAAATTCAAAATTGCGTAAGCAATCAGAGTTATTTTTCCCAAGAAAGTATGTGTGCTCAATGTTGTTCTTAGGGAGTTTGTCCTTAAGATTTTCAGCTATAACAACAAAATAATTGTTTAAGTCAGTGGCGTTTAAAGATCCCGCGCCTGTACTTTTTTAGTGTCAACATTTCTGTGGTAATTAATGCGGTCATGTGATGTCAGTACGAACCCCTTTGATAACAGTTGTTGCTGACACGGAACCTACCGATCAAATTGCAGTGCCCTCTCAGGTGCCGCAGTATTAGTCGGTCAGTTTACAGGAAAAGTTTTATATATAGGGATAAAAAACAAATTTTGTACATTTTGCAATACCAAAACAATCGGAAGGTTTGGTCGAAGCCTTTAGAGTTAACGAAGCGATGTATGTATGTGTATGTGATAGTAGTACTTATCGGAAAAACTAAGAGATCTGTCGTCGCAATTCGAATTCTAAGATTACGTACTGCTGTTGTTTCTGCTATTGCATACCGAAAAAAAGTAAAAGCCAAGATGCAGCGAAATTTTTAAAACGCGATATAGACAACAGAATCCATCAGGTTTCTGGTGATCACGAAAATGGGGCGGAATAGAACTTTTAAAAGCGAATTCCGAACTTTTCGATAAACTTACTTCTATTATATGTGCTCTTTCTAATCATTAGAGAATTAATTTTTCTAAACGACGGTCTTGTTCCGGTAGATGCAATGCTGCAGTGGTCTCTTTTAAAACTAAAGTACCTCATTATTCTAAGCATAAAACATTACATGGAAAAAGCCCCAGTAAAATTTTGACGAAAATGGAGAAAGATGTTGCTTTGGAAACAAAGGTCAAGACATCAAAAGAGGGAGAAAGTAGCAAAGAATAAACCGTAATATCAACCAGCTAATAAAGATTACGGGGAAGATTGTTTAAAGCCAAATATGGATGCTGATATGTTTCAAAGAGAAAAAGTAAAGTTTTTAAAAGGTTTTGCAAAAACGGATAAAGAAATCCAAGATTGGGAGAGATCAACTTACTTTCCTTCAATCTGAAAGTTCATTATGGATGGAAAACCGAAGAAAACTTCAATTAATCTTCATTTCTTTCCGTTTGCAACAGAAAAGAAAGTACTTCTTGCAAATATTTAGTAAAGTCTCTTTTATATGCACCACAATGGTATGCACCATCATTATCACGCGGAAAGGAAAATGAAAAAAAAAGGAATTAATTTGTTTAGCTGGGCAAGAAAATGTTGTAATATTACAAAATGGTCTTTTCATTGACAACCAGCATTTTTATTTAAGTAACAGCTTTTTTATTTTTATGGAAATAAAGATGAGAAATAATATTTTTATTCATTTAGTTTCCACACCTGATGGCTTAGTGGGCGACAATGTAATAATGGAGGTAAAATGCTCATTTCCGCTTATAACATGGACCCAAAATAATTAAAAATCACTAACAGTATCCTATTCTCCTCAACATTTAGGTGTTGCAGATGTAAGCTAGATGTATTTTATTTACAGGAAATCTTAAAACTGATTACTGGGCAGAAGCTATATCAATTGTGAAGTATTTGAAAAGCAGTCACCTACAAAATTATTGCCAAATAAAACTCCTGAAGAAACTTGGCCCGTTAAATTACCAAATTTAAATCATCTAAGAATTTTTGGCTGTAAACCGATGAATAAACTTCAACACAGAAAATGTAAGAAATTTGATCGAAAATCACAGGAAATTAAATATTGTTTGAAGATTAATAGTAAGCGATAAACAAAAATACTACTGATATGGAAAATGATTGCAAAGAAGAAGATCAAGAAAATCATTTATTATCAGATGAATCTTCTACGTCTTTTAATAATAATTAAATGAAGATAATTTCTTACAAATAAATGTTATTGAGAATGAAGATAACAGCAAATAATCTTTATTAATCAATTCCAATCTTGAAGAAGAACCAAATACCAATTCGTGAGTGCTTTAATGCAACAACTAATCTTTTATACCGACATATATCAGACTTTAACGTCTGTTTACATCTCATAAGCAAACCCTGTTGAAAAAAAAACAAAGACTTTACGGTTCAATTAAGTATTTAAGTCGGTAAAGACCACCCAGCTAGTTCAAATATCTTTCTACTATGCGCTTTGTATTAAATACTTCTGTAAGTCAGATATCCGGTGAAACACCTGCATTCCCATCTTTCGCGGGGGAACTACGTTCACCTGATTATATAGAGATTTGCGTACTATAGTGGTATATAAATTTCGTAAAATATTTAAAAAGGATGCACGAAAGATCTTACAAAGTATATTGTGAAAATTTAAAAATAAATCAAAGCGAGAATCTTTAGAAAATGCTTCCAAAAGACAAAAGTTGTCTAAACAAAAAGGTATAAATCAAATAGTACATCAGAAAGAGTTTTATAATAGAGTTCTTAATTTTATTATAAATACAATGAGTCCATTGTCAATTGTTAAGAATCAAATTTTGATATACATGTTTAACGCGTTCAATTTAGATATAATAGGTAGAAAAAGTTTTGTTACCAACCTATCAAAAATGCATTTGAATTTTATTGAAGATACCAAAAATATTTTGAAAAATCAAAAACAAAACTTCACAGACCTTCCCATGGATCTTCATAACCCAACTCCAAAACCCCCACAATCGGGCTTGCCGGAGCACAACAAAAAAAGGCAGCGAAAACTTCAGGTAGACCTTAGGGCAATTGGCGAACAAATTGCACATGCCAGAAATTCGTGAACCAAGGGTGCACTAGTGCCTTGTCAGGCAAGAGGGTGAGGTCGGAGTACTCGACGCATTCTCCAAGGAGCAATTCGAAGAGGGGGCCGGATTCTGGGCCTTCAACCTCCAAAAAAACCGGTTTCTACCAAAAATGATATCAATATACTCAATAGTCACCTAAGGGTGCCTATAATTGACAAACAAGATTGGAACAGTAGCTCGCTGGGGAGGCTCGATGAAACCCAAGCCAAATGAGGGCGTTTTACAGGAAGCTCCGACCTTCCAATCAAAAGTATACTCACAGGGAATTCGAAAGACCTATGATAATGTGCTTTACCCTGATTCGGTAAAACAAACTGTAGCTAAGCTACTTCCCCTATTGGGTATGCCTCGGCAAACAAATCAGACCCAGGCATGGTTCAATGACAAACAAGGTTAGTTTTATCTAAAGCAACCTTCATCACTGTTGCGAGCTGCAGCAACGCTGTGTAGGTACCTTGGCAGTGGTAAGAACACAATAGCAAAAACAAGGTTAGTGCAATTTACTTTTATAAAAGTTGGACACGTTTTGCTACGTAACACCCCAGAAAGCGGACATCGCACGTTTAACAACTTCGCCAATACGTAAAAAGTGCCTTACTTGTAACGTTACAAATTAAACGAAAACGTATTTGAAACACTCTAGCAACGTAACCGTGTTTGCTGGGTGCATTCTTAGGCCAATTGACCACACATGATCATTATTAGTTAATGCAATGATACCAGATGAATGTACGCAGCAGATCACATGACGTACCGGCACGAACCCTATCAACATGGATCCATTTAATAGAACTTAACCCCAGACAATTCCGTAACTTCGTTACTAATAGTAGTTTGGGAAGACGTTTCATTATTTCACTTGTTAGTTAATTTGTTTTTATTTTTATTATTATTATGATTCTTGTTTATATTAAAGTTTTTTTTGTTTATGTTGGAGTGTTATAATTTTTTATAGTAGTAATGATTTCCCTAACCTGATTATCATCACGTTTGTCCATATTGCAGGTTTTAGCATTATAATTAACATTTGGTTTGCCGTGAGCTCCAGGAGCGGAAATATTCCTACCATTAGTTAAAAGATTAATTAGGTCAATGTTACTTTTACGAAGCACTTTAAAGTCTCCATTGAGATCATCAAGCTTAACACGAAGGTCAGTTAATAAGGAATTATTCTCATCAACAGCAGACTTAAAAAGTTTGTTTTCCTATCTTAGCGAGTTCAAATCAGAATGAAGCGCTGCATCTCCATAATTAAGTTGTTCACTGGACACATCGCAAGCTTTAACTCAATGACAGCTTGACTTAGCAGCTTCATTTCACTAGAAAGACAGAGTACAACCGCATTTATTGATGTGTGGTTGTTAGGCTGAGTTATTACATAAATTAGGTTCTGGAGTAGCTTGGATGAGATCATTCGCACTAGGGCAACAAACAAACTCGTCCTTACTAACATAATTACCAGAATTCCTATGATTAGAAAAATTAGCGTGGTAAACATTTCGAACACAATTGAAAAGGTGGCAGTTTTCTTACATCTGTTGCATAATTTAATAATTTTAGTAATTCAGGGTAGCGATAAATCAGCTATACATCAATTATAGAAGAGACAGTTGTTAATTATAAAAAAAATGGTATATCGGCAGAACAACATACACCTGGGAGTTTGAAGTTGGTGGATAGATGGCGCAACAGGTTAAAAAATTAATTGAATAGCAGAAGGGCTAATTTCAATAAAATACAAGGTTACTCCTTCAGCCTTATGTATAAAAAATCCTGACAGGCTACGGTCATCGGCTTGGCGGATGATTGCAGATTTATGTGCCAACAATTTAATCCTCATTAGCATAAGAAAACAACACTTTTCGCTAAAATCTCCAATTTTATCCTTCAAAACACAAAATTTACAATTATATTAATGATTGAAATTAGCACCCAAGTTCAAAAATAATTAAATTCCACCGTTTTACCAATTATTAACGGGTTTTATGCAGACTTTTTTTGACACGTCCGTCCGAATCGAATGTTATACTGCTGTTTGCCCACACATCGTTGTTAATTATCAAAAAATGGTTTATGGGCAACCCAACATACATCTGAGATTTTGAAGTTGGTGGATAGATGGCGCAACAGGTTAAAAATTTAATGAAGTAGCAGAAGGGCTGATTAAAAAAAATACAAGTGTCGGTGGGAAGGTTGCCCCTTCAGCCTTATGTATAAAAAATCCTGACTGGCTACGGTCGTCGGCTTGGCGGATGATTGCAGATTTGTGTGCAACAATTTAATCCTCATTAGCATACGTAAACAACACTTTTCACTAAAATTTCAAATTTTAACCTGATTTTTACCTTGAAAACACCAAATTCACAATTATATTAACGATTAAATTAGCACCCAAGTTCAACATCAATTAAATTTCAGCGTTTTACCAATTATTGACGTGCTTTTATTCAGACCAGTTTTAACACGTCCGTCCGAATCGAAAGATCGAATATTATACTGTTTATTGTTTATACTGTTTGACCACACATCGTTAGAGGCGCGCTCGTTTCATAGGTGGAAGTCTGTAAGCTATACGATTATTTTCGCACAACGAAAAAATCGTTTGTTGAATATGTTGCTATAGTGACGGATTTTGTCTTCTTTCAATCAATACAAAACGTGCATAAGGAAGAGACATAGAAAATCTGTTACCAAGCAACTTAGTCAACAAACGGTTTTTTCGTTGTGCGAAAACTATCGTATAGCTTTACAGACTTCCACTTCATGTCCGGTTATGGTTACGGTTGACACTAAAATGACAGATTTTTTTGACAGTGGTTATACTTTGACATTTGTTAAATGACATAATTTAAAACCGAAACGAGCGAGCCGGTTAACCGTTTATAGTATATTATTCAACGGGGAGTAATGATAGCCATTACTCACGAAGACCGAAATTGCGACACGAGCCGGCAGGAGAGTGTCGTAAAAGGTCTGAGTGAGTAATGGCTATTTAATCGCGAGTAGAATACAATACTTTATCTACGACGATTTTTCACTTTTAGATTCTCCTATCTATTATTGTCATTTTGCTGGCCGTTATTTTCATTAAACACCTATGTTTACTCTAGATTTTTGTTCTATGGTGTAAAATTGACGGCCCAATTTAACCTCTAAAATCACCTGAAACCTAATTATATTTTTAATGTTTCTCCAATCCATAAAGGCTCTGTATGCCATATTATACCTGTCTTTTGATTTATTTGGTAATAAATTTTGGGTTGTTGTTAGCGCAGTTTCTAGTATTTCTGGGGGTGTGCAACTTTCACTTTCTGAATCCATTTTATATATTATGTACTCACGCTTTTTATTATTTTTGTAATTTTATTTTTTAAGAAATATGTTTTTAATTTGCAATAAATAATTACTTTTATTTATATAATATAATTGTAAATTCACTTTGACTCACTTTCTTTAAAAATTTATATTTCAAATTGAAATTATTTTGACAGCGGCGCAATGCAAGTGATGATGGCGTAGTCACATTCTACTCGTGTAACCAACTTCAGCCCGGTTGTTATGATAAATATTTTGAAAATGCTGTCTCGTGATTGGTTCCAGCTAGTGTGTTATGGAGAGACATTTGATTTAAATGGAGATATAACACACGGCTAAATTGTAATGATTGTCATTAATTAATTAGAAGTGGGTACGTAATTACCATGTTATTCAATAGTCGTAGAAAAAATATAAAATGCGCCCGATTTCAAAATTAAATAAATATACAGGGTGTCCTGTAACTACACCGACAACGCTTAACTGGTGATACTAGACCTGAAAAAAAGTCGATTTAGCCCTATTTATCCATATCCAAAAATGCACCCCTAAAAAAGTTATAAGCTTCTGAAGTTCATTTAAAAAAATATTTTTTTAATTGCTGCCAAAGTAATACACATTTCATGATGAAATTTTGTATACATGCATTTTTATAAATAACGCTCATTTGGTAAAAAAATTTACCAATCCTCGATTAACGGAAATGATCTTACATGGTACCAAAGGCCAAAGGACATAAAACACTTAAGATCTTTTTAGGTATTTAAAAAGTTTAGTAAATTATTATTTGCTTTTGTAGAGAAATTCAAGAGATAATTATTTCTTCCTTACAAATTTTGCGTTGGATGTGCAGTTTCTGAGTAACATTAAAAAAATAGTTTAATAAATGGTAAGTAAGTTAGACTTTTTAATATACATTTTTAAGAAACTATTTAAAGCCCAAAAATTACCATTTCGTTTACCCCATATTAAATGCATATTCGCATGCTCATTAAACGGGAATTTAAATTTTAAAATTAGGAAATCCAGTAGAAAAGTTGAAGATGTATCTTAGCTTGTTACCATGGATACGATTTTAAAATCACCTCAAATTAAATCATTATTTTTAATTTTATTCGAAAATACAATACCCTACACAAAAATTATAAGGGACAAAAAGGCACCAATTAAAAAAATAATTTTCAGAAGCTTATAACTTCTTAGGGGTGCATATTTGGATATAGATAAATAGGGCCAAATCGACTTATTTTCAGGTCTACTGTCACCAGTTAAGCGATGTCGGTGTAGTTACAGGACACCCTGTATAAGTATTTTTTTTTAAATTAATCGTAAATTAAAAACATTATTAAATCTAGTTCTTCTGGAAGATCAAACCAAATAAGGAATGGGGGTCCCAATATTTAAATTTGCACAAACATAAAAAATAAACAAAACCTCAAACAACAAAACGAATAATAACCACAATTCTTAACCGGCCTCTTGGGTTGGTTATAAAAATCTATTACCGATTGGTTATAGTGACGTCATTTTTATGTATAGAGCGCGATCGGTTATCTTTGAAACTTAACCAACCTATTACCAAAATGGAACGAGCGCGCCTTAAGTTATATTATAGATTTAGTTTTATAATTAAGATACTTTATATTTTATATATCAATAATTTAATTTAATTTTAAGTACAATATTCCTTCTAACCGTCAACAGTCATCATTATTCCTTTCCCAGAAATTCAATTACATTTTATTACACATTTATCCTTTTACATATTTAGAAATTCCCATCATAAAATCCCATTACCTTAATTCTAAATAATAAAACCCTTTAGCCTTTGCCATTGAAGCCATAAAACTAGATGGTCTGCAAAATATAAGAGTCTAAGAAATTTTGTGAAAACTTCATTGTTATCATTCATGCCTTAAATAATTTAGCAAATAATGAAGATGTTAACAGGCCAACTAAAACAAAGGGGTATCAATTACTTACACCTACGTCATCTGCAAATTTTATGGTTCCTCTGTTCATAATTTCAAAATATTCATCTATTTTAGAACCTTTAGCAAATAAACGTCAAGGCATTTCAATTGACCTATTTACTGCTCATAATCACATCCAGAATTTAATTACTATATTTAAAAAACATAGGTCAGACAATGAAACATTTAAAAATATTTTTAAAGGCGTAGTTACCACTTCTGAAACACTGGACATAGAAATTAAGATTCCAAGAAAGACACCCAATCAGATTAACAGAAGCAATTACTCTTCTAATAATGTGGAAGAATTTTATAGACTTTCCATATATAATAATTATATGGATTCTTTAATAACGGGAATAGAAAAAAAGATTCTCTAAACAAAACAAAACTTCATATTATTTGTTTTATTTGCATCCTATTAATATAAAAAATGTGTCAAAAGAGGAATACATTAACAAGATGAAAGATGTTCATAACATATACAAACTAGAAAATTTCTTAGAAGAATCCTTATTGTGGTACAATTTTTGGAAAAGTAGAAAAGAAGATTTTCAAGATGCAAATTGGGAGTCACTTTTAAGCATCTGTGATTTTTTTCCAGCAATTCATGAGGCCATTATTATTTTGTTAACATTACCTGTTACAACCTGCACCGTGGAACGTTCATTTAGCACCTTGAGACGGGTAAAAACGTGGCTTCGTTCAACAATGTCGGAAAATAGACTAAACGGCCTATGTTTATTAAGTGTTCACCGAAAACGAGTGGAAGATGATTTTCCAGAAAAGATCCTCTTCGAATTTGCAAAATCCCCAAGAAATTTATGTCTGGCATTTACTTAAACAATTGTATTTTTGTAATATTTTCGTTTTTAAATATAGTAAAATATAAATTCTTTTTATCCAACTTTATTTTAAAATACAATCTTAAGTTGCAACTAGTTTCGCCAAATCATTGGCTTCGTCAGACAAAGCTATAAAATTTCAAATTAATACAGATATATAAAATATAAATGAAACTTACATTGTGAATTGATGAAAATAGAGAACTAAATAACACAAATAAAACTATTTAAACCAACTGTAAATAAAACCAATAAAAATAATGTAAAATCTTTTCAAAAATGAATATATGCAATTTTAATTGCTTACTGACAAATATGTCAAACAAAAATTTTTATTTATAAAACCCACTTTGATGTATAATGAATTGTATAAAAAAAATATTTATAGTCATTTTCAATAATTTATTTAAAAAATCATAATGCGGGCATTCTAATTGAATATTTAAGTTTTCGACTAAAACATTATTATGACTTCTAATTATTTTAATATTTTCTAAATAATTCAATAATGAATTGTCCAAAACAGTGTGTAAAATTTTAATATTATCTTCTTCAAATGAATGTTTAAAATTGATTATGTGATCTGCAAAATTTGATTTATCCAAATATTTATGTCTAATAGCAGCAGAATGTTCTTTGATTCTAATGGAAAAAGATCTTCTAGTTTGTCCTATATATTCAGCTGTACAATTGCTACAATTCAATTTATAAATACCACTTTTCGAAAGTAGATCATCTTTCTGTTTGTTATTTTTATATGAACTAAGAGAATTATTAGTTTTGAACGGAATATTGATATTGTAAGATTTAAACAATTTAAATAACTGATAACAATTCTTATTGGTATAAGTAAAAGTAGCATATTTAATTGATTCTTTTGAAGTTGAAATATTTTGTGAATATGCATTATTATACAGGGTGTCCAAAAAATGGCGGATAAGCTCTCCAGTACGTTGTTGGGGATCCTTCAGGGATCCCCAGAAAAATAGTTAAAAAAATCCTCGTGATCAATTGACCGAGATATGGAGGGTCAAAGTTTGGAATTTAACTTCTTTATTTTGTCAATTCACAATGTAAGTTTCATTTATATTTTATATATCTGTATTAATTTAGAATTTTATAGCTTTGCCTGACGAAGCCAATGATTTGGCGAAACTAGTTGCAACTTAAGATTGTATTTTAAAATAAAGTTGGATAAAAAGAATTTATATTTTACTATATTTAAATATTTATCCAAATCCTCAAGAGCAAGAATTTTACTTTATTTTATTTTCGTTTTTCATTTGTTATTTGCAATATTAAAATATTGTTATCGTTCTTTTTTAGAATTTATATTTTGAAGCTTAATGTGAATATTTTTTTTTATTTTGAATATTTAGTTTATTACTAATCAAGAAGAATTTTTACTTTTTATATATTTGAAAAATAAAATAAATAATTAGATGCCATTATTTAACGTCCTTGATTTATTACGGATGTAGTTTAATATTTGAGAACAATGAGACTACATCTAAAGATATCATTTCACAGTTCTCAACTACCGGGTAGTTGTGTATAAAATCTTTGAATTCAAAAGAATTTTTCAGCATAATGTGAAAGGTTGATGTTATGGGGTTCAATACTTGATGTAAAAATTTTGATAAATTATATGTTGGTGACTGAATGCAACTCACCACAGGTCTGTATGCAACCGTTTGTTTGTGTATTTTTCTAAGACCGTATAGTTTCGGACTCACCGAATTGTATCTTGTAAGATATTTTTTTTTCGGCTCTGTTATGTAACCTTTCTCCAACAGTTTTTTAATTAAACTGTTGGTTAAAGTTTGAAATTTTTTGGATGGATCAGACTTAAGTGGGAGGTACATACTTCTATCACTAATTAATTCATTAATACTGTTAATATACTCATCTCTCTTGATAATAGTAACATCATTGCCTTTATCTGATTTTGAAATTATAATTTCTGGATTTGGCTTAAGAAATTACTCCGTTTGGGACAAATTTTTTAAAACTAATATTTCAGCATTAGTGCCAATGTGTTTATTATTATTTATTGTATTCATTTGATTGGTAATTAAATTTGTAGCCGTAGCTCTAACGTTATTTCGTGTGTCATTATCCTGTATAGATTCACCAATGCAATATTCTAAGTCTACAATAAGTTTTGGTATCAACAGTTTTAAATCTTTGCTTTGACTACCAATAACATCAGTAAAATTATAAATATTACACAAGCTATTCTGGTTGTTACTAAGACCTGGAGTATTTGATTGGTCTTTAACAAGTGCATTAAATTTTTTTATGTTATTCAGTTTAATTTTCTTAAAAATGTTATTAAAGTAAGTGCTTAATTTACTTTTAAATTTATTAAATTGTTCTGATATTATTGAAATTTTAATTTTTGTTCAGTTTTAAATGTAACGTATTTTGTGATTCGCTGTTGTAAACCTAGATGGCGCCTCGTATGCCACGAGTGTTTCGGTTTCGTGCCGCACCAACATGAGGCAGTGTGCTATGAATGGTGGAATCGTCAAGACGCTGAACTTGTACCTAACCTCACACGCTAATTTAATGTATCTGAATAAATCAAAATCAGTGTAACTACGAAGAAGTTTACTCTTGGCCCATTCATACCCTCGCAAAATATACTCAATCAAACATTGGTCCTTCGAACAGGATTTTTCGTCGAATTCACAAGTTAAACAAGTTTCAACCGGCGAAAAAAGTAACTACGCAGAAAAAGTGCAACCATTGCAAACACAAGCAACACATAAACCACCATCTGATGAAAGTCAAAGGTCACGTGTTCAAATTTTAATGGGTCCATCTCTCCTGGTTGGATCGAGTGAGAAGTTCGCCTAAACGCAAGTACAAATCCTTTCTTTATCCGATAAGCGATAAGATTCAATTCAAGTAACGAATATTTCTATTCTTAATACAATCGCGGTCAGTGCATTCAAGTTTGTTACAATTTACAATTTGCGTTTTTTCCAAATTTCACAAAAAATAATCACGATGAGCGACGAAATTAAAGCTTTAACTAATAAACGTAAAATATTTAAAGCCAATCTAACGAGATTTGAAACGTTTTTGAATGGTATTGACGCAACTTCTGACACGCTAGAAAAAGAAATATTAAAATCTCTTGAATTACGTATGAAACAAATCGTGCCATTGTTGGACGAGTTCGTTTTAATCACTTGCGAATTAACGTGCGATCAAGAAGAGCAAGCAGACGCTCATGACGCTGAATTAGGATCATTTCAAGAAAAGTACTTTAGGTTAGTCGCGAAAGCTGAATTAATTATCGAAAAAAATAACGTGAATTCTGAATCGAATGAAGTGGAATCGGTTCATTCAAACAAAAGCGATAATTCACAAACCACGAACGCGAATAACACACTAACAACTAATGTAAAGCTTCCTACGATTAATTTACCAAATTTTGACGGTACCTTCACTAAATGGCGAGAATTTCAAGATAAGTTTGATTCGTTAATAGAAAGCAATAACTATCTATCAAATACGCAAAAATTAACATATTTGAAATCTGCATTAAAGGGTGAACCATCAGAATTGTTAGCATCTCTAAGTACAACCGACGCAAATTACAAAATCGCATGGGATCGACTAGAAAAACGTTACAATAATAAACGTCGAATTATAAATAATCACGTAAACGAATTATTACACATTCCTACAATCAATCGCGAATCGCATCTGTCATTACGAAGTTTAATTACTACCGCGCAAAATCAAATAGATTGTTTAAGAACGCTTGATGTACCAGTAGACAAATGGAACGCTATCTTAATTCCAATACTTACGCAAAAGTTAGATTCTCAAACTAGCAAAGAATGGGAATCAAAGCTGAATAATAAAATTAATTCAAACGATAATATTCCTACATTTGATGAATTTATTGAGTTTTTAAACGTTAAACAAAATACATTAGAAACATTTAGTGTAAGAAACAAGCATGAAACAACATTTAAATCTAATTCACGTGAAACTAAATCTTTTAACGCAACAAACGAAAGCGCAACTTGCCTACATTGTAAAAAATCACATTTTCTAATAAATTGTGACGAATTTCAAAAACTTGATGAAAATGAACGTAACAAACGGGTACGAGAACTTAAACTTTGTATTAATTGTTTAAGAAAAGGTCATTTTTTACAAAATTGTCATTCAAAATCAACATGTAAAAAGTGTAAATGAAGGCATCATACATTAATACACTTAAATGCTCCAATGGAAAACAATCAAGGTAACAATGATGACAATACGAATACGCCGACTATTGTAGCAACACATACATCAAATCATGGCATTACTAACGCACTTTTATCAACTGCAAAGGTCATTGCATACGGCAATCATGAGGTACCACAAACAACAATTCGCGCGTTGTTAGATCAAGGATCACAATCAAATTTCGTAACGCATGCAACGTGTGAAACACTAAATTTAAAACTTGTACCAATTAATGTAAACGTTAAGAGTATCATGAATACGGTAAATTCATCAGTAACACACCACACAACACTTACAATAAAATCATGTTGTAACAATTACACTGCAAAAATTGACTGTCTTGTAGTAAAACAAATCACTTCTGACTTGCCAACGTGCTCATTTGAACAAAGTGAGATTCCCGTAAACATTAAACTAGCAGATCCTACTTTTAACGTTGCAGGAAAAATTGACATTTTAATAGGTGTAGGTCTTTTTTATGAACTCTTATGTGTAGGACAAATCAAAAGAAATAACAAGGTAATTTTTCAAAAAACACTATTAGGTTGGATCGCGTCAGGAAATTTATACGATACAAATAACATAACGTCACATTCTGGTTTATTGTTAAATGATTTGCATAATCAAGTTGAAAAATTCTGGGAAACTGAAGAGTTACAAGATGAAAACCGTAAATTATCACTTGAGGAAAAATACTGTGAACAATTCTATAATGACACAACTACGAGAGATTTAGCGACAGGTAAATTTATTGTAAGATTACCACTAAAACAAAATTTAATAAATCAATTAGGAGATTCCAAACCTATCGCGAAACAACGTTTAACGTCAATTGAAAGCCGTTTTTCAAAAAATATTTCACTCTGTAAGGATTATACGCAGGGTTCGCAAATCGTGCCCTATTTCCCCTAAAGTGCCCTATTTTAATTTACTCTCCTGAAACACCCCTATTTTCAAAGACAATCCCCTATTTTATTTTTCTCGATTTCTTTATTGTGAAAATTTAGGTATTTCCATTTTATTTACAACGTAATAAAAAAAGAAAAAATATATTAATAGAACGATGGATGGATTTAGATTAGAAAGAGAAAACAGTATGTAACTGACTGAAACGGGTATACATACACATCGTGCATCATTATCGCTCACTTGCATTGTGCGCTTCTACAATCGCCGGCGCAGTAGACCGTGACCATAGAATTCATTGTGCGTGTAGGTATGTTTTCTTTGGTGGGTGCTGCAATTATCGATCTCAATCTGAATGATATTTCATTATTTGATATGGTATTAATTAAATTAATGTTTATGATTAGAAAACGTAAGGTAAGTTGAGTAGTTTACACATATTTTTTAAAAACTTTAAACGTTTATTATGCCATGTGACATGCCATGTGATTTTGAGGTTAAATTAGGGGGCAAATTTAAATTTAGCTAACAGTGAGTTGTTTGAAAAGATTTAATTTATTGTATGTATTTTGAAGTTTATTCTTGCTTTGAGTAAAATTTTATATAATTTTATTTTATTTATATTTCATAAAATAGGTCTTTAACAGAAATTTGAATTGAATGCCAAATTTGTTACTTTTAAAGTACTTTAATTTAAGATACATAATATAAAATATAATGGTTTTAACGTCTTTTAAAAAACAAAACTGGTTACAAGTTTGATATAATAATAATATCGACATTTGTTTTTTTTATTTTGGCTTAAAAAAAATGGTGTTCAAAACATAACATATAGCTAATATCTTTTAAAGTAACGAATTTGGCTACCCTTATGATTGTTAGAATGAGAATAGCAACCAAGTTATCGTAATGATTTCCAACTTAAATTTTAAGTTAACTGTTTGAAGATAAATTACTCGAAAAAATTTTAAGGTACAAATTTTTTTTACCGTAACAAATTTAATTAGCAATAAAATCTTCCACCCTTTTTTTGCAGATTGCTATAAATGTATTTCCACTTAATATACATATTTTTGATAGCCAGTTTCAAAGAAAAATCAAAGTTTTAAATAATTAATATTTTTTGTTATGAACTAAATATTGAATAAGAAATGAACATTAAATAAAATATAAATAATACTTTCAGGATGAATTCTAAGGGAAAAGTTAAGTTTCAACAAAAATGGTTGAAAAATGAAGATGTGAATGGCAATTTGATTTCTGAGTGGGGATGCATGAGAGATCAAGATTCCTTATACTGTAATATTTGTAACACAATAATATCAACTATAAAAGGTTTTCAAACCATAATTCAACACTCAAAAAGTAACAAACATAGGGGCAATTTATTTAAGATATCTTCTAGTCAACTCCTTGTTTGTCCAAAAAGGAATACTAATACATATGAAAATGGTACCAATACACTACAGTTAATATCAAGTAGAGAAGCAGCATCAAAAGCTGAAATATTGTAGTGTTTAGAAACTGTTGTGTGTAATTACTCCACAAATTCATGCAACCATAAAAAAGAACTCTTTAAGTGTATGTTCGGGGAAGGTATGCCAGATGCCTTTTCTCTATCAGCCACAAAGGCAAGATATATGATATCTGAAGCACTGGGTCCATATTTTCATAAAAAAATACTAGATGACATTAATAGTTCAAAATTTTCATTACAATATGATGAAACAAGCAACGCGGAAAACAAAAAAGAGTTGCAAATTAATGTTAGATTTTGGTCAAATTTGGAACAAAAAATTGTAACAAGACATTTGGAAACTCAATTTATTGACAAAGGAGATGCTCAAACAATATTTAAACATATTTTATAAGTTTAACGAACAATTCATTACCATTAAAAAACGTTTTATACCTTGCCTCCGATGGCCCGAACGTAAATAAGAAAGTTACAAGATTATTTAATGAAAACCTTCTTTCATTAAATTTGAAGAAAACAATTGACCTGGGTTCGTGCACTATTCATACGGTACACAATGCATTTTTAAAGGGGATTGATGCTTTAAATGACAATTTAGATGATTTAATTATAAAAATTTATTATTATTTTAAAAAGAGTGATCTACGATGTGCAGAATTTAAAGTGATACAAATGGAACTAAAACTTCCGACTCACAAATTTATTAAACATGTAAACACCAGATGGTTAACCATTGGTTCAGCTGCAGAACGAATTCTAGAACAATATTCTGCTCTGGAAAAATATTTTTTTGAGCATTTACCAAAAAAGGGACCATTAGTTTGCCAAAAGAATTCATATAAAGAGCTGACAAGTCTTTTAAAAAAATCAACTACAAAACCCTTATTGGCGTTAATTAGTTATGTTGGTAAGTGTAAAAACAAATTAAATTATTTTTTAACTAAATCCGTATGTTTTAGCCTCTATATTTACAAAGGAATTCACTCTTATTCTACAAAAGGAAGAACCACTCATTCACTTATTACATGAACAGTTAAAAAATTTGTGTAATATGATTTTATCAAATTTTTGCAAGTTAGTAGAGAAAGATCTTCAAAATTTGTTTAATACTTGAAAAATTGGCAAATTTATTGCGACTTTTATGGTGAATACACAAAAAGTACATTGTGGTAGTAAAGCTGAATTGTTATTCAATTCCTTAAGAGAAATTGATAAGTTGTATATAAAACAAGAAGCCCTTAATTTTTACAAGAGTTGTGTGAAACATATTTTTAATAAAATTTTGAATAACAACAATTTTAAATATTTTGAATTTTTAAATCCATTATACATTAAATGTGATAAATCTTTACGATATATTTTAAAGGTCTGTGATATTTTGCCATTTGATAATAATTTAGATTATATTAAACAAGAATGGATAATTTTAAAAACCGAAGATATAAAATATAAACCATGTGATAGAGTGGATATCTTTTGGGCAAAAATCTTTGATTTAAAAACCAGTACAGGGGAACTCAAATATTTAAACTTATCAATTGTAGTTAAAGCAGCTTTAAGCTTATTTCATGGATATGCCGATGTTGAAAGAGGATTTTCTAAATCAGCTTTAGTTATCTCAGAAGTCAAAACAAATACTTCGATAAGAACTTTAAATGCAAAATTAAATATAATTGACGGAGTAAAGTATTATAATAATAAACCCTATTTAGTTCCTATAGATAAAGATATTTTGACTCTTGCACAAAAGGCTCACCGCTCTCACACAGACTACTTAGAAGAAGAAAAAAAAAGAAAACTGGAACTTGAAACAAAAGAGAAAGAAGAAATGGAAAAAAAAGCTGCATCAAAAAAGTTACAACAGGATTTACAAGTTGAAAAATCATTATTAAATGAATTAAAAAACGAAATTGATGCAGCAGAAGAAAAATATGAATCGTCAATTAAAGCTGCCGAATATATGCAACAAGAAGTTGATGAAGCTATGAAAAAAGCAAGCAGAAGCAATAAAAAAGACCAAGACCAAGTAAACATAGTTGTACTATCTGAAATGTTTCAAGGACTAAAAAGACTAAGAGAAAAAGAAAAGCAAGCTAGAGTTCAAGTGGACGAACTTAAAAGAAAATCAGATAAGCGCAAGGAAGAAATGATTAGTAAAATTTGTCCAAAGAAAATAAAATTACAGTAAATTTTTTTTATTTATTTTAATAATTGTTTTTATTAATTTAGTTTCTAATGATATAATTTATTTTTGTTACTTTGTTTTACAAACGAAATGGAAGTTGTTTATTTTTATATATTTTTTTTATTTCAAAATAAATTTTTATTTACCCATTTATTTTATTTTTTGAAATAAAACACCTATATAAATTATTTATAATGGAAAAAATAAATCGAAGGAGAAATTATAAGACAATGCAATATGTAAAATATCGTACCCTATTTAGTACCCTAAAATTTAAAAATTAGTGCCCTTTTTACCCTATTTTTTATTAAAAAACGGGTGCGAACCCTGTTATACGTCATTCATGCGTGAATATTTAAACTTAGGGCACATGTCAAAAATAAGTACGGTACCAGAAAACAGTTTTTATCTACCCCACCACGCAGTAGTAAAACCTGAAAGTGAAACCACCAAAACACGCGTTGTTTTTGATGGATCTTGTAAATTAGATCGTGGACTCTCAATCAATGAAATTCAGTGCGTAGGGCCCACAATTCAGCAAGAATTAACTTCAATAGTCGCAAGATTTTGCACTCATAAATATGTCATGACGGCAGACATTACAAAAATGTACCGCCAAATAATGTTAAACGAAAATGATCGCAAATACCAATCAATTTATTGGCACTTTAATGTAAATGACGATATCGAATCATATCAACTTAATACGGTCACTTATGGCACCTCAGCTGCACCATTTCTAGCGATACGTTCTTTGTTTCAATTGGCAATCGATAACGAATCACATTTTCAGACGCTAGCGAACGAGGCTATGGAGCATGCATGTACGTTCGCTCATCAAATGAAACACAAATAAACTCGTATTTACTTGCATCAAAATCACGCGTTGCACCAATGAAATATGTGTCTATGCCACGATTAGAATTATGCGCAGCCTTGCTAGCAGGACGATTATTTAAAAAATATAAAGATATACTTAATTTGGAAATTTCAAAATATTACTTTTGGAGCGACTCACAAATAGTTATCGCATGGATAAATTCCCAAGCTAATAGATTTAATACATACGTAGCTAATCGCGTCACAGAAATTCAAGAAATATGTAATACTGACGACTGGTATTATGTAAGTTCCAAAGAAAACCCCGCTGACTTAATTTCGCGAGGTATGTTACCTAACGAATTAATAAATTCTACACTATGGTGGCACGGACCATCGTGGTTAAATACAAACTTTAGCAATGATAAAATGAGACATTCACATCTTACGAAAACATTCCAGAAATCAAACAACAATATATCACACTTAATACACGCATCGATCCGAAAATCATCAATATTAACAATTTTTCGTCATTATCAAAATTAATTAGAATCATGGCATATGTCTTAAGATTTGGAAAATACTCAAATAAAGCAATTAAAGGTCAATTAGTGGTTAAAGAATTAAACGAAGCTAGAATTTTGCTGATAAAATTAGTTCAACAAGAATGTTTTCCTGCAGAATTAAATTCATTAATAGCTAATCAAACGCTAGACAATATGTCAAACTTATTATCTCTTACTCCTTTCTTAGATTCAGACGGTGTGATAAGAGTTGGAGGAAGATTGCAATTGTCCGATTTTTCATATGATAAAAAGCATCCTATTATCTTACCGAAATCTCATCATTTTACTAACTTACTATTCAAACGTGAACATTTAAATTTTCTACACGCAGGGCCGAATCTTCTTCTAAGCAATATACGTGAAACCTATTGGCCAATAAGCGGAAAAAATACGGCAAAAAAGATAGTAAGAGAATGCATAAGGTGTACGCGCTACAAAGCAGAATCTGTAAAACAACTGATGGGCAGTTTACCTCGGGAACGCACTGTAATGATGTATCCATTTCATTCTGTTGGTTGCGATTTTGCTGGGCCATTCTTAATTAAAGATCATAAACGAAAAGGCAGCAAATTTTCTAAAGCATATCTATGCTTATTTATATGTTTTAGTACCAAAGCGTTGCATTTAGAACTAATAACAGAATTAACAACAAACGCGTATATATCAACTCTACGTAGGTTTATTGCACGTCGAGGAAAACCTCAGAACATTTTTTCTGATAATGGCACAACCTTTGTTGGCGCTCAACGAGAAATTTCGACCTTATATGAGTTTTTGAAAACAAATTCGGATGAGATTGCTACGAGCTCGGCTAACATTGGCATTCAGTGGCATTTTATTCCGGCATATGCACCAAATTTTGGAGGTTTGTGGGAAATAAACGTTAAATGCATAAAATACCATTTAAAGCGTGTTTTAGGCGATAATAAATTAACTTATAAAGATTTTCAAACTGTACTTAGTCAAATTGAATCAATCTTGAATTCACGACCCCTCTTTCCCCTGACATCCAATCCTAATGACATACAAGCCTTGTCACCGGCGCACTTCCTAATCGGTCGAACCTTTGAGGCAATGGCTGACCCAGACGTCACTGACATCCAAGCAACAAGGCTAGATAGATTTCAATATCTTCAACAATTATCACAAGGATTTTGGAAACAATGGTCCAAAGCATATATTTCTGAACTACAGCAACGTAGCAAATGGCGGAAACCAACATCAACTCTCAACATTGGAAGTATGGTACTGGTAAAGCATGACAACCAACCTCCAGCACAATGGCTTCTCGGAAGAGTAGGACTTTCTTCTTTACTGAAATTGTTATCGTTGGAAGGTTTGCCTTTTGAGTTTTCATTTCGTTCCACTGTTCCTGAATTTTTCTTATAGTTTTTCCACTTTTCACTAGTTACAGTGTTTTGCTTGAAATTTGCAGCTCGTCCAATTGATAGTTTCTCATGAGCAATTAAATCATCCAAAAATTCATCAACATCTGTATGAAAAACTGATAATAAAATTCCAACGTTATCCAGTCTTGTAATTCCCATAAGGATTTGTTCTTTGGTTTCCTTCAGTGTAAAATTAAGTTCCTTACACAACATATATTTTTGGTGTGCATAACTTGACACTGATTCGTTCTGATTTTGAACCCGTTGCTTCATGCGATCCCATTTTTCCATCATCGTCAGTTTATTTATAAAGCTTCTTCTGAACGTATCTACAAAATTTTTCCACGAATTAAAAGTTTCCCGACGTGCTTGATACCAAAATTTAGCAGTTCCGGTTAGATGCATTCGTGCAGTTTCCAGCATTACACCCTCATTCCAATTACCAATACGCGCACTGTATTCTAACTGCTGCAACCAGTCTTTTGCGTTTACATTAGGATCTTCGCCATTGAAATTTGGTAATGGTTGTGACATTAATGGAAATGTATGCATTGTAGAATTTTCCCTTTGTTCTAATATATTTAACATACGATTCATGACATCCGCAAATTTGTCCGCTGTATCACCCTGTACATTTGGTGCTACAAAATTCTGCATGTTTGAGCCCGCATTTTTATTATCTAACGGCGATGAAGTTCGAGTATCAAATCCTGACATTAGAGTAAATGTATCTTTGTAATTACCATTATTTGCTGTAGTATTACCAGCATTACCTTCATCATCGCCGTGATCACTCATGTCTTCCGTTGTACCCTTGTTGGTCGTCATTGATTTGCGTTTTATTTATCTCCAAAGCACTGTTATTTAACCTCCGCACTTACGTTCCTCGTCACTGAAACCGTGAACGCGTAAATTACCAGTCCCAACAGTCTTATTATGATAAAATTCCACGCTTCTTTTTAAAACGTTGCAAAACATAAACAAACAACCGGCACCTGTCGATTCTTGTTCCCACGCGAACAAACACGTTGTTTTTCCCGACACGTTTCCCGATTCGTTTCCCCTTTTATCCCACTTCTGAAAATGTTAACTATCAGGATGACTTTTCGGTGGATAATTAGGGTATTCACGCCATCTATCATTCTTTTCTCAAACTAACATTTGAATTCATTTATAACAAGATTGTATTTTAAAATAAAGTTGGATAACAAGAATTTATATTTTACTATATTTAAATATTTATCCAAATCCTCAAGAGCAAGAATTTTACTTTATTTAATTAAGATATAAAAAACTATTACCTTTCTAAGCCTTTTAATTAAAAAAAATGCGTTTGTGGATAGTATATTATTTTAAATAAGTTATTTTTATATATTTTAGTGTGATCAACATAAAGAAGGGGTTGTAAATAACTCCGCTAAAATGGACGAATTTTGTCAAGATAAGGGTTTCGCTGGTTGGTTTGAGACTTCAGTGAAAGAAAATATCAACATCGAAGAGGCTGCCAATGCTTTAATTAGTAAAGTAAGTTGAAAAACTAGTGTAAATTAATATGATATGATATTATTTTACAGATTTTAGAAAACGATGTCGTAACAAACAATGATGCATCAAAAGATAAGGATCAATTTACCTTGACCTCCAAAGATCAAACCCAAAATGGCAAGAAATGCTACAAATGATAGTTATACTTACGTGTTAATTAATTTTATTATAAATGATATTCAATATTATTTTAATTTTTATTACGAGACTTTATACACCTTTAGTATATCACTTTTGTATATAGACAATAGACATGTGTTTATTCCCGTAAGAATTAGTAAATAAATTTGCACTTTTATATTCTTAATAATATACACATTTTATAAAAAATATTTGTACATGGTTTAACAATAAAGTACAGATTTATAAAATAATTTAGAAATAATAAAAGAAACTGCTGATTTTTAATTTAACCCAAAATACTTAAATACTAACAATGAATAATATTCCCATACCAGGTGCAATTTGTTCAACCACAACTGCGGAAAACAATCAATACTCCCATCAATATTAATGTCATACAGGAAATGCCTGAAAAGGTGTATAGCGGAAATGAAAAGTGCTGTAACGCATGTCGGTGGTATTCATTTAAGTTCTTTAAAAAAACATGAACTCATAGCATCTACTCATGCTCTTTGTATTTATACAGAGTGTCCCAAAAAGAAGAATATTATTAATTTATAATCACAATCTCACCCTGTATAATGAGCTACTTCGTAAAAATTAAAGACCAAATAGCACCTGGGATATAATGGAATCTCCAGAATCACCTCGCAGATATCAGGTATCTTCCATCCCTTCACATTTTAAGGACGATATTGAGGAAAGAAGAACTTTGGAAATTTTCCTGTGTTCTTAAATTTGGAAAGAACAGTAAAAATCATCAATTAAATACAAGATTTAACTAAAATTATAAACTATTGAGTATTGACTAAGCCACTTCTCTTCACTCTCCAAACCTAGTATTATAGTTGCGATTCGAAGATTGACCAATGGTACTTCGATTGGTCTTTTATTTGAAGAAAAGAAAGGACATTTTAGGAGGACCATGTCCATTTAAAGACTACTTATGAAACTTTTGGGGGAGAGCCAATGTTAGTGTATTTAATACTAATATAAGGACAAATAATGCTATCGAGTCCTATCATAGGAATTTGCAAAGATTTATGGGAAAAAGTCACCCACATTTTTGGGCATTTTTTGAAGACGTATTGATTCTAGAAAACATGAAAGCCAGTGACGTAAAGAGGTATTTGGTTAACCGGGAGTTTCCTAAGAAGCATAGCGAACACTATCTTAGTAGAAGAAAATTTTGGGAAGTACACCTTTATACAATTTAAAATTAGTTTATAATATTTTGAAATATAATATTACGAAAGCTAAAAACTTAAATTGAGTAAAGTATAAACTATGTACTTTTTATAAATACATATATTTTAGGTTTGGCTCAAGAAAATCTATTACAAAGCAATGACGTAAGAAGATTTTTGGTTCACCTATCCCACCAATTAGACGGTCTCATCAATATACTGGAGCCACTAGGTGGTATTTTTTTAAATGTAGTAGGTTATATTTTTTTTCTTTTTATATTTTATTTTTAGCAGATATTAACGAGGAAGACATGATAGGTAATAAGTTTTACATTTTTGATAAATACAAAAATGAAATAAAACAATATTTTAGAAAATAATATGCTGGAAAGCCAACCTCAGGATAATGAAATTAATGCAGACGCTAATCCTACTTTAGAGGTATTGTGCAGCATTTATAAAGATGAAAGAACTACCCATGGTTTTATACCCTGTGACTAGGTAAATATTGCGGGTGCAAAAGGCTTCAGTAGTTGTCCGCTAGATGGCGCTGCGGTTCGTAGTTGAACTAACCTAAGTAAAGACGGTTCGTATTTGGGCTAACCTAACTAAATTTGAACCCGCAACCGCTCTAAGCTAAGTAGGGGGGCGGTTCGTAGCCGTACTAACCAAAGTCTGCTCCCGAACCCGCTCTGGTGGAGTGTGACGTCATGCTCCCGCACTGGGTAAGTGGGCGCGCTGCACCCGCACCCGCTTAAGTCGTTGTGAGTATTAAAAAAATAAATAAAAAGCAGGCCGCAGAGGATTCGAGATATGGCCTTTTTATTAAATTGTTAGCGTGTTGAGTTCGCTGCTGCCGTGCTTTTGATAACGATACAAGCAAATATAACAAATAAACACATACACACGCCCACACATAAAACGTTGAAGAAGACGACGACGACGACGACGATGATGAACGTGAATATATAAAAAAAAAACTATTTTTTATTTAGTTGTTGATGAACAATCGAACCTAATAAACGTATATTCGAGTAGTGAAAAAAAAAATAAAAAAAAACATGGATCTAACACATTTCATTTTGTTGGCGAATATTTTCAACAATACTTTATATATAAGTAAACCTAGAGAAGCGTCCGGATGTGAAATATTTTTAAATAATGATGATAATTACACAATCGAAGATGGCAAACCGAACCTTAAAAGTTGGCACAAAATGGATGTAATTAGAAGTTATCAACCTTCAACGTGTTCAATGCTATTAAAAACTCGCTGGGATTTACCAATTTCAAGTCATCGTGTAATATTTACTTCTATGGATCATACTTACACGGCTGTATTAGATGTGAAAATCCCCCTCGAATGGTCCGGTCCCGAAGAAATTTTTATTATGAGTAATGAATATAACAGAGTTATAATTATAAAAGAATCAGTAGTCTTAGTAATTCTCTTAACAATTTTGATTTTTTATTATATCAAAAGTAATTATTGTAAAATGTAAAAGTGTTTAAATAAAGAGATAAACTCGTCTATTTTTTGTTTAAACTTGTTGAATCCTGTTATTTCCTGTTTAAACTTGCTATTTCCTGTTTAAACTTGTCAGTAGTATAGGGGATTCTTTTTCGTTGACAGGTGATTGATTTATGACCTTTCCTGTCTCTTTCTACTGCAGGTGTTCATTTCTCTCTCTCTCACTCACATGCTCCTTTTTTCTTGCAACGCAGGTAGTCGTTTGTTTTCGGAATTTGATTTATGACTTTGTTGACGCCGCCCAGATGTCTTTTAATGAATTTTGATTTTGTCTCTAATGCAGGTGTCCATTTTGATTCGCGACATGTTTCGACATGATTTAACTTGTATTTTCTTGATTGCACGTGCAGCACAGGTGTTCTTTTGTGATGACGTCGGATTTATGACCTTCTCTGTCTGCAGGTGTCCTTTTTGATTCGCGACATGCTTCAACTTGTATTTTCTTGATTGCACGTGCAGAGAGTAATTTCACAGGTGTTCTTTCATATTCGTAGTTTAGAATTTTTACGTAGTTTAGAATTTTTACAGACTACTTAAATATTTCTCACGGTTTAAATTATGCGGTTGTGTTATTGTGGCTGTTTCTTTTCGGAATTGGATTTATGACTTTGTTAACGCAGCCCATATGTCTTTTCTTGAAAACCCTTAATAAATAAGATGCTGAACACAGAAAAGGCTAAAACTTTAAAAGAAATCTCATGAAATTAAGGGTGTGTATTTTTGTTCTTTCATATTCGTAGTTTAGAATTTTTACAGACTACTTAAATATTTCTCACGGTTTAAATTATGCGGTTGTGTTATTGTGGCTGTTTCTTTTCGGAATTGGATTTATGACTTTGTTAACGCAGCCCATGTCTTTTCTTGAAAACCCTTAATAAATTTATTTATTTATTTATTTATTTTATTTACATGCAAATAATGTACAAAACATTTACAAAAGTCAAAAAAAAGACAAAAAGGAAAGCAATGGCATAAATGCTTTAACCTAAGTTAAAATTATTGAGCTTATTCTATATATCAAATTTAGTTGTGAGTATTTCCTCTAATGAGAAAGGACAAATATTAATAAGAAGTTCCTTCAACCGATATTTAAATTCTTTATTTGGTAAATCTTTAATTGATGATGGCAGATTGTTAAAGACCTTAATCCCGTAAAAGTTAACGCCTGAGCAAGTTTTGTTTAGCCGAAAATAGGGAACTCTGATTTCTTTGGTCTGTCTTGTATAGTGGTTGTGGATTTCAGAGCTGGTAGTGAAAGAATTCAAATTATTTTTAACATATACAAGACAGTCCAAGATAAACATAGCCGGTAAGGTTAGTATTTTTAGTGACTTGAAAAGTGGTATGGTATTGTCTTGGTACCCTGCGCAACATAGGGCACGTATTACGGCCCTCTGGAGTGCAAAGATTCTTTTTGCAGAAGCACTATGCCCCCAAATAATCAGCCCGTAGCTTATTAGTGAGTTGAAAAGGCCGTAATATGCAGTGAGAAGAACCTCTCGCGGCACTACTTTTTGCAGAGACCAGAGACCGAATTAGAAAGATAACTGAAGACAGTTTATCTGCGAGGTAGTTAACATGATTACTCCAAGTGAGAGTGGAATCGAGGTAAATCCCTAGCAATTTTACTTTGTCACTATTATTAATGATTGGTAGAGTTCTTGTGGAAATCATTAAACTTTGTGTTTTCGAATCATTGAGACATAGTTTATTGGCATCGAACCACTTCTTTAGGTATAGTTTTGTTTCGTCTATTTTTAAGGAGAGCTTATTGAGGTCAATATCCGAATTTAAAGCAGTAGTGTCATCGGCAAATAGAACAAGCTTGGAAATTGGAATGTTCCCGTCTAAGTCGTTGACATAAATTAAAAAAAGAAGAGGTCCGAGCACCGAACCTTGAATCACGCCAGTTTTAATGATGCAAGTACTAGAGTTCGACCCGGAAAATTCTACATATTGTTTCCTATCAGAGAAATAAGATTGAAAAAATGATATGGCACTTGGAGTAACACCATAGTGCTCTAGCTTTCCTAAAAGAATATTATGCGAAACTGTGTCAAATGCTTTTGACAAGTCACACATTAATGCGTTAGCGTAAAGTCCGTTATTGATGCATTCGTGCACGTAATTGCTGAGTTCGATTAGGGCAGTGGTCGTTGAGAATCCTTCCCGAAAGCCAAACTGTGATTCAGAGAGAATATCATGAGCACTTAAATGCTTGCAAAGTCTTGATTTGAGGCCTACTTCAATAATTTTTCCAAAGGTTGGAATAATTGAGATGGGCCTATAATTAGCTACTTCTTTAGGATTGCCTTTTTTGAATAAAGGTATAACTTTTGATGTTTTAAGGCAACTGGGAAAGGTATTCTCTACGATACACCTGTTTATTAATTTTGTTAGTGGGTATAAAATTACATCAACAACTTTTTTAATTAAATTATTTGAGAGACCAAATATGTCGGTGGCATTGCTATTTTTTAACCCTTTTATTATATCTCTGGTTTCGATGTAAGAAAATTGACTTATAGAAAATGGTTCTAATTCGTCTAACTTGGGCAAGATCTCTAGGGGGTTTAAGTCGGTGACGTCGATGTCATTAGCGATATGATCTGCTACATTTGCAAAATATTTATTGAATTCATCGGGACTTAACTCAACGATATTGGTTAACTTTTTTGCTCTATTTTTATTGACGAGTGACCACATTGATTTCACCTTGTTAGTGCTGTTAATGATAAATTTACCGTTGGCCTTTAACTTTGCTAATTTGATTTCGTACTGATAAGAGTACGTTAACTTACGAATAGAATCTTTAAGATCGAGTGCAGGGAACCTCTTATTAAAATCATTTAGCATGTTTAGTTGTTCACGCGTATTTTTTAGATTGGCGTTAAACCACTTGACCTGGTCAGAATGATTTTCTTTCACTCTCTTAAGAGGAACATATATATTGAGCAAATTGATAATAATACATATAAAGTTATTAAAGGAAATTTCGATATTAACATTATCGAGGAATATCCAATTAGTATTATACAGAGCGGTGTAAAAGTTATACAGACAGGTTTCGTTTAGTGGTCGTACTATTTTAAATGTTTCTACTTGGCTTATAGGTGGAAATAATATGGTGATACTTTGCGCAAAATGATCTGATAATAATGTATCAATAACATTAGTAGTGTATGAGAGGTTTTTAAAAATAAAGGTGTTAACTAAAATATTATCTAAGCAGGCATTATTTCTAGTATTTTTTGAAATTGTGGCATACATACCGTGAGATCTAAGGAAATCTCTAAATTGTATTGCACCCGGATCATTTGATTCAAATTTAATGTTAAAATCTCCAGCGATAATAAGGTCCCCAGTAGTAGAACTGGTACTTATACGTTCGAGAATAATAGATAAAACATTTAAAAATTCAGTGAGCTCACCAGAAGGTGGACGATATATACAAATGATGGTTATATTATTGCTAAGGTGCTTACAGGCGGCCACTTCGCAGACATGTGGAATTGATGCTGAACACAGAAAAGGCTAAAACTTTAAAAGAAATCTCATGAAATTAAGGGTGTGTATTTTAGAAGGAAGGCATTTTTGATAACAGTCCGAGATGCATAAACTAAGGGTGTGTTTTTAAAAGGAAGACGTTTTTGATAATTGTCCGATATGTTTAAAACGAACGTCCGGAGTTAAAGTTTTATCAGTTTGACTTCCAAGCATCATCTAGTTTACTAGTGAATTTTAATAATGTATCAAGTAAATATTACTGAAACTGTTATGGAGTTCCTTAACGAAGTTGACTTAGGGCAGCTAAAAAATAATGAAGTGCTAAAAAGTGTTGGTTTTGATATCGGTGAAGATAGTGAGGTGAATATGTATAACACACCCGAAGAATACAATATGAGTTCACCAGGGTATAATACGGAAGAAGAAGCCGACCTGCGTGAACTATTTAATTCATCCCAGGGTAAAGAAGCAGACCAAGGACTAAACTATGAAGAAGTTAGCGATGAGACCCCTAATGTCCAAGGAGAAGACGTCAGCATCCCGTTTGATGATTTCGACGATTCAACAATATCACCAAGAAGTTGGCGAATATTGGAGGCGCAGATTAAGACAGCCGAGTTTCGATGGCGCCTTGAAGAGGAGGAATTAATCGAACGGGAGAAGGACATGCTATTCATGGAGGAAGTGTATCCTGTGGGTGTTGATGTCGTAGTGCGCTTGGGCTTAGACCCTTATCACAATTTTAGAAAGACAATAGTGTTAGGTTTTAGAAATAGTGAAAAGGGTGTTAGGTTTAGTTTAATTAATTTTTTAATATTTACAAATTTAATATTTCCTATTTTAGAAGGTATGCTTAACTGCAAGGTGTTTAAAACACAAATCGATGATTATGAAATTAATGCTTACCAAAATGTACTTGCAATTAAGCATATCACTACTGACTATATTTGAACATTAAAATTAGGAGATGTGCAGCCCATATATATATTTACAGAGTATTTTAGCGATAGGTTAGAGGAAATTAGTTTAAATAATAAATACACAGACTTTAGTTTTAGTTTATATCTTAGTTTAATAAATGACAATATCTACATATTAAATGATACATATTTATTAATGTATATTCAATATGAAGAATTCACTTTAAATAAATATGTACACGAGTTATATTTTAAATACAAGAAATTTATTTTAAAGGACATTAACATAAGATTAAATAATACTTTAAACAATAATAGCTTTATAATAGATTTATTTTAGTTCAAATGTTTGTATGTTAAGTTTTGAATAAAGTATAATATTGAAAAACAAATCGTTTTAAATTTATGTTTTAAGAAAGTTAACCCAAAACAAACCATTTTAAATAAATAAACCTAACAAGTCCTGGGAGAGTGTGTGAGCGCACGCATGCAATGTGTGTGTGCGTATGTTTGTGTGTGTGTGGATATGCATCACTCATATATAATATAGGGTGTGGAATTTGAATCCTTATTCTAACCTTAAGCTCTCGTGATTACAATATCACTTTGAAAATGAGTTCACCGCAAGTTTTAGTCAACCTCTCAGTTATAGGGCTTTTGGAGTTGTATTTAGAAAATAAATTAAATACACGTGAACTTAAAAGTAGTGCATATAGAATAATTAAAAATAGAATAATTTTTGAGAAGTACCATATGGAGTACATTGATCAAATCGTATTCAACGATTTTCAAAGAAGTTTATTTGGTGTAACGAGTAACAACACAATCCTTGGTGATAGCTCTAATTCTTATGTAAGTAGTTCTATACTCATTTACCATGTGAAAAACCTATTACTCTCCTTTTTAAAGGAGAACTTTAGAGTGCAGTTAGGAGCAGGTAACATCCTCGAAGCAAACAATACCCTTGAAGAAATACCTGTAAACGGAAACCATATTTTGACAATAAAGGGGGAAACAACAAAGACCGTCAAAAAGTTTAACATTGTGGGTAAAGAAGTATCGTTTGTCTTTAATCAAGATATTGCAAAAGGAAATCCTGTTATCTGGTTAAACGTAAGTATTTTAAGAATATAAATATTACAGTTACATAAAGAGAGTGTTTAATAATTACAGAAAGCTTTCGACGAACAGTTAGAGTACGTTAAAAAAGATTATCGAGCTGATGACAGAATAGGAATAGTAATCAACAGCGACGCGAATCTTGGTAAGCCGATAGGTATATCGTATAGGCGCATGGATCAACTCACAACCGACGTTGCTATGAACACCGTAGCTAAAGTAGTTCAAAGCAATGCGGCATTTTTTGTCAGTGGCGTAATGTGTATTAACGCAACGATAGTTAGTTTTCCTGTAGGCTATGGTAGACCAAAATATCTAGGATTAGATTTTGACACAATATGTCGTAAAAGACATGGAATTATAACTATAAAAAATAATGATTCACTATGCCTGGCAAGAGCTCTTGTGTTAGCAATAGCCTATAGAGTAAACAATAGAGATTTTAAAGAGCTTAAAAAGGTTGGTCCAATGAGTGACCTATCAGCTAGAAAATTATGCAATGACGCGGGGGTAGATTTAAGTAACGGGGGTAATTTCGGTCATATTCATCAATTTCAAAATTTTTTAAATGATTTTACAATAGTTGTTTATAACTGTCGCAAAGGCAGCACAGTTTATTATGAGGGTCCTAGATCACCAACGAGACTTGTTCTAAATATACTTTTTGAAAATAACCATTACAACGCAATAACTAGTTTAACTTCGGCATTTGCAACAGGATATTACTGCGAGTTTTGTAAAAAAAGGTACCGCACGCGTAATAGGCATTCAAGATGTATTTACACATGTGTAGCCTGTCTTTCAAATCCTCCTTGTAATAAAGCTAATCAACTTATTACATGTACTAAATGCAACAGGGAGTTCCGAGGGACTGAATGTTTTGACATTCATATTAAAAATAAAATATGTGATTTATTTAAACGATGTAACATGTGTTTACTAACAATAAGCGGTAAAACTAAACACGAATGCGGTAAAAGATTTTGTCAGAATTGTGCGGGATTAAAACCAGTAAGACACATGTGTTTCATGAGACCAAACATCATGACGCCTGCAAAAAGAAAAACTTTAGATTCATTTTTGTTTATTTTTTACGATTTAGAGTGCCGACAAGAAACACTATATGGCAGTTTTAACGATAAATTTTTACACGAGCCAAATCTTTGCATAGCGCAAAATGTTTGTAAAGACTGTATCGGTAATGATGAAATTAATAACGATTGTCTATCATGCGATAAACGTGTTCATATTTTTCAAGATAACCCCATAGATAATTTTTTAAAATATATTGCTTCGGTGGCCTCTAAGTATTCTAAAGTAACCGTATTAGCACATAACATGAAGGGTTACGACGGGTCATTTGTGTTTAGAACCATTTTAAAGAATTCTATCGCGTGGGATCCTAAGGTTCTTAGAACTGGCTCTAAATTAATGGCAATTACATGTGGTAATGTTAGATTTATAGACAGTTTAAATTTTTTTATGCTACCACTATCTAAATTACCCGATACCTTTAAGTTTGATGCAGTAAAAGGCTATTTTCCTTATTTATTTAATACAGAAGCGAATGCCAACTATATAGGCCCATTACCTGCTATTGACTACTATTGTGCCGAAGAAATGATGAACGACAAAGGTCAGAGGGATATTTTTTTAAAATGGCACGCTGAGTTAATAAACACAGGTTACATATTTAACATGAAAGAGGAAATTGTTAAATATTGTTTAAGCGACGTAGATATTTTGCGTAAGGCGTGTATAATTTTTTGGAGGAATTTCATTGAAAAAAATAATGTTGATCCTTTTCAGGAAGCAATTACAATAGCGAGTGCATGTAATTTAGTTTTTCGTCGCAATTATTTGAAAAAAACGACCATTGGTTTAATTCCGCGAGGGGGGTACCGTATGGCAGATCGTCAGTCCGTTATTGCAATCAAGTGGCTGAGATGGGTTGAGCATACCGAAAATATTCAGATCAAACATGCCTACAACGGGCGCGAAGTTAGACTTCCCGAGGGTATGCTCGTTGATGGTTTTAATGAGCCATCAAAGACTGTTTATCAATTCCATGGATGTTGGTATCATGGATGTGAAAAATGCTACCCCGAGCAAACTCAGCCTCTGGATTGCAATTTCGATTCTAACGGTAAAAATAAAGATTATATGTTTATTAGGAGAGAAAGGACCATCGCTCAATCAAAAGCAATTAAATATGCAGGTTATGACCTAGTTGAAATGTGGGAGTGCAAATTTAATAAACTAATAAAAGAGAACAATCAATGCAGAGTATTTATAAATGATTTAGTTATTAACGGAGAAAGTATTTTAGATCCTAGGGATGCATTTTATGGAGGGCGTACAAATGCCGTTAAGTTACACCACAAATGCGCTCCAGGTGAGAAAATATTTTATTATGACATTTGCTCACTCTATCCGTTTATTAATAAATACGGAACTTACCCAGTAGGCCACCCTAAAATTCACGTGGGTAATGAGAATTGTTCCAAAATTAACATTCAAAATTTCGAGGAGTTAATAAAATGCATCGTCCTGCCTCCTACTGATCTCTTACATCCGTTGCTGCCTATAAAACTAAATGGTAAACTAATGTTTACATTATGTAAAAAATGTGCCGAATTTTGCATTTCCGAATGCAATCATGTGGACACTGAACGCCAATTCACTGGTACTTTCGTGGCGGCAGAGATTAAAAAAGCTTTGGAATTGAAATATTAAATAGTGTATATTTATGAAATCTGGGAATATAAAGTCGTTAAATACGATAAAATTCTAAAAACGGGGGGTTTGTTTGCAGCGTACATCAACAACTTTTTAAAAATTAAACAGGAGGCGTCAGGATGGCCATCTGAATGCATATCAGATACAGACAAAGATACTTATATTCACAATTATTATTCTAGGGAGGGTATTAAATTAGATAAAAATAATATTAAGAAGAATCCTGGTTTGAGGTTTCAAGCTAAACTTATGCTAAACAGTTTTTGGGGGAAATTAGGCCAAAGGGACGATTTAGTTTCTACAACAATTATCGACGACCCCGTTAATTTATTTAAAATTTTAAATAATCCTGCTTGCGTAATTCACGAGATAAATATTATCGACGACGAACGGCTATTGGTTACACATGAAGAGAACGTTTTAGAAACTAAATGTCGTCCCAACACAAATGTTGTCTACGCTGCTTATACAACGGCTCTAGCTAGGTTGGAATTATATAATTACATTTTTAAATTAGATAAGATGTGTATTTATTTTGATACAGATTCACTAATATTTATCCATAAAAACAATAGCTTTATACCACCTACAGGAAACTTTCTTGGCGATCTTACTGACGAATTGGAAGTCGATTACAGTACAGGTAGTTACATAGACGAATTTGTATCGGCAGGCCCTAAAAGCTATGCTTTTAAAGCATTCTCGACAAAGCTGGAAAACTTTGTATATATTTGTAAGGTAAAGGGTATTACACTTAATTATAAAAACAGTCAATTAATCAATTTTGATAAAATTAAAGATATGGTTTGTAACGGTGCAGAGGGGTGCTCAGTTAACACAGCAAAACATATCACACGTACACGCGACTACAAAGTCATTTCTCAACCACAAAACAAAAAATATCAGATCGTATATACAAAGCGAAAAATTGTCGAGGATACTTTAGAAACTTTACATTTTGGTTTCAAAAAACAACGTCTTGATAGTAACGTAACGTAAGAATAATTTAACATGTGTTTAACCTAAAATGTATTAAACTGTAACTATAATATTTCGCTGATGATGTAAATATTTTAAATTTACTACTACCTTTCCCATTGTATTATTATTATAAATAAATAAATTTTATGGTCAAATGGTTTTTATTTATTACATTTATCTTAAATTATCATTGCGTATAAACAGTAAGTATAAATTTATGTTTAAATCTTAATTAAATCATTAATCAATGAGTTGTTGATTCAATAACACCAAACAATGGCTTGTAAATTTAAACATCCCTTTACAAGTATTATAGCTGGTCCTACGTCATGTGGGAAGACAGTGTTTATAAGTAAATTTATAAAAATAATAAATAAAATGAGTGACACGCCCTTTAATAAAATCATTTGGTTTTACGATGAATGGCAACCTTCTTACAACATACCAGATGTTATTTACCGCAAAGGACTACCTGAGTTTGAAGAGACCGATGTCGGTCAGAAGCCAACACTTGTTGTGATTGACGACCTAATGAGGGAAGCCGATAATAAAGTTGTTGACATTTTCACAAAAGGTTCCCACCATAAAAATATAAGTGTGTTTTTTATATCTCAAAATCTGTTTTATCAGGGAAAGGGTCAGAGGGATATTTCGCTAAATGCACATTATATTATTTATTTTAAAAACCCAAGAGACAAAACACAAATTCAGTATTTAGCACGGCAAGTATCACCGGATAATACAAAGTTTATTCTGGAAGCTTATAAGGATGCTACCCTAAAACCCCATGGTTATTTGATTTTTGATCTCAAACAAGACACACCTGACGAACTTCGATACAGAACAAATATTTTTCCCGAAGAAGAACCAGTTATTGTTTACGTTCCTAAGAAACACGTTCCTAAAATAGAGCAAAAACATTATATCTTATAATGACACGCACTATAATTGATAACGCCGATTCTTTAAAATTTTTACTGAAAGCAAAACCACCAGTACGAAAAGCTTTATTAGCCTGTTCTGATAAAAAATTAGTTCACTGCATTTGTGAGTGTGTATTAAACACATTGTCCGGTAATATTCCCTTATCAAAGTACCAAAAATCAAAGTTAAGGAAACATAAATCCACTCTAAGACGTCTTGCAAAGAAAGGTGAGACAGTCATAGCTAAGAAAAAAATATTAGTTCAAAGTGGAGGTGCATTCCTACCTTTTATTCTGGGGCCTCTGTTATCAGGTGTACTAAGTAGTATATTCAGTAAATAAAGTATGGATCACGCCAAGCGAATGATGCTTATATCTTCGGATAATTTAAATAAGATGCAAAGTTCATCATTATTATCGTCAAACCCTCTAACAGCCTTAGATAATGAAATGAATAACATTCTTAAATCGACAAATAGCGATTATGAAAAATGGCATCAATATGATAGTGTACTTCAGCGATATTTACATTTTGCTGGAGAACATCGGAATCCAATCAAGCTACCTATTGTAGAAAATTCCATAAACGTGGACAAAACGAACCCTGATGATGAATCGCCAGCTGAAAAAGTTATCCCCCTACAAAACGAGATAATAGATAGTTTACCTCCAACTTTAAAAATCAAAGGTAAAATGCTACTGGATTATTTAAACGATTTTGATACAATATGTTGGGATGAGCTAGGACATGTAAAAGTACGAGGTATGCAGATACCAAATTCAAATATTATCGACTTGTTTCATGACGTTTTAAGAAATAGAAAAACGGGTAGCCCTCGAGGTTGGGAGAATTTTCTAGCAGAGCTTAAGTTGAAAAATGTACCGATGGAATTGGTTGGAAATTTACGCAGAAGAAGTTATCTGCCTACCTATTCACCTAAAACTATTTCACCCAATTTTGCTACACCTGAAAGTATTTCACGCAGTTTTACGAAACCGGGAAGAAGTACACCTAAAAGAACTAAAAAACGCTCTCTCGCGTCAATACTAGACAGAACCTTGTCTGATTACGAAGGTGAAGCTGACGATGAGTCAAAGATACGTAATTTAAGCAAGTGGGAGAAGTTTAGTTGGGATTCTAAACTCTAATAAGAATTATGGAAGCGGCTTCGTTAAAAAAACTATTCAATGATACGAAACACGCTACAGCATTTACGTCGGCAAAACCGTTAAAACATCATTCCAAATTACCTATCAAAACTGTTAATGAGTGGTTAAGTTCTCAGGATTCTTATACTTTACATAAACAGGCCAGGAAAAAATTTCGGAGAAACTGCTATAGCGTAAATAATATTGACGATTTATTTTAAGCTGATTTGGTCGATTTAAGAAGTTTGGCCGAACACAATGACGATATTAAATACATTTTAACTGTTATTGATGTGTTTAGTAAGTACGCATGGGTTAGACTTCTAAAAAATAAAACGGGTGGTGAGGTTTGTGAGGCTTTTTTAGATATTTTTAAAAGTGATGAGAGAATACCTATTAATGTTCAGACGGATAAAGGAAAAGAATTTTTAGCTAGCAAAGTTCAAAATTTATTTAAAAAATACGATATTAATTTTTATGTTGTTGAAAGTCCAGACATAAAAGCATCCGTTGTTGAGCGTTTTAATCGAACAATAAAGACTAGAATGTTTAAATATTTTAGTTATAAAAATACGTTTCGTTACGTTGACGTTATCGATGATCTCGTAAAAGGCTACAACAACAGTTATCATCGTACGATTAAAACAATACCGTCCAGTGTTAACGCCGAAAATGTTTTGGAAGTTTGGAAAAACACCGTTAAAAGTAATAAACTTGCGCCTAAGAATAAAAGTCGATTTAAAGCGGGTGACTATGTTAGAATAACTAGATACAAACATGTATTTGAAAAAGGTTATTCCAATACCTTCAGCACTGAAATATTTAAAATTGTGAAGGTAATTATGAGAACACCTGAAGTGTACCGTATCTGCGACTTAAATGGGGAAGACATTGAAGGTGTATATTACAAGGAAGAGCTACAAAAAGTAAAGTACGATCCTTTGGAGAAATTTCAAATAGATAAAATAGTCGCCTCTAAAGGAAAAGGTGTTAATCGTATGCATCTCGTCAGGTGGAAAGGGTATAACGATAAATTTAATTCGTGGGTGAAGGCATCGACAATAGAAAAAATATGAAAAAAGATTTTTACATCACTTTACTAAGTAATAATTCTATGAACTATTACCCTGAGAACAAGACATCTCACTTTTATACCAAATTACCGAAGACTATTAAATTAGAAGGCGAATGGCAGGTCGGACTTTCCGAAATACAAATCCCATGTTCGATATTTAGTGTAAACGAATTTAAAAACGCAATCTGGATTCAATTTAACAATAATGTTATAGAAAAGGACCATATAGTACCTGGAGACTACAGAAACATTGATGAAATAATAGATGCTATGAATTCATCAGAAATTCTTTTAAAACATAGAATAAAAGCATCTAATGGTACTGCGAACAAAATAACTATAGTATGTGCGTCAGAAGACGTAACTTCGATTACTTTTGCCCCAAAGCTATCGATGTTGTTAGGATTTGATCCTTATGCGAATGTGATTAGTGGAAAACACACATCAAGAGGCTTCAATATTCTCGGTGGGATCCCCGACCTTTTTATGGTGTATGGTGATATCATCGAACCACAGATTATATCTGACGTCCATTCAAAGCTTTTAAGGATCACTAGCCTGATAAAAAGCAATTATGGTTATGGTTATCAACAAACTGTTACTTACGATCGACCACATTATGTTGATGTGCTACGTAGAGAGTTTGAAACTATAGAGATAAATATAAGGACTGATACCGGTGATTTAGTACCATTTCAGTTTGGTACGTCGTGTCTGAAACTACACTTTAAAAAGATTTCCTAAAATGAAGTCTTGTCCTTATCATACATATTACGCATCACAGGCCGGAAATGGAATTGGCACTATTTATAAAGGTGCCAGTTTTCAGAAGGGTCATGGTATACGGAGTTTTCTTGGGGGTCTCTTTCGGACAATCATGCCCTTAATAAGTGGTGGATTGCGAACTCTCGGAGGCGAAGTATTAAAAGCTGGGTCGAATATAATTTCCGATATTAGTCAACATAAATCGCCAAAAGAATCGTTTCGTAATAGACTAGTGGAGTTAGGACAAACCTTAAAACGTAAAGCCATCGATAAACTAGAGCGTATGGTGGGGAGTGGTTTTAAAAGAAGACGTACTAATAGTAAAATTACCAAGAAAAAACTCATTTCATCAAAAGCTCTTGTTGTGAGAGGAGCGAACCGCAAGTTAAAGCATTCTAAACAAAAAGATATTTTCGGTTAACGGTGTTCTCTCATGACCCTTGACATTTAAAAATCTCTCAATTGAGTTCTTAAATCTACTCCCCATCAGATGGCGCGTGATGTTACGTTTTACATTTAATTCTTCCCAGTCCCTGTCCTCGCAGTGGCGTTCATATTTACGAAACCCCTGCCAAATAACTGGAACACGTGCAATATAAGAACGCATGAATGCATTCATGTAACCATTGTTCAACGTTAAAATTTTATAAAGAAAATACATTTTTCAAATCTCCGTATTTCACCATATTTTAAATTAAATATAACTGATAATTAAAACTTAATCCTATTTATTTTAATAAAGATTATTTTAATTAATATATTAGCGAGATGTAAATTTGCCAGTAAACGATTATTATAAAGCTTTTTGAAACACAATAATCATTAAAATTAAAAATATTTATCTAAGTCTGTGGATAGCATTTTTCATGTAGATAACGATAGTGTTGTCAAAATAGCTTTTATAATACCGAATTTCAAACAAATTGCGGTAAAAGTCAATCAAACAACATTTTTAATAAAATAATATAATAAGGTTCACTTTTGCTTTTATGTTCGGAGGAATCGATCTATGAATAATTGGACCCTAATTATTACCATCGTAATCATAATCACAATTAAATTTCTGATTTTTTTGGTGTAAATATTTTGTTTATTCTGAATAACTTATTTGATTAGTTGAGACAAAAAAAGTACCAATACAATTGGAATTATAATACTTTGAATTCTGGCTCTTATCAAAAGAATTAACCATTCCCAAAAAGGGGGCTACAACAAAAGAACAGAGTTAGCGGGTCTAAGGTACAATAAAGGTCCAAGCTGGTCTACCAGCCCTTGGAAAAAATACTTTGGCGAAAGTCCTGGATGTAACTTTAGGAGATTTATGGAACGAGAAGAAAAATCCAAAGCAAGGAGAAAGTTAAAATTTGACGAAAACAAAAATAATAAGATCATCAAACCAAAACGACAAAAAAGTAAAATTCCAACCATTCAAAACTTTCACTATGGAAAAAATGCTCAAGATGTAGAAGTTACAAATGACGAATTAAAATCTTCTTCTGCAAGAATTCTTCAGAATATGCAGGTTAGATTTTATAGTACAAGCTGCGTAGAGTATAATTGATACTTATTTATATTATACATATGAATTTAAATAACATCATAATTCACTTTATGTTGTAGTTAACTTTAGATGAAATTAAAGACTTGGCAAAAAATACAATTGGGCAATTTGGAAATCCAATTTATGAATCAGCAAGAAGAAACCGATTAACATCTTCCAACTTCGGAAAAATAATTAAAAGAAGAGATTCAACTCATTGCCATAACCACGTGAAACAAATATTATATCCATCAGTTTTTGAAACAGCAGCAACAAGTTTTGGAAAGGAAAAAGAAACGGTAGCTATCAACATTTTTGAAAAAATGTATGGTTTTAATGTCGAACCTTCTGGATTGTTTGTGGATGAATCCAATGGATTTTTGGCGGCCTCCCCAGACGGTAAAATTATGTAATTTTTTAAATTTATGGTTATCTTAAACTTTCTGTTTACAGGATTAATTAATGATAACGCTTTGGTTGAAGTAAAGTCTTTATATAGGATATACAAAAGTGGACAAGACTTAAGCACTGCAATAAAAACAAATAAAAATATTTGCTTAGAAATTAATTCAAATGGAGATCTATCCCTCAAAAAAACACATGATTATTATTATCAAATTCAGGGTCAATTAAATATTACAAAAAGGGAAATTTGCTTTTTCATAGTGTATGTCGGTGACAATAGAGACTTGCATGTAGAGACAATTGAAAGGGATGAAGAATTTTGGAAGTGCAAAATGCTACCTAAATTAATTAAATTTTATACACAATGTGTCGTTCCGGAAATGGTGTTGCAGAATATTAAAAAAGGTTTAAAATGCAAAGATCCTCAAAATTAAAACATGCAAACTCTACGGTTGGTTTTGACTAATTTACATGGTTATCAGCAAGGCAATTTCCTGAACAATAATAATAAAATAATATGTTCTCCAAACAATTTACATGATTATCAAGACGATGCTTTCCTAAAGACTCGATTGAGTGAATATAATCTAATCACACCAACAAAATAGTAAATTCTCCAAATAATTTATATCGTTATCAATAAGACAGTTTCCTAAGGGTTCGATAGAGTGAATATGTATATTCCTTATTATTATTTTGACTAAGGTAATTTAAATTCTTACTAAAATTTTCCAAACGAACATTTACCAGTATTTTTTATTTTAGGATATTTGATGCTGGGATTGTAAAATCGAAAAAGAAAGTATGTTGTTTATAGGACCTATATGAAAAATATTATACTAACTATAATCTTAATTTCGTATACATTTTAAATTAAAAGCTAATTATTTTGTTTTAGGTCATATACACTATACACACGTCTTTTGGTCTTTGATAGGTTTGCAGGGTTTTCCCCACGTTTTCCCTATCCTTATTAGGCAAATTCATTCCCCTCTAAACGAAAGATCTTATCAAATATAATATTATTATTTAAAATAAATAAACATATTTTCAATGAAATATCTGTTTTTTAAAGCCCTTGAAACTTCGACTACAGCAAAAGTGCAAATTATAAGTGATAGCTATTATTATTATAGTTTTCCCTTTTCACAAAACAATTACATTTAGACCAACAAAAAGCATACATAATACATGTAAATTTCGTTTTTAATTAAGGGTTCGTAAATTTTGATTTGCCCCATATCTTTGTTATAGGCACGCCGCTGTATTGCATCTTCTATCTCTGTCTCTCCCATTGAAAACCAAAACGATAATAAAATCATTATTTTTTTGAATTCATCGTGCTAATTATACTTAAAAAATATATTTGAATTTATAATGTAAATTGAAATCATTTCATCGTACTTTTAATACTTATTAATGTGAATTTTTGACTAAAACGGAAAATATACTGGTGCGTCATCTATTTCGCCTAGGCTGAACTAAAACTCAAAGTTTCATATTTGGCCGCCCCATGCGGAAAGATGGTGCTGTTACTTGCCAATTTGTTTAATAATAATTAATTGTCTTATTAAACATATCTATATGTCTGCCGATCACTTATAATTTGCTAAAAACAGAAATATTTCGATTGCCGTTAATTATTATAGAAAAAAAATCAAAGTAATAAAGTTTGACTGGAAAAATAAAAATTGAAATTTTGGTAGGCAACTTTGATTGCTGCTAACATATCGTTAAGATGTCGTTTTTACATACTTTATCTCACGAGTGTATAAAATCTGAACTCGATTTGTTTGCCGTACCTACAACTCAAACCAGTGTGGAAAGCGGAAGCTGGATTGATTACAAACCTCTTTCATCGTTAAGTGAAGATTCGCCCATAGAATTTATTGTACCAGGAAATGGAGACGAATATTTTGATTTATCGCACACTTTGTTGCATTTGAAAGTAAAGATTGTAAAAGGAAATGGTACAGCTCTTACTGCTGCAGAAAGTGCAACCGTTAGCTGCGCTAATAATTTACTTCACACCCTTTTCACTCAGGTTGATGTATATTTAAATCAGAAACTTATTTCCCCACCAAGTAATACCTACGCCTATAGAGCCTACATAGAGACCTTACTAAATTATGGCTCGGAAGCAAAAAAAAACTCATCTCAGCGCTGGTTTATGGTACGATGACACTCCTGGTTCTATGAATGTGATAGGTGACGATAATAGTGGATTTCAGGCTAGAAAAGAGTTTTTTGCACTGAGTAAAAGTGTAGACCTCATCGGTCACTTGCACTGTGACATATTCAATCAGGATAAATTTCTGTTAAACGGTGTTGAATTGAAAGTTAAGTTAGTGCCTTCAAGAAATGCGTTTGTCCTATTATTAACCGTTGCAGGGGTTAAGGTTGTAATTCAGGAAGCCGGACTTCTTGTACGACGAGTAAAAATTAGTCCCACAGTTCTTTTGGCTCACGCACGATGTTTAGAGATATCAACGGCAAAGTATCCAATTACAAGAACAGATGTAAAAGTCATCACTATACCACAAGGTGTTCAAAGTAAATCGATAGATAATATTTACTTAGGACAGATGCCTAAAAGATGTATCATTGGTTTTGTTTCCAACGTTGCATACAATGGTACTCTAACCAGTAACCCCTTTAACTTCATACATAGCAACATAAATTATATCAGTCTTTATATAGACGGCCGTCAGGTTCCATCTAGAGCAATCACACCTGATTTTGAAAATAACGGGTTATTTGTTCAGGCATATCATACTCTATTTTCTGGAACGGGCATACATTATACAAATGAGGGAAATAATATCTCCAGATCCGATTTTAAGGATGGTTTTAGCCTAATGGCTTTTGATTTGACACCTGACTTATCAGCCAACATGTGTAATCAGTGGAATTTGGTTAAGCAAGGATCACTTAGCCTCGAAGTTAGATTCGGCGCTAATTTACGAGAAACCTTAAATTGCATTATTTTCGGTGAGTTTGATAATCTTATTGAGATTGATAAAAACAGAAATGTCATAGTTGATTACTCGAGCTAGACCAATGAATACTCTCGAATTGCGTTATTGTTTATCCAAGTTACAAGCAAGACATCATGCAGGATACGTATGCGCGTCTAATCAACTACCCCGAATGATACGTAAACCATGCCTTATAATTGCAAACACAATGCCGTCCTGGGATTCTGGTGAACACTGGGTCGCTATCTACATCAATAAAGACAAAGAAGGCGTATATTTTGACAGTTTCGGACGTCCTCCTATAAATAACGATCATTTAATTTTCTTAAACCGCCACTGTAAAAGTGTTTTGTATAATGATAAAATTTTGCAACATGTAAATTCTGATGTATGCGGAAAATATTGTTTAGTTATTTTATTATATTTAGTTAATAATGGTAATTTAAAAGATATTCTTTCATTATTTACTGATAATTTGAAAAATAATGATTCTGTAATTAATAAGCTATTTAAACTGTATTTTTAAATTAGTATAATTATAAGTTCTATATATAAATCATGTTTTATATACAATTGATATGTAAGGTATAATAAAATAAAGCAATTTCATATAATATTTTTTTATTTAAATAAACTACCCATTACATTTTATTACAATATTATAATATTAGACATTTGAATACATAAAATTTCTGTAATCAACACTGTTGTTAACTTTTCTTGATACCTCTTCTTTTAAAAACTTGGGAAATTTTAAAAGCATCTCACTTACAAGTTCTTCATCGCACCCGTTTTCGTTACGCATTTTCAATAACTCATTCCAGAATAACTCTTCTGATGGCTCCTCCGTTGTTTGAGACCTTACCAGTTCTATATAACGATTTATTGGATTAAAATCAATTAATCCGATTCTATTTATCTATGCTTTTCTGTGTTCAGCATCTTATTTATTAAGGGTTTTCAAGAAAAGACATGGGCTGCGTTAACAAAGTCATAAATCCAATTCCGAAAAGAAACAGCCACAATAACACAACCGCATAATTTAAACTGTGAGAAATATTTAAGTAGTCTGTAAAAATTCTAAACTACGAATATGAAAGAACAAAAATACACACCCTTAATTTCATGAGATTTCTTTTAAAGTTTTAACCTTTTCTGTGTTCAGCATCTTATTTATTAAGGGTTTTCAAGAAAAGACATATGGGCTGCGTTAACAAAGTCATAAATCCAATTCCGAAAAGAAACAGCCACAATAACACAACCGCATAATTTAAACCGTGAGAAATATTTAAGTAGTCTGTAAAAATTCTAAACTACGTAAAAATTCTAAACTACGAATATGAAAGAACACCTGTGAAATTACTCTCTGCACGTGCAATCAAGAAAATACAAGTTGAAGCATGTCGCGAATCAAAAAGGACACCTGCAGACAGAGAAGGTCATAAATCTGACGTCATCACAAAAGAACACCTGTGCTGCACGTGCAATCAAGAAAATACAAGTTAAATCATGTCGAAACATGTCGCGAATCAAAATGGACACCTGCATTAGAGACAAAATCAAAATTCATTAAAAGACATCTGTGCGGCGTCAACAAAGTCATAAATCAAATTCCGAAAACAAACGACTACCTGCGTTGCAAGAAAAAAGGAGCATGTGAGTGAGAGAGAGAGAAATGAACACCTGCAGTAGAAAGAGACAGGAAAGGTCATAAATCAATCACCTGTCAACGAAAAAGTATCCCCTATACTACTCTTGTCATTTCCTGTTCTTAGATGATAAAGAAATTAATAAGTTTTCAATAAGAATACGTGCAATTTTCTCTCAGTTTTAAATATTTGTCGCGGTACGGAAGGTGATGCTCCTTTTACGATGACGACGGTCACGCTCGATGAAGAAATGTTGCCGCTGCCGTCGTCGTCATTTTCTCCAACAAACGATATTTTAAGTGAATTGTTGGTAAATTATGAAGAAGAAGTTAAATGGGAAAAACATTTGATTAATTGAATAATTTATCCGTTGAATAAAAAGAAAAGTTTGTATGTTTCAACAGGATACAGTTCCGCAAGAGGTTTTTATCCAATCATCAAAATCTCGGGTACGAAACAAAAAAATATCACCCTTATTCATATAGAATGGAATGAAATCTTAAAACAAGAAGAGAAGATTAAAAACTATTTTTCCGAAAGCGACAGCAGCAGCGAAATCAAGAAAACGAAAAAAACATCATCATCATCATCCTCATCATCCTCATCATCGCCATCAATATTACAGAAAAAACAACGACATGGGCAACTCATTAAACAACTTGTAAAAGGATGTGATGTTTGTAACAGTGTGAAAATAAAGTTACAGAATCCAAAAATGAATATGATGAAGACAAGGATGAAAAAGTTTTTATATTTGACGGTTTTTATTTACACTACATACATCAAAAAAAGATTCGATGTGTGGCTTTTGAAAGATTCGGGGTGATTATAGTTTTAAATAAACAAGCTTTCGGTGAGAATTTTAAAAAATCCGTAATCCTTTTCGGTTTCGAATCGAATCTATTCACGTCCAAAGGTTTAATCCATACCCATTCATTAAATTATTCAAAGAACATAAATCGGGATATTCCATCATTGTTGTAGGTGATGAAGTAGTGGCTGCTGCTGCTGCTGTTGTTGTTGTTGTTGTTGTTGATGTTGTTGTTAGAGTTGGTCTTGTTGACTTTAGAGTTGACTTTAGAGTCGACTTTAGAGTTGACTCTAGAGTCGAGTTTAGAGTTGGTGACGGCTTTAGAGTTGACTTTAGAGTTGGTTTTAGAGTTGGTTTTAGAGTTGATGTTTTATATCCGTATAAAGTTGCAATTCCAAGTCTATCGTCATAACCTATTGCTTCATCGCTTTTCGAATGATTTTCATTATAAAGTGGATACATGATGGATGTTTTATCGTACGAAAGATGTAAACCCAACGTGTGCCCGATTTCGTGTAATAAAACCAAAAACATATCTTTTTTCTTATAGTCGCGATTTTTTAAATCCAAATTCCAAGTCTCCAATCTATCCAAATGAATGTCTAAGATTTCGTTTGGATCTGTTGAAAAATTTGCGTGCGCCAAGTCGGCATCGTTAAAACTTGAACATCTTAAGTGTTTTTTAACTGTTACAGTATGATGTTGATCTTTAAATGAAATTAAAATATCGTAGTCGACTGAGTCGTGTTCGAAATGTAAATTTGCAAATTTTTCCCACATATTAAACGCATGTTCGGCCACTTTAATCATTTGATGAGTAGCAAGGTAAAAGTGCCATTTTAATGAGGTTTTATTTCCCCATTTATAGTAGTGTGTTACAAACTCGGATACAGGATTATCGGCGACACCGCAACGAGGTGTTTTCATTAATTTTAAAGTTTCTTCGTTTAAATTACCATCAGCCGGCAATATATTGTTGGTTTCTTGAAATAAGACAATCGATTGTTTAATTATTTTCTTTTTTTCTTCATCGTTTTGTTTGGTTAAAGCTTGTGTTGAAGGTGATGTATAATACCCATACTTTTCTATATATTTTTCAACACAAAATTCATTTTCGCCACGAACAAAAACATTAAGTAATATTATAATAAAAATATAATATGACATCATCATTATCATCGTGATTCGCACACCACGCTCGCGCTAAGGATGTTGATAAGAAACTATTTGTTTTTGGAAAAGAAATTTATTTTATATTTATACAACACACATACAAATTAAAGAATATCCTTGGTTGGAATCCAACTTTTTTCATCCATTCCCAACCATTTAACATGGGAATATAATAATCTTTTAGTAAATAAGTTGTTGGAATGGTAATTTGAACTTTGGTTATTGTAAAAATTTCCGTCGACCATCCCGGCATGTAGCCTTTTGCAAACGCCGCTTTTTCTTTACTTATTCGAACGTAATCACCAACTTTAAATTTCCTATCGCCCGCTATTTTTATATGAGAATAGGCGGTGTTGAGTAGAAATTGTTCGTTTTCTTCGAGTTCGGCCTCAACAGGTTTCATCTTAATGGTACTATGTTTGCTATTATTGTATTCGTCGGTGATTTCCTGAAGAATATCCAACCAAGTATATTTTCCCCTTAGACTGAACGCTCGGTACATTTTCTCCTTTAAAGTTCGTATAACTCTTTCGGCCATTGAAGCTTTTATTTTTTTGTAGGTCGAATAATGATTTATATTGTGTTTTTTTAATAAATCTTTAACCGATGTATTATAAAATTCTGTTCCCTGGTCCGTTTGTAAATTATTAGGCGTGCCTTTTTTACTACGCTCAAAAATCCTCTTCAACGCATCACGAACACTTTTACCGCTTTTATCTTTTAATGCTTCCGTAAATAAAAACTTGGAAAAACAATTGATAACGACCAGGATGTATTTAAAATTTTTATTTTTATTTGAAATAAGTTTCAACTTAGCCGATTTAGCCGATTTTCAAATCGGCTAAATCGGCCTGCCAAAGATCATTTAAACCTTTTAGCACGGTTCTTCTTCGTTTATAGTTTTTTCGTACAGGTTTATGAAGTTCACTCACAACATCTCTCTTTTCGTCGCTTATTTTCTCCTCCAATGCACCACCACCATCTTTATTATTTATCATTATTTTTTTTCTAATTTATCGCTGATTTCTTCACGAAGCGTGTTAATTATAAGCTTTATATTTTCCGACTGTCTCTGATCAAGAATTGATCTATCATATTCGTACGTTTTCAAACGTGACTCGATCATATCTTTAATGATATCTTTTTGTTGTTCGCTTCGATATTTTTCAATATCTTTTTTTAAAGTTTCAATACTCTCTGTAACAGTATCAATTCTGTTGGACATTTTTGTTATTCTCGATCTCATCCTCGGTAAAAATTGTTTTATTTTACTTTCAACACTTTTCTCTACCTCGCCGAAGATTTCATTCGATTTTTCATCTACATAACTTTTATTTGTGGCGTCTTCGTTTTCTATGGGTAATTGTAAATGTAAAAGCCGTTTATATTGTGCACTTAAATTTCCATCTGTTGTTTGTAGAAATTTCTTCAATCCAATACCACCACCACCGTCGCCGCCAACAACTTCTTTATCAAAATACTTGTCAAAATTTCTTTTGTTTGAATGTCTACCGAACTTGTCTATACTCATATTTTAAGGTTAAAAAACGTCTTACATAAACAAAACTCTGTTTTATACTAAACACACACACACACACACACACGCAACTATTCAATTATATTATCTTCTGTTAACTCTTCAATTATCGAATTAATTTCGTTATCGTGTGAAGTATTTCCAACCATTTTTGATGAATGTAATAAATACAATCTATCTACCAATTCATTTGGATCGTTCCAATAAATATTACGAAAATAGGGTTTGTCAGATTCAACAGTCATCATCATCATATTACTGCCACTACCGTCAGCACCACAAAATAACCCAAATCCACTGCTTTTCTTTGTTTGTTTTTCGCGTTTTGCTCAAGTTAGATTAGGTTTTATTATTGTCATATATTTATATCCTTTATTGCCAACCATACGATTGCCTTCTTCGAAACCTTGTCTTAAGGAATTTGTTAAATTTAAAATTTCCATATAGTTTTTTTCATCGTCTTCTGAGTAGTCGATCGGTTCTTTTTTAAATAGAAGTTCAAATAGACCTTTGGATGCTTCGTAGACTTTTCCTTTTACGTTTATATTACCTGTTGTACGATCAACATTAACTATGTGTTTTATTTGAATATTGAAGCGAAGTACTTTTAGATTTATCATATTCTTTCGGAGAACTATTAAAAAGTGATCCTTTAATATAATCACGAATATTTTCATTGTATCTACTTAAAACTTCAGTAATGCCGCTTGTTCGTTGTGGTGGTGATGGTGGTGGTGCTGGTATCAATGTTGTAGGTTCAGATTGTAACGAATCATCTACATCATGAAAAACTTTATCATCATCATCATCATCAATATCTTTTGCATTACCATTATCGTCTTCAAAATCACCATCATCATCATCATCATCATCACTACTTGATAAAGTTTTAAGTTTTTTATTTTTTTTAAATAAATTATTATCTTTATATTCATCCTCGTTGTCGTCGTCGTCGTCGTCAGATTTAAATCTTTTAAGTAGAAATTTTTGTTGTTGTTGTTCTTCTTTTTCTTCTCCTCGTCTCTTTGTTTTAGCTTCAATCATTTTTTTCAATGGTTTTAATAGTGGTTTATAGGTTTTTACAAGTTTTTCATTTGTTTCCGCCTCACCCAGTTTAAAGCCATCAGTTTCTTTCTAATGGACTTTTTAGCATCTATAATTTTAAGTTTTGTTTGAATATTTTCAAAATCACCACCACCACCACCATCCTCATCACAAACCGTTTTTTTGTTTTCATCTCTTGGATTGTTTAACCTCGGGAACTAAGAACGTATCAATGTCTTTACGATATCTGCCTGCATTGAAATCTGCATCTTTATTTATAGTCAGAAAACCATAACGTCGATTATTCCAACAAAACGCACACATTTCTTTAAATTTCTCAAAAGTCATGTCCGTATTTACGTGATCATTGTACACATGTTTTAAATTCATCTCGTCTTGTTTAAATAAAATGAGAAAATTTGCATTGTCACGCAATAAATGTTTAGGAAAAACTTTACACTAAAGAGGGGCTTTTGGATGGAAGTAATTTAGCATTGGAAACGGCAAAGGCTGCAGTAAAAAATCATTCGAGTACCAAGCGAAACATTAAAACTCCTAGAATAATACTCGTACCACAAACAGGAGGAATTTTACCGCTAATACCGATCTTTGTCGGTTTGAGCGCTCTAGGAAGTTTAGCAGGCGGTTCGGCGGCAATAGCAAAAGCGGTAAACGATTCAAGAAGTGCAAATAAACAACTACAAGAAGCATCAAGACACAATAAAACTATGGAGGCCATAGCACTACACGGTGGTAAAGGTTTATTTTTAAAACCGTACAAAAAAGGTTTGGGATTATACTTGAACGATTTAAAAAACTAAAAACGCCGGCGGTGGTAACAAAACTACCAAGAAGAGCATTAACCAACAACGATATTTATAATTACATTATCAATGATGGAAAAATAAAAAAATTTCGAGGAGTTTTCATGCGCGATGAATTGCCCACAACATGTCCTTGGAAAAACGAATCTTAAATTTGGATTCGTTTGTTAATGAGGGAACTCATTGGGTTGCTTATAGAAAAGTCGGAAAATTTGTACAATACTTTGATAGTTTTGGAAATTTACAACCGCCGAAAGAAGTGATTGATTATTTTAAATTTTGTACTATTAAATATAACCATAAACAATTTCAAAACCATAATACTTTTAATTGCGGTCATTTATGTTTGATGTTTTTAAAAAATAAAATCAATTAAATTTACAATTCTTTTTCTTTTTCTCCTCCCTCCTCTCCTCAGTCATGTCACAAACGTTCACATTGCAGGGTACAACGAGCGTGTTGTCCAGAGATTATTATCCAAATATCGAATTAAACGCAGAGTATGAATATTGTTTGGGTTTGATTGGATTTTATTCCTACAATAGTATTCCAAATATCGACGAAGAAAATAATAAATTTTATTATGATGATGACGAAAAGAAAATAATTGTCATTCCGACGGGTTCGTATGAAATTAGTGATTTGGAAAAATTTCTACAAAACAAACTCAGTGAAGGTGGTGGTAGTGGTGATAACGCTAAAGAAACCAAGGACGAACCAGAAAAAATATTTAGTCTTAAACCGAATAATAATACTCTTAAATGTGAAATAAAAAGTATATTCGATATTGATTTTACACCGTTGGATAGTACGGCTAAGGTGTTTGGATTTTCAAGAAAAATTCTAAAAGCTAATGAAAAACACGAATCCGATTTGCCCGTACAAATTATAAAAGTGAGTAGGATTCGAGTGGAATGTAATATAGTGACGGGTGCCTACTACGACAGCAAGTTAAGTCATACACTCTTTGAATTTTCGCCGCTTGTCGATCCCGGATTTGCTATAAATATCGAACCGCGAAATATTCGCTATTTAACAGTCAACACAAACACGATCGATAACATTACCATTAAGATATTAGATCAGGAAGGTGTTCCTGTTAATTTTCGCGGTGAAAATATCATCGTCTGTTTGGAATTGAAGAGAAAAGTTTAACGAGAAAGAGAGACAGATGGGTATCGTATACAAAAATCACCAACAAAAGACGACGACGACGGCGGCGATGTCTTCAACAAAAAGCAGTAATGGTGTTGATGGTGTGTTTAGTACAAGATCACCATTGAAAAGGTTAACACGTGATAGTGTAAATAAATTATTAGCAATCGGATTGAAAGTTAAGCGTAAATAGTTTTCAATGTCTTCATCATCATTATTATCATCTTGTTTAAATCTTTACGAAGAAATTCATTTTGAAGATTCCATCGTACGAGAGGATTATCATACGTATCTACCGAGAACGAACGGTCTCGATAATTCAGATGAAATTCGAATTTTTATACAACATCAAGACATTTATACAAAAACATACAACAGTTATCTATTTATTGAAGGTAAAGTAATTTTACCACCTCCACCAGTTGGACAGCAAGGACAAGAAACACCTCCGCAAACTTTTGAATTTGTTAGAAATGCATTTTCGTTTCTTTTTGATGAAATACGTTACGAACTGAATGGGGTTGAAGTGGATAAAATTAGAGATCCCGGCATCACGACCACTTTGAAAGGTTACCTTTCATTAGAAGATTTTCAAAATAAAAGCCTCGCTACAGCGGGATGGTGTAAGACCGGAGAACACCCCACCTACCTTGAGGGATCTAAAAAATATTTCTGTTTACTTCCATTGAAACTATTATTTGGATTTGCCGAAGACTACGAAAAAGTTATCATAAACGCTAAACAGGAACTGATTTTCTTATGAGCTCGCACCGATACGAATTGTTATCATGGAACAGTGGACAGAGTTAAAATTAACTTGGAAAAAATCGAATGGCGTGTACAGCACGTTCAAGTTAACGACGGAGTTAGATTGAAGTTGTTAAATTCCGTAAAAAATGACAGATCGATTAGAATTGCTTTTCGTAAATCGGAACTTCACGAATTACCATCATTACGAACAACCTCCAAAGACATATGGACAGTAAAAACATCTACGAGTTTGGAAAGACCTCGTTATGTTATAGTGGCATTTCAAGAGGAACGTAAAGATAACTTTAACAAAGATTCATCTCTATTTGATCATTGTAACATAAGAAACATGAAAATTTTCCTAAACTCGGACTGTTATCCCTATGATAACATGAATTTGGAAATAACATCCGGTGATTATACATTGCCCTACCTAAATTATTGTTCCTTCTTCAAAAGTTACTATGAAAAAGATAGATCTTCTCCTCTATTTGATTATGATGAGTTTAAACATCACATGCTTTACGTTTTTGATTTATCTAAACAAAATGAAACTGTAAAATCGTCGACGATTGATTTAAAAATAGAAATGGAAACGACAGGACAATTTAATGCAAATACCAGAGCTTATTGTCTCATATTGTGTGATAATATAGTGGAGTATAAACCATTGTCGGGGACAGTTCGAAAACTTTTATAAATAAAATGTTTATACAACAAAGTTTATAAATAATGAAAATTTAATAATAAAAAAAAAACATAATTTAATTAATTTCAATATTAATTAATGAAAATAGAAAATATAATTGTTAATAAAATACAACATATTATACATAAGTAAACAAAAAATACCTATAAACTACAAAGCGAAAAGGTTTCCCCTAAAATAAAATATTTGATAAAAATAGGTAATATGTTTTTTTTTTATATAAAATAGCGTTACATAGATATACATAGGTACATACAAATAGATAATATATAAAAAAAGAATCTCGTCAAAGAGTTCTTCCGCCAAAAGAAGTTATGTTTTATTTGATGTCGAAGATATTTTAGCTTTATACGATCATAAGTAAAAAAAAAAAAAACTTTTTTACTTATAAAGTACAAAGCGAAAATGGCTTCGCTCAAATAAAACATTCGTGCTTTGAGTAGAGACTAGAAGAGCAGTAGTAAAAAAAAAACGCGCATCGTATTAAGTTTCAAACGTAAGACTATAATGCCCAAATGGAAGGGTTCTAATGTTATCTTCGCAAATATATCTTTTGTCATCTTTGCAATTAAGAGCTAACTTATTAACTTTTATTGAATATACAGAATGATTGATCGATCGAATACAATTAAAAGAAATAGTTTTATCTTCATTTTCAAATAGGCTTTCTTTAAAATCTTCGAAGCTCAAGCGTGCTACACCCATTTTTTTAACACCTTTAACTTTTTTCGTTGTTTTATCCTCATCATCATTTTCCTCTACTTTATACGCATATACTTTTGATCTTAAACCAATGAATGAAGTCATGATCACTCCATCGAGAACGTCTTTCATTTTACCCAACACTTTCTTATTTACTAATGGAATATTAAATATATTACTATCTTTATAAGATGATGTGTCGAAGTATTCATTACAGTGTTTTGCTATAACATCATAGATGTTATCTTTATCATTTAAAGGTTTAAGAAAATAAAGTAAAGAGTCTGTATCTATATAACATAAGGTAATTTCAAATTGTTTACTTAAAATGTCTTGAGCGAAGGAATAATGAAAATAATACATTACAGTTTTAGACAAATCTAAAATGCACATACCTAAATATAATGGTTTATTAAATTTAATTTTCGTTTTATTTCTCTCTATTATTACTAAATTTTTATTTATAATTTTAAATGACTTAAAATCTTGAGATGATATGAATTTCCTAGCGGAATTCCATTCTGATACGACATTTATTAATCGACGATTCCTTAAGATTTCACACGTTTTTCCAAAAAATGAATTATTGTATAATTTGTAAAGGTCCTGCTCGAATTTTGAAGTTGTTTCTTGTCTTAACTTTGTATTTAAATTTATGTAGGGTGCTAACCAATTGGATTCGGAAAATTCTAAAACCCTATGTACCACACTTAATTCTACTCCAAATTTAAGGGCCTGTATTAAATTTTGAATGTGACATACATACTTCTTTTTGTCGTATAAAGTTACAATTAATTTTTTAACATTGGCACCACTCCCGCCGTCGCTGATGCTTAGTTGTTCAGGAAAAAATGGTAAATCTTTAAAATAATCGTGTTTCTCTTGAGGGATTATTACGTCAACCTCTAAAATACAAGATTTAACTCTTTCTTTTTTATTATATTCTATTGTATCAAAGTTTTTGGTTTTTAATTTATGCTCTAAAATTTCGGTTGCATCAAGATCGAGCCAAACAAAATTGTCGGTCGGCAAATTTTGTGACATTGAGAGACCGTATAGATTGTTCGCATCCAAATATAATAAATATGATTTTACTCATGTACTTGTTGTTTGCAACGGCATAGCGATGACTACATTGCGTAAGACCGCCTCTTAAAGATTGTTCAAAAAATAAAATTTGATCATAATCTGTTAGCGGTTCAAGATGGATTTTTATTAATTTAAGTGCGGCCGCCCACGAAAATCCCAGTGCAGTAAAATATGCCGCACTATCTAAACCGTAAGTGATCATACTAACAGATCTAAATTCTTCAAAACAATCCGCCAATATTGGAACGTCAGTTTTTAAATACAGATCAGAATATTCACCTAAATTTTTAATTTTAAATATTTGCCAAACATTTGTAGCATGATCATAATCTTCAACACTTATGTTTTCGTCGTTTAATTTTGAATAAAAAAGATATCTTGGTGGGAGTGTTGTTTCGTTCAGCTTACTCATACAACTCATGTAATCATAAGGAAAAACACCTTTTCTCCTTATTAATTCGAATTTATTTTTATCGGGAAAATGTTTTCGCAAACTTGTACATTTTTCATCGGGTAGTCTCTGTATTAGTTTATCTAGTGATGTAGACAAAATATTAAAAGAATCTAAGAATTTAACTTGGATTTTATCAATTTTGATAACCGAAATATAATTTTCCGTATTTTCCGGAATAATGGTTATATTTTTATCGATAGCGGCCAATTTTTCTATTAAAAAGTGATTATCGTAATGAGTAAAATTGTGAAAAAAAACGGGGACGCTTGAAACGATTTTAGTTAAGAGATTACAATTGTTACATAAAGCATATAAAAAGTTTCCCGTAAAGTGATTGTGGTATTTAACTTTATGATTACATTCATCATCATCAAACGCGACATCACAGACGTAACAATTGGTCGCGTTCGCATACATCGAATTTTCTGCGTCCGTCAGTTCGTTAATTGGTTTTTGACAAGTCCTCAAATCGTCCGCAATCCTACCACATTCCATCTTAAGCTGTTCTAAAAACCAATCAATACAATTTTGACCCGTATATGAATGGTATTTATTTTTTGAGGAATCGAACGAACATACTACCATTGTCTTTACTATATAGTCTTATAACGCATACGGGTGGAAGCGTAGCCACTTTTTGGAATCTTTCTAAATTTAGCTTTGGAACTTTTCCGCATGTGGCGTGGCTGACTGTGGCGTTATTAGCTTTGATAATAGATGGCGCTGCGCTAAATTGTTATTTTATTATTACTAATTCACAATAAATTTGTTTAATTTTATAATAAATTAAATTCAAAAAAATACTACGAATTATTAGGGGTTAACCAGTGAATAAGCATGATTCATTAAAATCGTATTTTTCCGATTCTCGAGCGTTTACTTTACATGACTTTACCAAGCTGCCACGCTGTATTAACTTTACCTCGTCTTTATTTGGCACCGCACTCCTAAAATATTCCTTGTTCGGACTCCAATCAAAAGAAATTTTTATGATGTATGATGATTCTTTAAGCTTTATCTAAAGTTTAAAATTTGTTTTTAATGTATTTTATAGGTTGGAGTTCTTTTGCTCGCCAAATTATGCATTTCTGAAAAATCTCTGAAAGTTACTCAAAATAGTTTAGCGTAATCTTAGGTCTTTGTTTTATTGTCTTAAATCATTTGATTCGTATTTTATAAAGGTCTATTTATTCACCCACATTTAGAGTTTAATTTTAACATTTGACGATTTAACCAAAAAATTTTAACATTTAATAATCAAAAATTAAGGGTAAAATCAATGTTTTCAAATGAGATCATTTATACAAAATTTATTAAATTGTGGAGGCAATTGAAAAGATTACGTTTTGCGGGCTAATTCCAAAAGCAGTTACATGTGATCAAGGCACAGCAAATCGAGCTGCTTATAAAAATTTAGGGGTCACAACTGAAAAGCCATATTTCTTTGTTGATGATCAAAAACTATATGCTTTGTATGATGTTCCCCATTTATTTAAAAGTGTGAGAAATAATTTAATAAGTGGTAATTTCATACTGGATGACTCAATTATTTCATTCGAAGATATTAAAAAAACATATGAAATTGATTCAAAATCTAAAACCGGACGCGCTTTATTAAAATTAACACCCGCCCATTTAAATCCGAATCCGTTTCAAAAACTCAACGTAAAAATGGCGTTACAAGTGTTAAGTCGATCTGTAGCAATGGCTGTAAAAACCTGTGTTAGAACCACAGAACTAAAATCGACTTCGGCCTTAAGTACTGCGTCATTTGTGGAAACCGCTGATCAATTATTTGATTCTTTAAATAGCTACACGCTTTTTACAAGTAATCCTTATCGTTGTGCGCTTTCCGAAAAAAATATTAAAATTAAGCCGAAACTATTGGAAGGGAAAGAGATTTTCACAAAATTGGTCAAGGAAGGAAAGGTCGCCAGGCCACCATGTTTTGATGGCATCGTCCAAACCATAAACGGAATTTTAGAATTATGGAATACGCAAAAAGATATGGGATTTGATTTTTTGTTGACCTCGAGATTAAACCAAGACGCGCTGGAAAATTTGTTTTCCACGTTTCGCCAAAAGGGTGGATATTCTCGAAATCCCACCGCACGAATTGTACGAACGTTATTTCGACAAAATGCGGTTATAAATTTGATGAAACCACCCTCGAATACGAATTGCGAAACTGATTATGATATTCCTCTTACTATTAATGAAGATAATATAAAACAACATAATGAATTATCACCTGGAGTTAGTCAGAACTCTGCTGCAAATATTAATATGGAAGAAAATACTAGTACAAGTAGTCAATGTGATAGTATCAACGTTAATATTGACAAAGACATAAGTTTAGAAAATTGTGCCATTAACTATTTAGCGGGTTATTTGTCTAAGAAGTGTGCGGATCGTTTTAATTGTCCTAATTGCAGACAACTTTTTATAAACATTGATAAAGATCTGGAAAACCCAAACGATCTATTAATTCTGCAAAAAAATTACGACAGCAGTTTTTGTGAAACTAAATTAACCGCACCCACCAATCTGATGATTTCGTTCTGTGATATAATATTGCAAGTTTTTGTTAAACATTTTCCCAAAATTAAACACAAATATAAAATTAGCCAAAAGCTTACAAAAAAAGTTTTTAGTATTTTAGAAGTGAAATTGCCAGATATAAAAACTGATTCGCAATGTATTAACCACATCCAATTTATTATAGAATTGTTAATTAAAATAAAAATATTTAACGAGTGTAAATTATTTCAGCGCAAAGGAAAAAATATTGGAAAATTGGACATGTGGAAACAGTAGTTTATTTTAATTATTTTTATTTGATAAGTTTATATAAAGATTCATTTTTATTGTATGAATAATTTCTGTTTGTTTTATGTACTTTTATCATTTGATCCTTAATATATTAAATTAATTACAACTACGAATTGTTTTTATTTATGCACTTAAATCTTTGCATTAATTTTTATAATGTTGTTATTTTATGGTCTGAATTATTTCAATAAAAAAATTTATATACAAATTTTAGATATTTTACTAGTATTAATTAAATTAACCTAACCTCTAAAACTCTATTTATGCACCCACATTTAACATTTAATTTTAACATTTAACGATTTAACCTAAAAAATTTAATAAATTTTGTATAAATGATCTCATTTGAAAACATTGATTTTACCCTTAATTTTTGATTATTAAATGTTAAAATTTTTTGGTTAAATCGTCAAATGTTAAAATTAAACTCTAAATGTGGGTGAATAAATAGACCTTTATAAAATACGAATCAAATGATTTAATACAATAAAACAAAGACCTAAGATTACGCTAAACTATTTTGAGTAACTTTCAGAGATTTTTCAGAAATGCATAATTTGGCGAGCAAAAGAACTCCAACCTATAAAATACATTAAAAACAAATTTTAAACTTTAGATAAAGCTTAAAGAATCATCATACATCATAAAAATTTCTTTTGATTGGAGTCCGAACAAGGAATATTTTAGGAGTGCGGTGCCAAATAAAGACGAGGTAAAGTTAATACAGCGTGGCAGCTTGGTAAAGTCATGTAAAGTAAACGCTCGAGAATCGAAAAAATACGATTTTAATGAATCATGCTTATTCACTGGTTAACCCCTAATAATTCGTAGTATTTTTTTGAATTTAATTTATTATAAAATTAAACAAATTTATTGTGAATTAGTAATAATAAAATAACAATTTAGCGCAGCGCCATCTATTATCAAAGCTAATAACGCCACAGTCAGCCACGCCACATGCGGAAAAGTTCCAAAGCTAAATTTAGAAAGATTCCAAAAAGTGGCTACGCTTCCACCCGTATGCGTTATAAGACTATATAGTAAAGACAATGGTCTTATTTTATATTGATATTTGTAAGCTTTGATATTTATGTACTATACTTATATGCAATTTTAAAATTATTGTTAATATTTTATTTATGTTTACTCTGTAATTGGCCATACGGCTGTTGGGTGAATAAATCATATTATTATTATATTATTATTTTTAAATGAAAATTATTTAAAAAAAGAGCTTTTTTTAAATTTGCGAGGTTTTGTAGATTAAAGTAGATTTTCAAATTAAGAAAGAATTATTTTAAAAGGCAACAGCAATAATATAGATCAAACCTCAAAATAGCCATTTACTTCTTTAAGTTCGAACTTCGTCACTTTTGAACTTCATCGAGTTCAAACTTTATTGAATTCTTTTGAAAATCTAGGCACAAGCTGTATACTAAAAACTTCTTACCTCTTAACAACCATAATGCTTTTTTTGCATCTCTTCGTGTTATAAATTGGATTATAAGATCATTCTCGGCAAGGCGCAATATTTCAATCGTTTTCCAATCGTCTTGTAAGACCTTTAGTAAAATTCCTTCAATAATTTTTTGGTCCAAAATCTCCAGATTTCTAAGAAAAATTGTTTTCGTCTAAAAATATGTAAGTCTATATTATAAATGGAAATGGAATTATTTTTATATATATAAATAAATTAAAAAAATGAGGTAAGTGGCATCACAGATCATGAATGAATTTCTACTACTGTGCAGTCCGGTTAAGAGTGATTTCCTAAATGCCTGGGATAAATTTTCTGTCAGAGAACCTAACAGGGAATAGGAAATCGATCCCTCTTTTCTGAAGCTTCGTTAAAGATTATCAGCGAGTCACTGATAATTTTTGCGGACCGCTAGAGGGCGCGTGAGTTGAGAAGAAAAATCGTGATAAATCATGAAATCAAGGATTACAGGAGAGTCACGAGATCTCAAGTTTTCCTGTATCAGATTTTCAATTCTTTATGGTACTATCTATATTATATTTATATTTACCTTCTGCAACCTTGCATAGACTTAATTAGAGTGGTCAAAGTTACGATACTTTTAAGGGGTAACACTACAACGAGCGTCTCAAAATACAGGTCATATTTGATAGCTTATTGTGAGGAAAGGACAAAAATTATTATGTAATGGGCTTAAGAGATTTATAACACATTTCATTAGGTGTACAAAATCAACGATTAATTATTAAAAAAAAATTTTAAATGGCGGCAGTATGCAGTATGATTGTCCTGGTTCGACTTTTTTGAAATTCCTCGGCAGCTAGCAGTGTAGAACTGCCTTAGTGTTGGTCTTTAACAAAACTATAAACATTTTCTTAAACAACATTATATATTCTCTATGGAAGTACACATGATAAAAAAAATATGTTTTTTTGAGAAAGTTATGAACATTTAAAAAAAAAGTTTACTACTAAAAGGTTAATAACAAAAGCATTTCTCAACTTTTGGTAATATCGTGTGTACTTCCATAAACAAATTAATTAAGAATCTTCAGTTAAAATTTGAAACCACAATTGGATGGAATTTGCTCGAGTTATGCTGCAAGCCGATTTAAAAATATAGTATCGAGAAAAAGAGGTTTAAAGTTTTACTAGCATGATTTCCTGCATAGCTACTTACAAATTTCGTAACGGCGTTCAAACTTTAGTTTTGGTATTCGGGTATACAAACTATTTTGTCACTAATTTTTGGGACAATAAAGTAACTTTTTAAGTAAAAATTTTTTTTTTCGATATTTCCATTCGCTTGTTCTAGTGTTACCCCTTAAAAGAGAGAATTTATTGTAAAGACTATAAAATCTTCTACAAAAAAAGTATATAAAAATAAAAAATTTGAAACCACAATTCGATGGAATTTGATCGAGTTATGCTGCTAGCCGATTTGAAAATATAGTATCGAGAAAAGGAGGTTTAAAGTTTTACTAGCATGATTTCCTACATAGCTACTTACAAATTTCGCAACATCGTTTAAACTTTAGTTTTGGTATCCGGGTATACAAACTATTTTGTCTCCAATTTTTGAGACAAAAAAGTAACTTTTTAAGTAAAAAGTTTATTTTTTTTATTTTTCCAATCGCTCATTGTACTGTTACCCCTTAAAAGAGAGAATATATTTTAATGACTATAAAATCTTCTACAAAAAAACTATATAAAAATAAATAAAAAGTATTGGGAATTTCGATTACCAAGAGATGGCACTGTTTGGCCATCTATGCCAGTTTTTTAACTAAAAGATAGAGTAATTGTCAAATTTTACCTGGTTATGATTGGTTAGGATTACTGTATCTTTTAGTTCATAAATTCGCACCAGAGGGCTTATCTGATCTTAGAAATCGCCAATTGGGTACAAATTTTACTACAAAATTGTAGTTCAAGTCTTACATTTTTTGTTATAACTTTTGTGATGTGGTGATCTGATTTCAAAATTTTACATACCAATTTAAAGTCCTTTTAATTTCCTTTAAAATGAGGAATTGCATGTTAGGGGTTGCCATTTAAAATTTTGAAATCAAGGAGGAGATGGTCTCTATCCTATGTTTATCTCGTGCAACTGAACCCAGCTCGAATTCAGCTTGGCTTGACCTTTACCATTTGAAGTATATGACTACGTTTATCTCGAGCAACTCAACCCAGCTTGAATTCGGCTTGGCTTGACCACTACCATTTGAAGTACATGTAAAAGATCAAATCAAGCCCGAATTCAAACTGGCTTGACCTGCACGAGTTAAACCTAGTCTGGATTTAACGTTTATAGAAAGGCTAGACCTAGTTCTAGCCGATTTGGTCTAGCTACAACTAGTTCTAGCTGGTTAGACCTGGATGTAGCCTTTTCACCTATTAGTCGTAACATAATATGGGGTGTGTCGTTAATAGTAAATTGTGATTATATATGGTTTATTTTTAAGCAATTATTAAATAGGATAGTTACCAAATGTTTGTGTACTTTTTGTTAGTATCTAATAATTGATTTTAGGACATTTGTACTTAAAAGAAAATTTAGTAAGAAAAAAGTCCTTATTTCCGTTTTGCAAAAAAAAACGGATTTTTGAAAAAGGGGCGCATAAAAAGTTAAAATATTTGATAAACAAAAATTGTAGGTAAATGAAATACATTTTAATTGTTAAAAAATAAATTTTTGTTAGCGAACAGTAAAGTTTTCAAACTTTTGCTGATTATGCTCTTTTAAATTTAAGTTACCACGTCGTTCCTTTTGTCTGGTGTAGACCAATCGCAATAAATTATTTTTCCAAATATTTTAGCTAGAAATTCCACAAAAGCAAAACCTCTGTTTTTTTGGAAATCCGAATATGACTTATACAAAATAACATCCATAATGTTTTTAAAGCCAGCCCTTAACAATTCGTGCCAAATATCTTGTTGCTTCTTATCTGTAGGTATTCCACCCAAGTAGATACGACGATTATCATTAGTTAAATCAACCTTGATATAACAACTAGGGAAGATTTCTGTATTGTTTAATGATCACGCGCGCTTTGCTGCATCTTCCGTTTCAAACGTGATATACGCAGTACCACGGCTTCGTCTTTTATTAGCAGTTACTAATAAGCGCGTTTTATATATGTCTCCCGCACCAGCAAACATTGGCACAAATTTATTTTCGAAGAGCCCAGAGGGTAGGTTTTGAATGCAAATTTCTGTTCCGGGTGGTGGGGCCGGTACACCATCCCGTGGACCGAGAAATTCTTTCTCTATCGAAATAACGTATAGGAACATTTATTCGTCTAATGTAATTCAAAACTTGCCATGGAGTATTTTTTATTTGTTGGTCCATTTTGTTATTTACTTAAATACCTATTTAAATTTGACACGAATTCATTTGCGTTGCTCTTCCTAGAGCTGTACAACACCTACTGAACGTTAAACTTTGAACGTTTGGGTTTTTGGATAAAACGTGCCGATTGCTCTTCCTAGAGCTGTAGAACACCTACTGAACGTTAAACGTTGAACGTTTGGGTTTTTAAACAAAACAGATGGTGGGGACACTACACACATCCTAAAAATAACATGTTGTTTCATTGGCAGATCTAGAGCGGGTGGGGTGCGTGGTAGTTGGTCGGGGCTTTTCGCCCATATACGCTAGATACGCAGTTTTGCTGACTACCAATTTTGGTAATTTTCATTTTCAAGGAATTTATAAAGAATGTTTCAAATGTCAGGGATTTATCGCTTTTTTCAAGTAGTACTATGCAGGTTACTAATAGCGTTTTCGGATTAACTGATGCACTCAGTGCACATTTGCACTGACAAAGGCGAAAAACCGAACTGGTCAGACTTATATGACTGGTATGACATATATTTATTCTGCGGACAAACTATACCAATTGAAAGACGATAGCGTATATTCGGCGACCGTGATGAAAAATTTAGAGACGTCGTTATCGTTAATTACGTGATTAAAAAATATTTCTTCATAAGAAATATTTTCTTAAAGACGTGATTAACTTCAACGACGTCTCCAAAATTTTCATCACGGTCGCTGAATACATGCTGCTGGGTTTAGCTTTTTAATGATATTTTTTATCAAAACGCACATTGGTTAATATATAATTAGCGATTTTATGAATTTTGACAAAAGTCGGTGACCTAAAATTTAAAAGGCCGTAGCTTCAAAACTAAAAATCACTTTTTTTGTCGATTACATTTGCTTTAGTTTCTAAAGACCTATTTATGCAGAGAGATTTAAGAATTAAGTTTTAGGACTTAAGCTTTAAGACTTATGATTTAAGAGATAAAGTACTTTGTTTAAATGAGACCGTTTATACACCAGATTTAAGAACTATGAACTAAGACTTAAGATTTAATAGTTGGTGATACTCATATCTTCGGTCTATTTTCTCAAATTTTGTCGAAACTGCGTTTGCGTGAATAATAAATTATGGCCGCAAGTTTCTAGAGATCTGTCAAATAATAAATTAGGACGTTCTGTTCTCTATTTCTCTACTTTGAGTGGATGGCATCAAAACTCAAAACGGCTTTCTCTTTTTTTAAAAAGCAAATATGCACTTGTAGTAATATGAGTAATGAGCAAAATAATTTCATCATCCATTTTAATTTAATATTAAAATACTTAATTATACAGGGTGGCCCAACTAAGAGTTCCCACCCAGGTTATTTTCAAGACAAATAATTTTTGAAAAACACCCTGAAACCGGTCAATTTTTATTTGGTGGGGGACCAATTTTTATGGTAACGCAAGGGACAACCCCTCACCCAGTTATGCAGGGAAACTACTCCTTCAGAAATCTTAAATGGGAATAGGGGTCGAGTGATACATCATTGCAAAGCTCCTACTATTCTCTATACGGCTGTCATATTTTTTTGAATTTGATGGAATATTTGAGAAGTTATAGCATTTTCACGTTAGACATGTAAAACGCGTTTTTAACAGGTAACATGGGTTAAAAAGGCTTTTAAAGCTTTATTTTGTTAAAAGTTACAATAAAAATAAATACAACCATACATTGGTCCTCCACTAAATAACAATTGATAAGTTTCAGGCTATTTTTCATAAATTACTTGTTTTCAAAATAAGCTGGGTGAGAACTAAAAGTATTTTGAAAAAAGACACTGAAACCTAAGTCTTAGATGCTATACTTTTAGTTCTTAAATCTGTCTGCATAAATAGAACTTAACTCTGTTGTTTGGTGAACCATGAACGGTACAGCCTGTATATTCAGGACAAAGGAAATTTTTCAGCCACTATTATTTAGATTGGTTTTCTGTAGCCAATAACTGGCCACCATTTCCTCACTACCCGAGGTTTTCTATTTCTACGGAATTGTGTAAATTTGATAATATTGTATACCGGGTGGAAATGAAAACCGGGTCACCTCTATAACTTTTTTATTTATGAATAGAAAAATTTGAAATTTGGCTATGTTCTATGGTTCAAAAAAACAAATTTTATGTGCGTTTTTTATTTTCGAAATTACTTCCGGTTTCACCGGAAACACCACGAACTTTGTTTTTTTAAATGTAAAATCCCATATTTTTATTCATGGCTTAAAATACTTTTTAAAAAGAAGTATTTTTGAGATATTAGTTTTTAAATAGTTGAGTAAAACTTTATTATTAATAATAATAATAAAGTTGGATACAAGAAGACTCAAGAGTTTTACTCAACTATTTAACATTAATCCAGATCAGCAGTGTCACTTATTACCCAATTCTATATTAGTTTTTATTTTTTGCGAAAAAAATTTTTTTTTCCACACAGCACATAGAGCATTGCACGAAAATTGGGGCAAACTCAATGTGTTCTTTTTTTATGAAAAATAAAGTGATTAAAATGATTTCCAGCTTCCAACTTTCCTCTAATTTTTTCGAAGATGCTAATTTGACTGGCCTAGTTGTAGTGCTTTAGTTTGCAGTAAATGTAGATTTTATAATCTTCGCTCGTCGCTCTCTTTCTCCACCCTACTCATTTGTTAATAAATTTTTATTCAATAAATTTTTGTTGATTAAAGAAAAGGTTCTAAACCTGATATTGACCTAAATTGGAAAGAGAGAAAAAGCGATTACATCTATTTATCATTCTTTCTCTGTCCTACTTATGTGAAAATATTTTATTTTATATCTTTTTATCTATTAGATATACTTAAAGGTACCAAACTTGATATTTAGCGAACACCCTGTATAATAAAATTATGTACACACTTAATTTTATGAAACTTTTAATTGAAACATTTTTTGATTTTTTTACGGTTTACAAAACATTGAGGTGTTCCGGTAATATTGAATAACCCTGCATGTGCATGTTTTTCTATTAAGTACTAAGAACTTATCAATTAGCAATTAAGATATACTTTTTACAACACCTCTAATGCTCTATAGAGCTTCTACTGTATTAAAAAGAAATAACAGGTTACGTATTAAAGTTAATAAATAAAGTAAAATTGTAAATATTATAACAATGCTACTAAAATAGTTCCTCCTCGTTTATTTCATTTGCTCGTAGTCGGAAACTCCCATTTTATTATTTAATGAATTAAAGTTCGCTTCGTGTTAACTAAAATAGGCAGTGCTAAAGCCAATTTTTTATAAAGGGTGTGTATAATGCATGTCTATGTATTAAATAGATATTTATAAGTATAAAATGTTAATACGAACATGTTGGATTCATCTTCATAAGCATTCGATTCCAGTTTAAAAGAAATTTACATCTCAAAAATGAGAGGAGACAATATAAAAAAAAACAAATTTAAATAAACACAGTTCATAACAATTATTTTTAATCGATTTTTATGAGTTACAAAACCAATAAGAAATTACCATTGGTAAATTTTCATGATTTTTGTGGAACACCTTGTATAATTTTTTTTTCTTATTGTCAAGTTTTATTTGAATCAATTATATTTTTGTTTAGGTTTTGTTTTTAATCTATCTAAAAAATTAAGACACCCTACATAACAAAAAAAAATCCATAGTGAGGTATATATACAGGGTGTATCAAAAGTAATGCATAATAGCTGTAACTTTTTAATTCAAAGAGTTACATAAAAAAGTTAAATACAAAAGTTATTCAGTTAATTTCAGTGCATATTTTGTCATTTTTAGTTTTTATATATCCTTCTCTATTTTGTTGCTAGAGCAACCAACTATGTTTGGTAAATAGAATTAGTATATTTCCTTTGCACATTTTAAAACAGCGCATTTTTTGGTATTCGGCAATGCTATTTTATGATAAATAAAAAAATAAATAAAAATTTTGAAGAAAAATAAGTGTGCTAATTATAACTCCAAAAAAATTATTTTGATTGTACTTATAATTCTAAACAAGTATTTCTTTATGGAGTAGTATTTTTTCGACTCCTTAAAAGATAACTTCCATAAAGCAATATAATAAAAATTAATAAAATTTACAAATTGTTGGACCTTCCTAAGGGTCAGTTATGTTACTCGCGCCACGCACCGATATAAACATTAAATACCCAGATTAAATAAATACTAGCAACAATATACACAGTTTTGCATGATAATTGAAAACTATTGTACATATTATTTATGTTTGTGAGTTTTTTTTTGTTGCTGCGTTTAAAAAATTGCGAAAAATCATGAAATCGAACATTATGGCTGCCACTGTATCTCAAGTTTTTCTTGACAGATTTTCAAATTTCTTTCGGATTTGTAAACTCGATTAATTAAACTAAATGTGGGAAGAAGCTTTTGTGTTGTAATTTTATGAAGAATTAATTACAAGCGACCAAAGTTAAGGTGCTTTTGGGTAATTATATATTTTTTTATAGATTCTTCAATTTTTTTCCCCTTTCCCAAATCCCAAATTTAGTAGACCGACTCTAGAATCTAAAATAAAAAAAATTGTTTGCACTAGCATATCTAGTGGCAGCCGTAAACCGCTATTTTTGCCTATTAAGAAGTGACACTTAAGGAATTAAAAACAATGTGGTACACAAGAAACTAAAATAAGGATACCCTTCTTATTTTTTTCAAAATTCTTATTTTTTTATTATACAATAGTATTGCCAAATACAGAAAAATTGGCTCATTTAAAAAGTAGAAAGAGAAAATACTAATGCTATTTAAAAAACAATAGTTGGTTGCTCTACCAAGAAAATAGAGAAAGTTATACAAATGCCAAAATATATACTGAAATTAAGTAAAATCTTTTGTATTATTTAACTTTTTAATGTACCTCAGTAAATTAAAAAGTTACAGATATTATGCGTTACTTTTGTTACGCTCTCCATAACACTTTAGATGACTTTTTATACTTTCTGCTTATACAGAGTGTCAGGTAATAACGTGGAATGGAATCGTAGAATGAGTTTATCTTTATCCAGAAATGCTCCCCTGCAAGGTTATAACCAGTTCACTTTTCAAAAAATAATAACCGACATAACTTTTCTTTCTATGAAGGCAACTAATTATTATAATTTAAATTATGAAACTTTAATTGAGATTATATTTAAAACTATCAGATTTAGCGACTTTTAAGAAGTGTATCTTATTCATAGTAAATTATTTGTTTTAAAAGAAAATAAGTTTAATTTTCAAAAAAAATTACACCAAAAAAGTGATAGTAAAACTTAAATTCGAAGTCTAGAAAACCTTGTAGTAAATGAATGAGAAATGGCAAAACTACAATACAGAACATAAAATCAGCCCCCTATTTATCGAGTTACCTGCATAGAGAAAATTTATGTGGGTTTTTATTTTTTGAAAAGTGAACTTTAGCTGGGTGTAACTTTGCAGGGAAGCTTATTTAGACAAAGTGTTAGAGGAACTTGTCAACTTTTTACTATGTGTATCCACGTTATTACGGGGCACTCTGTATATCAAAGTGCTGCTAACCTAAGATAAGTAAATATCAGTTCGTGCTCTACATAACCATACTTCTGTGATTTAATGACTTTTAGAATAACTATTAAGGGTTTCCTTTCAGTATATGTGAAGTTGCTATTTACATTTGGGTGTTAATTTCTTTAAAGCAATAAAATTACGGAAGACTTGTATTAGCCTAAACAAAGTATTACACCTGAATGCCCCAGGATTTAAAAAAAACAAAATAGAACTTTTGGAAAAAATAACCGAGGACAACCACATAAGCATCTTGTGTATCTGTGAACATCTTTCAAAATAAATAACTTAAACATCTGTAGCTATTTTACAAGAAACAATTATATCAGGGGAGGAGTAGCAATTTTCTGCTCCGAAATGGTAGAAGTTGAGCCGATTCCGAACATTACAAATCTCTCGATCGAAAAAACGTTGCTACCTGCTTTATCAAAAAATAAACACATTTGTTATAACAGTTTATAGATCTCCAAGCTTAAATGTAGGGGAATTTCGCTCTAGAGAATATACTGACTGTAATATTTAACAACTTTAGAATAGACGTAAACATAATTACTTCCGGTGACTTCAATACTAACCTACTAGATGAATCAAATCAAAAGAAATCACTAATCAACATATTTACATCATATGGAATGAGACAAATAATTACCGAGCCCACAAGGCAAACCACCACCTCAGCACCTGCATTGATAATAGATAATATCTTTACAAACCTAATATAGCATATACACTGCAGGACCCAATCTCGGATCATGACCCTACAGTGCTAAAAACCTTGGATTACCAAATAATGAAACGAAACTAATCAGAGACCTTAGTCAGAAAAACAGGGAAAATTTCCCCACACTAATCTTAAACCATGACTGGACAGAAACATTATCCGATGATAACCCAAAAATTTAACTGAATAAATTATTACAGCATATCTGCTACAGCATGGAAAAATCCTTTCCATTAAAAGACATACATACACAAAAAAACCTATTCGATACTCTGGATAGGGTAAATCAATCAAGTTAAGGAAACATTGCTACTTATTACGCATGACGCTTTCAAGTGCACGGGCGATATAGCAATTAAAAAAAAATTACAGAAGCTATAAAATATACAAAAACAAAATTGAACTATTTAAGAGAAATTTAAATTTAGTGAAGCTAAATCGTTCTGAGGATAAAATAAAATCAATTTGGAAAATAATCAATGAAGAGTGTAGAAATAATGATGACAGTTATCTCAGCAGTATCATACCGCCACCAGATGAGTTGAACCTGCCACGAATAATGCCAAAGAATTACTAAAAGACATACCACCCACTCAATCAGATCCTCTTGATCTAATAAAACAGATTCCAAACAAATCAGGGAGTTTTCTCCATCCAACAACTCCTCAGGAAATTGAGAAGGTAATCCAACGAATAAACAAAATAGCCACGATAGACCATTTTGAATTGAATGCAACTATTATCAAAGACGTAGCGCAATGGATAGCCGAACCGCTCAGTGTCATCATAAATAACTGTTTTTATAGAAGGTGCCTTTACTGAGAAACTAAAACTGCCTAAAATAGTCCCAATCTACAAATCAGGCGATAAGTCCAATGCTGCAAATTATAGGCCAATATCCATCCTCCCAATATTATCCAAAGTATTCGAACATGTGACAGCAACACGGATAAAATGAGATTTTTCACGTCAAACTAATATGGATTTAAGGAGGGGAAAAGCACTTCGGATGCAGCTACGGAACTTTTACAGAAAATTTCAAATGCCTTAGAAGACCATAAAATAGCATCTTCAACGCTATGTGATCTGTCAAGGCTGTTAATGTCACATAGTCTTCTCCTGGATAAACTCCACTACTATGGTTTTAGAGGAACATCACTAAAGTTCACTAAAGTCCAATAACACATGAAGTTCCACAAGGGAGTATCCTTGGTCCATTATTCTTCAAAATATATGTAAATGATTTACCATACAACATCCCAGCCAAAGTAATCCAATATGCAGATGACACCACTTTTCTAAATGTACACCAAAATAATATACTGCAGCAGAAACCTGGTTCGCATCAAACAAATTGATGCTCAATCCAAATACAACCGTAAATATACTGTTCACATCAAACAAGAACGATAACGGCTCAAAAACCACATATTAATTCTTAGATATAATTGTTGAGGCACTACTCACTTGGAAGTCACATGTTGATATAATGGAGAAACAAAAATTTAACCAGCTATTTTTGTCATAAGAAGAAAAAGCACCTGCGTGCCTCACATACTACACCATGTTCCACTCAAAAGCTACATATGGGATATTAACATGGGGCAATTCAACCCCTATGAGGAGAATGTTGCTTCAACAAAAAAAGCTGTGCTAGCAATCACAAGTGCCATACCTTCTGATTCCTGCAAACCGTTATTCAAAACTAATAACATCATGGTGCTAACTGCAGTTTTTATGTACCTCGCTCTTCGTCAAGTATGTAAAAATAAGCATATGATTAAGAAAAGGATTAATGTTCACGGCCATAGTACCCGCCAAGCAGATCAAATGGATATCGACATCATCCAGCTAAAATCATCCAAATACCATCATGAATGTAGTAGGGTTTCACATTTATAACAGGCTCCTAGAGAAGTTTAAAAATCTATCAAGTAACCAGTTCCAGAAATCAGTTAAGAAGCACCTACTAAAATGTACTCCATACAACTTGGAAGACTATATGTTATTGTAAATGAACTATCCTGAGATTTTGCTGTAATGCTTGAGCAAATAAATTAAATTTATTATTATTATTTTCATTTTCACAGGTCTTCCTGGTGGTTTCATATTTAACGGTGCAAGCACAAGTTAAACAGGTAAATTAAAATTGGTGGTAAGTACATAATTATGGTGTATCTATTGATAAAATTTTTCTCACTATGTTGCGGTATCTGGAATAACGCTTTTCTGCATTTCTATATACATTTTATCATATTAATGATCACATAAAAATATTTAAAAAAATTTCAACCATTTTTGAAAAAAAAACAATTTACTCAAAAAAAAAATTATTAATTCTCAATGAAAATATTACAAAAAAAACTAAATTTTTAATTTACAAGTAACAAATTTTAACGAAAATGTTCAAATTGTTCCCCATTGACCATTTGGCATTGTCCCATTCGAGTGTAGACACTCTGAATACTATTGTTAACAGCTTCTTCGTCAATTTGTTGCAATTCCGTCCTAATTCTAAGCTCCAATTCTTGTAAATTATTAGGTCTATTGAAATAAACTTTTGATTTTAAATGCCCCCACAAAAAAAAATCTAAGGGCATTAGGTCGGGAGATCGTGGAGGCTACTCAATTGGTCCCCTCCGACCTATCCATTTGTTGGGAAACGTGGTGTTAAGGAATTCTCGCACCGCCCTGCCAAAGTGTGGAGGAACCCATCTTGTTGAAACCAAATGTTTTGGTTAGGAATGTTGCGATTTTCATAATTGGGGAAAATACGAAGTAAAACTGGTAGCAAATCAGTCTGCAAGAAATTCAAGTATCTTTCGGCAGTAAGGTTTTCATTAAAAAAGTAAGGTCCTATAAAACGCCTGCCAATCATTCCCACCCATACATTTAACTTTCCCTGTCTTTGACTATGGGATTCTACGGCCCAATGAGGATTTTCCTGTGACCAATACCTACAATTATGTCGATTCACTGATCCATTCAATTGAAAGGTAGCTTCATCGGAGAAAATTATACTACTTAAAAAATTTGGATTTTGATCACATCGCGCCATCATTTCTTCACAAAATTGCAGTCGGCGATCGGGATCATCTTCATTTAACTCTTGTATGAGTTTTATTTTGTATGGGTGATACTTTTCCTTTTTTAATAATTTTGCGACATAGGAATGATCCACATTATTATTTCTTGAAATATCTCTTGTTGAAATATTAGGATTTTCTTCAATCGCAAGTAATAAATTTAATTTGGTTTCTTTATTCACTTGAGGCCGTCCTTGTCGAGGCAAATCTCCTACAGATCCTGTTTCTGCAAATTTGGTAACTAACTTACTTACTGTAGATCTTGAGATTTGCGGTCTATTTGGATATTGCTCATTAAACAAAGCACAAGCTTCCCCATGGGTTCTTTTTCTATCGCCGTATCCTACCATAATTAAAATTTCGATTCTTTCGCGATCGCTTAAACGAGGCATTTTTAATTTCGCAAAACTTAATAATTGTTGATTATTATTAAACAAACGAAGTAAGCTATTCAAGCATTGGTAAATGGATTTAAAATTTTATTTGCCCTACAAAATAACGTCAACTAAAGCACTTTTATAAAGGCAATTTTTATTTCAATAAATTTTGAATATCAAAAGCTTTTTCAAATTTATAATAAATTACAATTTTATTTAAAGTTTATTATTACTCAAACATTTTATTTTAATTACCTTTTTTATTAAAAGTTATTTAAAATTAGTTTTAAGAAAATTCCAATTGTGTAAAGAAGAACAATTCGAATATTTTCAATAATAATTTGTTATTTTTAAACTAAAAATTAGTTTAATTTATTTTTCTTGCCATATTTTCATTGAGAATTAATAATTTTTTTTTGAGTTAATTTTTTTTTTTTTTCAAAAATGGTTGAAATTTTTTTAAATGTTTTTATGTGATCATTAATATGATAAAAAGGTCTATGAAAAATGTGTAAAAAAAGTAGGGGTTTCCATTTAAAAAAATTGATGATGACGTCATAGTGAAGTTATCAGTGACGTCATGAATATTTTTTTCATTCCAAAAGATGGCATTTTTAAAACAATAATTGACCTGTCCGAGCGATTTTTACAAAAAAAATTTTTACGGAAGTTATGACCTTGGTTCCAAACTTTATCACCACCCTGTATATATATTTTGTGGTAGATTTAGGTGTTTTAGGGTCTCATGGAGTTTATTCATAACTTCTCCAGTGGTGCCAATAATTACTGGGATAATGATTACTTTTTCTTGTTTCCAGAGTTCCTTTATTTCGTACGATATGGGTAAGTATTTTTGTATTTTTTCATCATATTTTTGTTTTAGATTATGGCTTAATGGTACAGCTATATCAATGAGGTAAGTTGTTTTATTTATTTTATCCTGAAATAATATATCTGGACGGTTGTTAGGTATTGTATGGTCAGTTAATATAGTTTTATCCCAATATAGTGTCACGATACATAATTTTGCCCAAAAATTATGTAGTAGTATTTTCCAAATTAAATCAATTGAAGTGTGTTTTATATTTGTTCGTGTTTATTTTATAAACACTTACGAATTGTAAACTTACATTGTTTTATAGTAAATCATTCATTAAAAATAATATGTGACTCCTCTTTGCTGACCAACAAAAATAGTGCAAGAATTGTGTATAATTTCAAGAGCGCGCGACCGTGGCTGGGTCATGTATGAGAACACAAAGGTGTTTAAATAGAGAAGACTTGAAGTCAGAGAAAGATTCGATCATTGGTAGATTAGCAAATTAGTTGATTAGATGATTAGTGATTAGGGAGGAGGCCTGGTGCCGATCTTCAATCGGTACCATGGCTCCTCAAGTAGATTAAAGTGTTGTAGTTTAATTAGTAAAATTATTTATTAAATTGTTATTTAGTTTGTAAAAATGTTATTAAATAAAAACATTAGAATGACCTAGAGTAAAGAAAACTCAAAGAACCTCCAACGTTACATATGGTAAAAACCACTTACTTTACAATAGTTTCTCATTAGAATTTTCTATAACAGATTTGGGCTCATATTTATAGTATGGTTGTAGGTCTAATCGTTCGTGCATTTTGGCAGCAATTCTTTGATGGACAATTTTTGCAATGTTATTATGTCTGTCAGTATACTCTTTTGGAGCCAGGACTTGGCAACCACCAAAAATATAGTCAATGTTTTCTGTGTATTATTATTTATTATTATTACAATAAGAAAATATAAATAATAATGATCGATTTGAAATATATTTGGTTACCCAAAAGAGGTTTTTGGTTAATAATTTCAGTAAAAACAATTTATTTGCGCCATCTAGGTTGTACAGGTCCCTGAAAATTTTTTTTACTGATATTACATCTACAAGGATCTTCTGAGTGATATTTCAAATATTATTATAAATTAATGAAATAATTAAGGTTCTCTTTTCAGTGTATATGCAGTTGCCTTACCGACCATTTACATTTGGGTGTTAATTTCTTTAATGCAGTAAAATTATAATATAATATTATAGTTTTGGACATGTAGGAAAAATCTTGTATGCAAAACGTGTGAAAAATGTTTTAGGAATTCCTTCGAGTGATTTCGCGACAGTAAACTGTGCATTTCTCTTCTCTCTTCTCATTGATAAAAATAAGGATTGGGTGGGATATGCTTTGAATAAATTGCATTTTTTTATCCCAAATGTTCAACTTTGACGACCTTTTGTAGCCAAACCAAGACGAATTCAACATTTTCGTATCGAGATTTTAAGCTTAGAACTTTCAAAAGAATTCGTCACATAAATTAAAGACACGTATTTATACACACCCTGTAAGCAGGGTATACGAAAGTGAGCTCTGTACAAAATTTCAGCATATGATCTTTAGAAATGAAGATGTTATGCCAAAAAAATAGAAAAAAATTAAGAATCTTTAACATCGTGTATTTCGAAAATCTCCATTTTTTTGCGAAAAATTCTACTTTTTATCTTCAAATAGGTCAAAGAATCTATTTCTGAAGTTAGGAACACACGTTTAGAAACACCCTCTATAATTTTTGTATTCTTTATATGAATATAAATTTAATTTTGAAGTTACATTATAACAATGAGATTAACAAATTCATAAGTCAAACTACTTAAAACAAAGCCACGATAATTAAATTTTTAAAAATTATGTAAAACTTAAAAGTAATGTAATGTGTTTAAGTACTTTAGAATTAATTTTCCTTATTAATTTAAAAAAAAGTTGCGGTAAAGTTCATGTTTGAGGTTACAATATTTGAAATAACAAAATCATATCTAATGTACAATCTTTAAGGCCAAAACTTGGTTAACTTCATCCCTTAAGCAACCTTTACCTGATTGTATCGCTATGCTACTAAAGCGGCCGTAGAGTACACAGTAAGAGTTTACTGATGTAGTTTGCATAGCGGTAACTTGAAGTTTGTGTAAAGCACCCAGAACACCCTGTGCATACAGGCACGAGATCTGCGAGTTGTAAAGTATTCAACTTTATATGACCAAGTTAAACACGTTAATATGAAAAGAAACGTCTAAAAGTTTAGGGGTTATGTAAACAAAGGTCGCATCAGAATTTTACATATGCACATCCCTTTAGATTTTTATTACAAATATTTGAATAAGTACAAAACGTATACTATGTACATTAAAATTAAAAACTGTATAATTCACTAAACAACTTGGAGTTTAAAACGTTCATGCATTTTCGCAATAATAAATTCTTGAAGCATAAAATCAATACTAATATTAAAAAGTTGCGAGTTTTCATGTATTTGATATAAAGTTAAACTATTGTAAATGTCTTATGATGTATAAATTTCATAATATTTAGAATTTGCTACTTGGTATTGTATGTTTAGTGTTAAAATGTAAAATATTCAAGCTTCATGTTATAACAAGATAATCCTAATTAGAAAAAAGATTAGGCATGCACATAAAACGTTAAAAACAGAGCAATATTAACATAACAAGGGAGAAAAGAGATTAACCGAGGACAGGTTTTTGTCCCTATTAGGATTTAGTGAATACAATGTGTATAAATTATAGATTGCCTCTAGAGGTATACACCCGTACAATCTGCACTTGGAATTAGCAAAGAGCATTGCAAATGTAAACTCAATTAAAATCGGTTTACCTTAATAGTATATTATGCAACGAGTTTCATAAGTCAAATTTTATTGCACGCGTCCAAATTTAAAACACGAGCCGCAAAGCGGCGAGTGTTTTAAAGGACAAGTGCAATAAATGACTTATGAACGAGTTGCATACACTATTTTTTATATTTTGCGCCCTTTTTAAACAAAATAAATAAATTTCGATGTACAATTATTTTATTAATTTTCTATAAGTTGGTAACAGTTAACAGTTGGTAACAATTATTCATTTATTTTCAAATTGACAGCTTATTTGAAGTTTGAGTTTTTAATTGAATTTTTAAATAATACTACTTTAAATTATCCTAATAATTAAACATGGATGAAGAAATACCAAATTCGAGAAATAGCAGCAAGCACAATAAGCAATTTAATACCCGATAAGTCTCGACACTTGTATGAAAAACAGTACAATAAATTTGAAGAATGGTGTGATGAAAAAAATATTAAATGTGTATCTGAAAATGTTATGCTTGCATATTTTGAATTGCAACGCAAGAAATACAAATCGTCAACTTTGTGGACCGTTTATTCCATGTTAAAGGCTTCTTTAAATCTACACAAGAATATAGACATTTCAAAATTTAATAAATTACAAGGTCTATTGAAACGTACTTCAATAGGTTACTTGCCTAAAAAGTCAAATATTTTGGAAGAAGAGCATATTACGAAGTTTATTAAAGAGGCCGATGACAAGGTATATCTTGCTATGAAGGTACGAGTGATTTTTTTTGTATAATATTTTATTTTGTACGATTTTATATAAATTTTAGGTCATTCTAATAATCGGCTATAACGGTGCATGTCGAAGGCAGGAGTTAATAAATATTTCTATAGATGATATCGAATTTAAAACAGATTGCATAATAATTTCAATACCAAAAACAAAAAACTACGTCCCAAGAAAATTTATAATATCTGAAAACAATTGGGTTCAGTTAATTAAGAAATATGCAAGCCTGAGGCCAAAGAACGTCACCCATAAGCGATTTTTCCTAACCTTTAGAAATGGTTATTGCATTAATTCTCCAATCGGTATAAATATAATGGGAAAAGTATCCAGAAATATTGCGGCTTATCTCAAGTTGCCTAATCCGGAGTCATTTACGGGTCATTGTTTTCGAAGATCCAGTGCCACCCATTTGGCAAATCGCGGTGGTGACTTACTAATGCTGAAACGTCATGGAGGGTGGAAATCTTCTAGTGTTGCAGAGGGATACGTTGACGCTTCTCTACAAAACAAAATCAATGTGTCCAGACTGTTCATACCAACGGAGAATGAAATTACATTACCTGGGTGCTCTACCAATAATAGTTCTACTTCTTGTGAAAATAATACTACGGAACATAATATTAATATTGTATCTAATGACAATACTAATACCAATACCAATACAGCTTATCCAGGCCTTACGATTCATTCTAAAGACACTTCCAGTGTAATTATTAATTACAACGTATACAATAATTGTACCATTCAAAGCCACGATAAAAATTAAATGTAAACGTATTCCTAACATTGAATATATTGTTTATTTGCTTTTAAAACAAGACTCTTCATCTTGCGCTGCTATCTTGGTTCTTGGCAATTTGGCCACAACCAAAGTAGATAACCAGGTAAAAATTCACTATAACTGCCTACCTCCAATTTTTAATAATTAATAAAATAATACAATTACAAAAATGATTTCGATGTTCTTCTAATATGAAAAAGTCGAGCCAAAACTAGTATAAACCCTTAAATAAATAAGCGAGACATTCTTTAAGCAACGTTGACAATTTAAGGTTATCTTTGTGAGGTTTAGAGGTTATCTGTTTTTTTTTGACATATCAATGCTACCAACTTCGAAAAAATAAATAATGCGTGTTATAAAGCGGTAGATGTAGGCTATTTCAACACTGATTTGAGTGCTGAAAAGTACACATTATAGACGCAAAATATAAAAAATCGAATTATAACACACTTTTTCTCAATAAAGTAATTCATAATTTTCTTAAACTCTAACCAAAAGTAAATTCCAGCAAATAATTTTGAACTTTTAATCACCTCTTATATTACTAAAATTAGAGTTTTCTGTTAGAAAAGCTTAGTTATCTGTTTTTATTTTATTTTCTTTAATCATACTCAACTGGTGGATCTCATTCGGAAAGTTTACTGGAAAATCACCGAACCCACTTTCCTAAATTAAATTTGTTCGATAATAATGTATCTTCTAAGCAGTATACACATTTCAATGATGCGCAAATTACATTTACATACAAACATCTAAGGTTGGTTTTTATAGCTTTGAGAACTCAAGATTCCTGGATAAAAGGTGTTTCGGGATTTTTAAATTTACCTCCTATAATAACTTCCTAAAATATTTGTAGTTTATTTTTCATGTTTACTTTTACATTATTTAATAAGAGTAAAATGTATACAGATTTTCATTTTACGTGCTATAATATTTTTTCAAAAACCTTTATTAACTAATAATAAACACAAATCTTTTATATTTTAAAATCTTTTAACCTTTTGATTATAAATATATCATCAGGAAGCACTTTTTAGTGGATTGGTTTTGATTATTTAAATGTGAAATAACGAATAATTAATTTAAAAGAAATTTCAAATTCATATTAGTACGAAAAGGCTTCATTAATAATAAATCTGTGATTCTTTTTTCAACTTAAATTTATTAGAATTATACAGTAAACCGTTTCGTGCTTTAGATACTAATCCCTATTATCAGGTTAATCCAAAAACAAACTCTTGTAATACCCTGCCAATTTTTAAAGTTAAACGGCGAAATAAAATCTAATTTACTTTATTACTTATGAAATAAAAGGCCTTGAGAAATTTTATTACTTTTTTGATTATGCAAGTTTAAAAATGAAATCCCTTATTTTAAAATACTATAGGCATTTTTATGAAAAAACTCATACAGGGTGGTTCTAAAGTTTGGAAACGGGTTAATATTTTTCATGTTTAATCTTTCTTAGAAAATCGCTGCGACAGGTCAATTTTGGTTTTATCTTTAACTTTATTTAGCGACGTCAACGTCAATTTTTGTAAATGACAACCCCATATTTTTTCTAATTTTCTATAGATATTTTAACGACTTAAACAATAATATAAAAATGTTGGTACTTTCAGTGGTGCATTCAGGGGGATAGATCGATTGGTTTTAAAGATATTCAGCACACAGGGACGAACAGATTTTTGCGACGGTTATATTGCAACAAATATCCTTCTTCAAACTAAACTTGACCTGTCTAAGAATGTTTTTTTTTAAATTTTGGTGTTAAGTAATAATAATAATAATAATAAATCATTTATTGGCAACTTTAAAAATAACATTAATCAATACAAAAAAAAAATAAATTAGGAATATAACAGCGTTACCAAAGGGTACAGGATCAGCTCATAACATAGAAATGTTGTGCTGTTCTTCCTCAAGACCCAAGCAAGATAAAAAATAATACCTATGACTAAAATATACTGACAAAATAGGCGAACACAATAGATTAAAAAATACATACAAATTATATCATATTAACAACATATCAAGTAGAAAAAATACACATAATAAAATTACAAAATTACTTGCCACTAGAATAAGTTTTAAATCATGAGCTAAACATAAGTGGATAAAACTAACAAAGTGCGAGAAGATATTTATTGACCGGCTAAGAGAAGAGACTTAATTTTTTTTTAAAAGCTGGTAAACTTTCGAACGAAAAGTCGTACTAATTATAGAACTTGGCCATGGTATAAGCAAATGTTCGTTTAAAAATTTCCTGTTGATGTTTGGGAATGTTCAATTTGTTCCTTCTACGAATATTGATATTGTGAACATCCGTACGAAATCTGAATCTATTGTATAAGTAAGGTGGGCATTTCGACTTGATAATTTTGAAATAGAAACAACCTGTATGCAAAACTCTTCGATTGTGCATGTTTAGCCATTTCAGCTCCTTGATTTTGTGTGAGATACGTTGAAATTTTTTAATACCAATAATGAGTTTTGCACAAGCTGCAATCTATTTGCTGTGAACTTATCAATAAATGAATGACACAAGGAGTCACAATAGTTGAGATTACTGAGGACCAGCGCTTCACAAAGCAGCACTTTGTTAGCTTTATTGAGCACATGTCGATTTATATAGATGTTTTTTTAAATTATTATAAGCATGATATGAGTGCTGTTATCTCTAAAACGTAATTAATTGTCAAAGTAGACCCCAAGGTTCTTTTCACAATTTGAGAACTTCAAAAGTTCTCCATCAAGATAAATTTTTAGCTGATTCTCAACCTTACTTCTTCTATTTTTGGGGTCGAATACGAGCATTTTAGTTTTGTTCTTATTAAGTTTCAGACAGTGTTTTCTGGAATTGACAGTCAGCTTCTGAAGATCAGAATTAATTTTGTTTTCGGTCTCCTTTATTTTGTCGATAGGAAACGAGAAGTATAACTGAGCATCATCAGCGTAAAGATGGTGTGAGCAATGGTAAATTATCTTATATAAGTTACTGGTATAAATTGAGAATAGTGAAGGTCCGAGAATTGAACCTTGGGGTACCGCAGACTGAGTATGATTAGAACTTGAAGAGTTATTTTCGTAGCATACTTTTTGGTAACGACTAGCAAGGTAAGAGTTGATTAGTTAATAAGCAGATTTGTGAAACCCATGATACTTTAGGATTGACACCAAAAGCTTTTGACTGATAGTGTCAAAAGCCTTCGAATAATCAATAAGGATTAAAATAGTTAAGTTATTGTTATCCTTCGCTTTAACTATATCATCTGAAATACAGGTGAGAGTACTAAAACAACTATATCCTGGTCTAAAACCCGATTGAACGTCAGGGAGGATGTATGCGTTAGTAGTAAATTAAAATTCGTCCTTCTTATTTTGTTGGGTCACCCTGTATAAGACTATAAAGGTAGAAGAAGAAGTATTAGTATTTTAATGACAAAATGCACCCCCTAAAAGAAAATTCTGGATACGCCACAATTTAAAAATAAATAAATTTTATTTTTAAAAGGAGTCTTAAAAATTAATAAATAAAATTATAAGACCTTGGAATAATTTTATTGTTTTGTAAAATTGCCAAAAAAACAATGTTTAATCAAAATTATTCAAAAATTTAAAGGAACTTATCGTTTTCATATGGGAAATTTGGCGGAAATCAAATGAAAATCTAACTTAACAAAATGGGCCATAATATTTTAAATACAAAATATCACTTTCAATTTTGTTTAGAAGATGCTGTTAAATAATGAAATTCAAATTTTGACAATTGTGACTATTATTGTCAAAAAATGCATATGCTAGTTACCTGTAATTACGATTTGCAACTTTAAATATTCCTCGTATTGGTTGTTTTTATTGTGGTGTAGTTTAGTTTTTTCAGCAAAATGTTAATGCAAATTGATTGGTATCGATAAATTTAAATACTTTCATTAAATTACGTTAGAAATAACTGCTTATTTTAATTTTATTATTAAAAATTATATTTACATTTATCAAATTAAGGAAATTGTTATGTACTAAGGTACCAAATTTTTGATATCATCATATAACTCCTTAAAAGATCTATCGAAAACAAGAACAAATTAGGGGTTGCCATTTAAAAAACGATGGTGGGATCACTATGCCGAAGTTCATGACGTCATCAATAAAGTTTTGACATCAAAAGATGCCACTTTGAAAACAAATATCGACCTGTTCGAGCGATTTTCTAAAAAATAATAATCACGAAAACTATTAACCCGTTTCCAAACTTCAGCACCACTCTGTAGAGGCATACTGGGTGTTCATTTTAAAAGCAGCCACCCTAAATAACTCTCGAAAAAATAAATTGATCTAAAAATACCGTGACAGGTCAATTTTTATTTTCAGGGGAGCATCTATTTACAATAAAATTAATGTTTGATTATTTTAAATTGGAATGGGGGTCGAGTGACACATCATTTTATCCGGAAAATAAAAATATGGTTTATTTTGGCCACATCTTAATTTAGTTATTTACAGAACACAATAAAAGAGAAAAGGTAAAATGTGATTTATTACAAAAAAAAATAATAAAAAAAGATGATTAGTGTTTTTTTTCAATAATTATAAATAATTGGCTTTTGCTAAGTTAGAGCACTTGACTTGTGGTCAAAACTTGACAATTTATCTAAACGTGATTTAAAAGTACATAAATAGTAGCATTATTAAGTTTTTTTAAGTTTTAGGTAGGTTAGGAATCAAAAATTTTCAAACAAAATTATGACTGTCATTTTCGGGGTTAAAAAATGCTTTCAAGTGATGTTGCAATGACAACTGTTATTATATTGTTAAAATATGTGCCCCTGAAAATAAAAATCAACCAGTCATGGCATTTTTACATTAAATTAGTTTTTCGGTATAACCATTTAAAAATTGGGACTTATTTAACATTTTAAGTAAAATAATATTTTAGCACAGGGTCCAATATTTGCTTAAAGTTTATTTAGAATAATGCAATTTGTAGCAAAACTCGGTTATTTATCATAATAAACATAAATGGTCTTTGGAAAATTCCAATTTTTAATAAAGGAGTGGTGTTTCAACAACGATTTTTAATAAATTCGTGAGCATATCTTGAATAATAAATTATTATCTTGTTATTCTTAACCTTATTGTATCTGATTAGCTGAGGCTTATAGAAGCGTTAATAAATTCATCAGAAGTGTAGAAAGTTAAGAAGGTGAGGATAAAAATTATGAACCGACGAAGTGTTTTTTGAGGTAATGCATTTAAAGCTTAAAATATAAAAAGTAAGAACACTTCATATTTTAGATAATGTATTATTGTTTGAACATTTAATTTAAGTAGTTTTGTGCGAGACTTCTTTGGTTTAAGTTTATTTTAATTTTAATTTTAAATTTAATTTATATTTCCGTAATTGCATCTAGTTCGTGCAACTATTAACTTTTTGGTACTGTTGTTAAACACTCTAAATAAGGTATTTTTTGAAGGTATAAAAACCGTATCAACCCATTTAAAAAAAATCATTGTGACGTCATGCCATTGGATAATATATTTTTTTTAACTTTAAAATAAAGTTTTTTATAAACAATTCGACACCTCTTTTAGCGTTTTTGAAAATTTAAAATAATAAAAAAGTTATGAATTTTATGCGTACCTTTAAACTCATCCTGTATATATAATTAAATTGAATTGGTTCAATAAATTATCTCTTATTATAGGTAATTTACATCGCCCTTCACTTTAAATAAGAGCATACTTGTATCAGGCTATTTATTATTGGCACACTATAAGGTCTTACTTCACTCGCGAATAAAGTTTAAAGTTTGTGGTCAATGTCCCGGTCACTATTTATCACGTTACTAGTTGTTGGTTCATTATGGTAAGGTACATAAGGTGGATTCTCAATACATATTTCTTGAAGTCTCGTCTCTGGATATAGAAGATTTTTGCGAATGTTGCCTTCTTTTTATTTGAAAATTAAATTAAATATTTGTTCGCCAACGTTTGCCAAAGGCTGGTGTAAATTTTACCCCGTCTTTCAGCCTTTGCCTCTTTAATTGGTCTATGAAATTAAAATATGAAATTATATTAATTTTGAAAAGAAAATTATTGAAAATTATCCTTAAGGAACGTTAATTGACGTATCAATTAATGAATAGGTCCTTTTTATAGAGGCAGACCGGGTTTTACATAAATACTAAATTTTGACCAATTTAAATGATGTTATACGATGGGTGGCTGATAACTTCACCTCATTGATCTGAAATTGTAACTCTCCAACTCAGAAATTTACTAATTATAATTAAATGTTCTCACTTACTTCTCAGGGGTTAAGGCCTCTCTGATCTCTGTTACGCCCTTACTGCTCAGCTCTCGCCGTTGTAATTTTCTCAAACTCGCGCACTTTACACTTAAATAGCTGAAAGAAGGATTCGCTAGGTTTTGAAATTAAGCACCATGATCTGAATTTAACAATATTAAAACTATATTACAGTGATAATTAATGAAAATATTAATTAAAATGGACAAATAAAATATACAAATGTTAACTTAAAACAAAATATGAAGACTTAAATTACAAAAAAAAACAAGAAAAAAATCAAAATAAACTTAAAACTTCAATACAATAATTTGCATTTAAAACAAACTATCTCGAAAATGTACCCTAGCAAATCCCTCTTATCAGATACACGCAAACACTTTACAAAACAAAAACAAACAAAAAAAACTAAACAAAAATAAAAAAAAAGAATGACACGAAACTTTGTGAACTGAGCAGCAAGTCGGGTAATGTACGAATTAACAATCTTTTCAAAATCCACCGCTTTTGTACTTAGACAAAGATACAAAAGTGGGGGATGAACTGACCAATGAGGGTGCGGTATTTAAGTAGTGTTTGCGTGTTCCGTTCGAGGGGTTGCTTAGTGTTATGAAAAAAATCCCATCAACCCTCTTAACTGAAAATAGGGTTGCAGTAAGTACAAATTAAAAAAAATAAAATAAAATAAAAAAATTACAGACATAAATTTGGAAAGGGGCACAAATTACCTAAAAGCTTTTCTCATTTATTACATTTTCAATAATACTTTAATATCTAATTTTTCAGCGGGTCACGGCGCTTCTTCTGAGTTGGTCAAAACTTTAACTTTACATAAACAAATTATTTATTTAAAAAATAACAAAACAATTGTGGGTTTTTTCCGTCTTTGGGGCGCCTACCATTAGGCGCGTCGGACTTTGGGTTCCAACAATAAGGTTGTAAAATTTCGCCCTAGGCTCAGTCCCGACTAATTGTAATAGGGTCGGTATTTACTTGGAAATAAAATTTATTCCGATAGCAATTGCAAATACCGACAAAGATGTTTTATTTATACAAGTCGTAAACGCGCATCAAAAAAAAAAAAACCCAAATTGCTTTACAATGACTAATAGTTAAATCCCGGCAATATTATGGAAAATGCAATAGTCCCTAATCATCACATATTTACACTCTTCCCCCCTTAAAATTCGAGTATACCTACTCGAATCAAAAAAATTACAAACAATGAAAGAAATAAAATAAGAAAAAAACAAAAATCCTAACTAAAACGCATCAAATTCCTAATCCTAATATATATACAAAATTAACTTATACCAATCATAATCTATTATAAATATAGTAATTTCCTGTTGTTGGAATCCAGTCTGGGAGTCGATCTTCTTTGGAGTTGAAACGTATCCATACTAGACTCCGTAACTTTGCTGACAGTATTTATAGACCCTACTCGGTTCAGACCTATTCTGCCAGTAACCAAACTTCCGTTATTTCATTCGGCTTCATTCTTCTTTGATAAACGCCATATTTCTCTTCCCTACGATCTTGGGTTGTAGTAGACTTAACACTTTCCAGACTGGGTACCATAGCTGAATCGTCCAATTATAGAATGCCATTTTCTGAAAGTCGATGGCAGATCAGATTCTTACAATTACAACTTATTAAAATTAGCCATCATCCACCATATATTTCCTAAACAATCTAATAACTTCTTAACCATGAACTGAACCATTAACAAACTTGACCCCTCAAATAAATGAATCTTGTTATTAATCTAATTCCTTAGTTTTTAGATAACTTTCAATTGATTTTACTTTCTTCAGTGTACCTTCTTTAAAACATTATAATAAAAAACAAACAAAAATAATCTTATACATGATCATCTTATATACTCCATATACGAAATTTCCAATAAAGGTGTGATCAGTACCCTACTCTAAACCACGATATCATGAATATAAGATAACCCAAGAACTGAAATAACTCCTAAGGTACTTGACTCTAAGTTGTATAATAAAACCAATTACTTGAATAATTTTCCATTACAGTAACATCAAATGACATCCAATAAACACAAGAGAAAAAAAAAACTTCATTAACAAAAAAAAATGACATTGAACCCTAACTTAAAAAAAAAACATACTTTTCATCCACTTGAAGCAAAAAAAAACGTTTAAAACAAGGTTCTAATTCAAGACCCAAGAACTATCATCTACATATAACTTCACATTTACAAAATTGCTAAAGAAAAAAAAACGTCAGACAAATTATAGATTTTCTGGACACATCTCTTACTTTCAAGTAGTCAATCTCTAGTCCACTTTACATTCAACAACTCAACACAGAGGTTTATTAACTCTGGCCACTATCTCTTCCTCTAACAAAGATGAGTGCACAAACGCCAGTACACTTAATAGGCATACAACCAAAAACAACGAAGAGAGGTTTACAAACTCCAGTAAATACCTCTACCTCTAACAAATGTGAGTGCACAAACTCCAGTACACTCAACAAACACACCACAAACAAAACAAAGAGAGGTTTACAAACTCCAGTAAATACCTCTACTTCTAACAAATGTGAGTGCACAAACTCCAGTACACTCAACAAACACACAACACACAAAACAAAGAGAGGTTTACGAACTCCAGTAAATACCTCTACCTCTAACAAATGTGAGTGCACAAACTCCAGTACACTCAACAAACACACGACAAAACGATCTTCTAATCTAACATCTATTTAAATACAAAAGCCTGGCCAGTACTTTTGCATTAATTTACTCTTCTCATGCGCTCCTCCAACTTACTTTATAAATTTCAACTATTCTTCATTTTATTGCGGACAAAAAAAAAACAATCTATAACAGGTAACCTCCTTCTTCAAATAAATAAAAATACTTCAATGCAAAACTATAATTTACTTTAAATAAAACTTTGAGTCTGACCACGATCAAAAAAAATTATAATACCAACTTAGAAATTATAATGTGCAAAACTAACTTAAATTTATTTCCACTTTAATTTACAATCTGAGGCTTTATGTCCCAACGCACCACAATTAAAACAAATTGTTTGCTTCGGAATTGGACAGTATTTACTAATATGACCCGTAGAACCACAATTCCAACAAGTCGATTTTAAATAAAAATGATTTTTCCGAAATATTTTATCTGTCTGTGGATTATTATTACCTAACTCAAAATTCACTTCAAAACCACTATTTTTGCTCAACCTATTATGTTGATCAGCCCTAGTCTCTTTAATCATTGTTTTAAACAACAATTCATACTCTTCGGCACATTTTAACACCTCATAAACATTAGAGCACGATCTATTGTGTCTTATAACTTCGTTACACAATTTTGTATCAATTCCCTCCAAAAATTGTGTCAGAACTTTATTTTCCCTAATAATTTGATTTACTTTAGAAAACCTATCATTCACAAATTCCGGATAAATTTGTACAGCAATCACCTCTAATCTCTTAAGAAATTCAAACAAACTTTCGCTCTCTTTTCGCGTGATATTCTTTATTGCCCCAGCAGGAACGTAATCTAAATCTTTACCAAACAATCTAATTAACCATTTTTTCAAAGAACCATAATCAGTAGGTCTAGAGAAAGTAGGACTGTGGAAAAAATACCTACATGGATTTCCTTTTAACTTAAGCTTCATTAAATTAAATGACTGACCTTCGGACCAACCTAGCAAACCACTAAAATTTTCAATTTGTTCTATGAAAATATAAACATCAGAATTTCCCGAAAATTCTTCAATCATTGAACAATTTGCAAGAAAAACAAAACTATTATTATCCACTATTCTTGGTGTATAATTAATTTTAGATAATTTATCCATGGAGTTATTTTCACTAGAAACAATCGGTACACCTCCACTTTTCTCTATTTCAGAATTACTCATTTTCGGATTTCTTTCTAAAATGTTACCACTTTCAAATTAAGATATGTAAAAAAAAACTGTTACTACAATCAACAATCTTTAGATAATTTACTAATCCAATAGCCAAAACAAACAAAAATCGCAATGAATAAAATTCAACTCTCCAAAAAAAAAAACACAAGCTAATAAATTTCCAATAGTATGCACTTATTTGAAGAATAGCACAAATTTCCTATACGTACTTATTAATTTTAATAAAATCACTCGTTACTTACTCTATACTTTGTCTTGTTGCTTTTAAGACAAAGGAATTCGTACATTAGTAATATGTCAAGTGAGAAAATTTAATCGAAGTAATTCAAATTTACAAACAAAACAAAAAAAAAATCAAATACATCTACTGTGCAATAGATTCCGTTCCAATTTCAATAACAAAGAGGTAGTCTTCAAAAAATCCTACCGACTGCGCCAATGTAAATTTTACCCCGTCTTTCAGCCTTTGCCTCTTTAATTGGTCTATGAAATTAAAATATGAAATTATATTAATTTTGAAAAGAAAATTATTGAAAATTATCCTTAAGGAACGTTAATTGACGTATCAATTAATGAATAGGTCCTTTTTATAGAGGCAGACCGGGTTTTACATAAATACTAAATTTTGACCAATTTAAATGATGTTATACGATGGGTGGCTGATAACTTCACCTCATTGATCTGAAATTGTAACTCTCCAACTCAGAAATTTACTAATTATAATTAAATGTTCTCACTTACTTCTCAGGGGTTAAGGCCTCTCTGATCTCTGTTACGCCCTTACTGCTCAGCTCTCGCCGTTGTAATTTTCTCAAACTCGCGCACTTTACACTTAAATAGCTGAAAGAAGGATTCGCTAGGTTTTGAAATTAAGCACCATGATCTGAATTTAACAATATTAAAACTATATTACAGTGATAATTAATGAAAATATTAATTAAAATGGACAAATAAAATATACAAATGTTAACTTAAAACAAAATATGAAGACTTAAATTACAAAAAAAAACAAGAAAAAAATCAAAATAAACTTAAAACTTCAATACAATAATTTGCATTTAAAACAAACTATCTCGAAAATGTACCCTAGCAAATCCCTCTTATCAGATACACGCAAACACTTTACAAAACAAAAACAAACAAAAAAAACTAAACAAAAATAAAAAAAAAGAATGACACGAAACTTTGTGAACTGAGCAGCAAGTCGGGTAATGTACGAATTAACAATCTTTTCAAAATCCACCGCTTTTGTACTTAGACAAAGATACAAAAGTGGGGGATGAACTGACCAATGAGGGTGCGGTATTTAAGTAGTGTTTGCGTGTTCCGTTCGAGGGGTTGCTTAGTGTTATGAAAAAAATCCCATCAACCCTCTTAACTGAAAATAGGGTTGCAGTAAGTACAAATTAAAAAAAATAAAATAAAATAAAAAAATTACAGACATAAATTTGGAAAGGGGCACAAATTACCTAAAAGCTTTTCTCATTTATTACATTTTCAATAATACTTTAATATCTAATTTTTCAGCGGGTCACGGCGCTTCTTCTGAGTTGGTCAAAACTTTAACTTTACATAAACAAATTATTTATTTAAAAAATAACAAAACAATTGTGGGTTTTTTCCGTCTTTGGGGCGCCTACCATTAGGCGCGTCGGACTTTGGGTTCCAACAATAAGGTTGTAAAATTTCGCCCTAGGCTCAGTCCCGACTAATTGTAATAGGGTCGGTATTTACTTGGAAATAAAATTTATTCCGATAGCAATTGCAAATACCGACAAAGATGTTTTATTTATACAAGTCGTAAACGCGCATCAAAAAAACCCAAATTGCTTTACAATGACTAATAGTTAAATCCCGGCAATATTATGGAAAATGCAATAGTCCCTAATCATCACATATTTACACTGGCTAGCAGATATTTCTTGGCGATGGTTGATCCTTGGTAATTTTCTTAATGGAGAAGTATCTAAGAACCACTGATCCTACATAACTTATGAAACATATCACCGTATACAGAAACGTTATGATTGAAAAATAAATTTCCTAATCTGGATAATATTCTATAAACTTCTTCTGCGGCTGACTTGGCCAACTTGGTAAACTCTTGAGGCGAGAACACACTAGGCATAAATATTCTTAAGAATTGCCGGAGTCTCCCATCACTCTTCTGGATACCAAGTTCGTTACAGCTTTTATTTCTGTGGGAAACAATAGGGTATGTCGGAACCTTTCCATGTCCTCTTGGCTATAAACTCCATTTGAGCTTATGGGGCTTATGTTGAACAAGCTCAGGTTGATGTCTTCCTCGTTTGGATCAAGATCAATAGCGGATTCTGTACGTATCAAAATGGGGTTAATTCTACCCATGTATCTTCTAGATGATACATCGGACTTAGTGGTTGCTCGCAATTGACCTCGGTTCCATACTCTTGAATGATGTGTGTGATTGGAGCCATAAATTTGGATTGATTTCGATATACTATAGGTAGTTCTTGATAAAAATATTCTGCTTTGCGGTAGTCCACTACTTTGGCTGCACATTTGACTTTGTATAACACTTCTCCCATTACTCGGCTCACGAAACCAGATGATTCCTTGATAAGTCCTCCAGGGGTGCTGGGCTAATGCTAAACGGTTTTGGAATATCTTCTGACGTAATAGGCACATCTTCTGAATAGCATCGTAGACGCTGTCTGCTAATTTGTGATTTACTGTAATTTCTAAATATAAAAGCTTGCTTAGAAACTGTGCTTGATGGTTGATGTTCTTGTTGTTCCTTGGATTTTTTTGGTAATATAATCCTATAGATGTCTCAATGATGATGAGTATTCTCGATTGTTCTGTCTGCCACATAGCTTGCCCACAGACTTCCATCCGTTTGACCAGCTTTAGCGCAAATACGGTTTCTTCAGTTTTAACTACGACAAAACGCTTCTCTTGCTCCTCTTCGCCGATGAACAGTAGATCAGCATTACCCTCGTAGAGAACATCCAAACTATCATGGGAACATTTGGATATTCCCAGTTTAAGCCAAGTATTCTCGCCGGTGAAATCGTCAAAGCAGTAGCTGGATGAATAACTACAAGCTGTTCCGCTTTTTACTACCACTGTATCGCTATCGATGTTAAGTGAAGTGACATAATCGGCTAGTTTAATGGTCACTACAGCGGAAACTACCACATTGTTATACACTGCGCCACCTATTTTAGGCCTTCACAATTACCGTTTCGTTCTAAATGGCCCGCTATCGTAGTTGACACTTCCGTGGTACTGTTTCTTTGCAGTCTGGTGACTACCCCGACACCTAACGTTTAAGGTCTAGAACGGCACTCTGGTGTGCTTGTCTACACGGTTCCGCGGTCACATAATACACGTATTTACCTAAACCACCTGACACAGTCGATTGGTGAGAATGCATGCCACAATACTGAATGAGCTGTATAACTCCTACTAGACAAGAATAAACATGCACATTTGCAAATTGTTTAGTTTGAACCACCTGAATCCTTTCCTTCTGCTTTTTAGTTGGTCTCCTTGGATCCAGACAGGGCTTGGTGTTTATCCACGACACTTTCGACAGCTCTGTTTTCGGATCGCTGCAATCATATCCCACGATTTCTGCTCGACAGCTCCTCCAAACCAGAGTAGTGATTACAATAAAATACCAACGAGGAAATGACCTCATCTGTAATTTCATAGCAGATCAGATCTCTTACAATTTAATTTACTCAATTATGTTTACATAAAAAAAATTAAAAATTACATAACCCAAGAAGGGCGACTTCCTCTAACATTATTTATACAGTAAAAAAAATAAATCGTCAATAAGAAGTTATTTAAATTCTACTATGACTTATCCAGGGTATATCCTCAACGGATCCTCTACTACGGGTTTTGTAGCCACTGCATGGTCCTGATACATTGTTGACTATTTCAGTTACGATTTCTGGGGTATTATCTATCTCATTACCATTTACGTTTTGATCAATCGATTCTTGCATTTGCATATGATCATTCATCGAACTATCCCCAACTAATGTTGAGCTACTTCCGCTACAAGTGTTACTAAGAGACATGGAGTTTTCTGTACTAAGGTTGTTATTGTCAGAAGGTTCTAATATCTCTAACTCTATTTCTCCTTCGTTGTTTAAAATAACCTCGCGTGTTTCAATAATAGGAGTAACTTGTCTGTTTAATATATCATTATTATTATCTTGCCTTAAGTTATTCTCAGGTAAAGGAATTTTGTCTTGAATACATCCTTTGAATAATTTAAGACGATTAACGTGTTCCTCCATTTCTTTTTTTCCTAATATTTCCTTAATTATAGCATTTACGCCATCTAACTCTATTATTCTATAAGGGCCAATAAATTTCTGACTTCATTTAGGTTTTTCCGGGCTACTTAACAATACTAGATCTCCGTCAGATAACTCTTTAGGCTTAGTATTTTTATTAAAAAATTAATGAATACGCTCTGTACTAATCTTTTGTTGATCATTCGCTTTATTTCTAGCTACTTTTAACTTTAAATAAATTCAGAAACGTAATTTGTATCAGTATCATATCGCGTTCTATAAGGAGTACAGATTTCTTCATAGGGGAATACTATATCCCTACCAAACATTAAATAAAATGGTGACTCTCCGGTGGAAGAATGAGGAGTGGAACAAATAGCTGATACCGCATAAATAATCCAGTCATCCCAATTTCTTTCATTTTTGTCTATGTAAATTGATAGTATGTCTTTAAGTGTTCTATGTGTTCGTTCTAAGCAACCGTTTGTTTGAGGTCTATAAGCTGTGGTTTTAATATGAGTTATTTGCAAAAAGGACCTTATCGTTTTCCTAGGTGTTTTTGGGATAAAATGAAAAATAAGTTAAACCTACAAAAATTAACTAAATTACCCCCAATATTAATTATATTTCCAATTTCTTCAATAAATATGAATTATAAATACATTTATGAGATTTTACAGTTTTTAAAAAAATATTTATTAACACGACAACAGCGGATTTTAAAATTCAAATTTTGACAAGTACTGTCCGATAAATTTTAATAACCTTTCATTTACGTTTAAATTGAAAGCAAATGACAGTTAAAACTAATAGGGTGTTTTCCTTGTGGAACCTATGTTAATAATCAAATACAATCGCCAAAAGGATTAACCTGATGGTAGATATAAATGACCTTTATTATAAGGCACTTTGGGACAATGGTTACTGTTACAAACAAGAAGTAATGCCCGGGCTAACAAATTCGTACGCGCTTTACAAAGGTATCTGGTGACTGACTAACTGTGACTCACACTGGATTGAAATGTTTTCCACATTGGGTGTTATTGTGATGCGCACACATTTCTTGCGTTTGTACGTTTATTTATAAAAACAGCTAAAACCGGCGCGTACTTATAAAAAGAAATCCGGTACGCGCTAATGTAATATACTGGAATGAAACATTCTAGCAAAGGAGAAATAACTTGCCGAATGTCGTAAATAGTATATTGCCTACTTGATATGAGGTGCTTAGAAGTTCCAGAGTAGACTAGACTAGAATAATTGTCGATTTGAAGAAGATTATAAAATTAAGATAAATCACCTACCTTCTTTCAGCTATTCTGTGGGTCACTCTTCACACTTTCCAATACCGAAAAGATTTTATTATTTACTCAGGAATAATACTCTTATTATTAACGTTCAAGTTTTAAATGAAATGATAGTTGAAATTTAAGATATATATTTGACAAACAAATAATAAACAATTTAGGCTTTGACAAATAATAATAATTGAATTTAGACAAAATAAAATAAAACCTGGATAATTTATGTTATCCTAAGGATTAATAAAATATTAAATACAAACAATGCAGAACGAATAAGAGATCTTATTACCTTTACTAAAAACACAAGACCAAACGAAGTTAAAATCACGGATGTGAACTCACTAATATTTTCTGTTTCCAAAGATTTTATACCTTTCCTCGATTTAGAGGGGTTGTCAAAAATTTTGCTTAGCCAGTCTTTGATTGGGATTTTTATCCCACTTAATTTTAATTGTCCAGCCATTGATTCAACACTTATCAAAAGATGATAACGACTTACGTCTCCCTTAATTTAATTCAATGTGTACGTATGTGTGATGTTGGTTGACTCTTAAACTTGCAACTAATTTTGAAATAAATTTTGAATTTTAACTAAGGTATTAAGATCTCTGAACATATAATATAAGTATCTCGTTTACCCCTTTATTTTAGAGTATAATTTCTAAGTAATTCAGAAAGTTATTTCATATTAATCTTATCTTTCGCAAACAAAAGTATTTTACCGGTTAATTTAGATAAATACTCATGAAATTTTATTGTCATTAAGGTTAGCTACTTATAAAAGGTAAAATTAACAATATTTTCGTTTATTTTTTTTCCTCGACGCCTTTTATTTCCTTTGGGGAAGTTTTATTTATTATCAATTGTCCATCCGTATTTACGCCCCTTATTATAATATTCAACCCGTGTGAACAATGTGATACCCCGATAACACCCTCACATAAGTGTTTGTGACCGGATAATTTGTCTTCTTCCGTTTTAAAAATAAAACAAATATTTAACTTTACTCATGTTAAAAAAAAGAATTAATGCCCAAAATTTACTAACTCTGAACCTCAAAAATTATACTCTTTCCAATACGTTCATAATTATAATATATAATTAAATTGAATTGGTTCAATAAATTACCTCTTATTAATGGGCAATTTACACAAACCAAATTTCATCCATTCAAGCGGACAAAATAAAATATGACTTCATAGAATTTGTTGGTAATGAAAATGTAAAACAAGATTTAAATCAGTATTTTGAGGATGGTGCCATTAAAAGGTTGGATCGATTATATTTTCGTCTAATCAAAAAGTTTAGTGCAGATTCTGACAATTTAAAACTCTTTGTTAGATACTAACTGTTTTACATGGAAATGTAGCTTAGAAAGGGGATTTTCTATTAATAAAAACTGCTTAATTGAGAATTTGCAGGAAAATTTTTTAATTGCGCAGAGATTTGTGTTTAATGCAATTAATGGTGTATCGGGTGTGGAAAATGTTGTAATAGATAAGAAATGTCTTCATGGTGTGCAAAATGGTACGGTCTCTTTGGAAGGAGCACATTAAAAGAAAAAGAACAGAAGAGGAAGAAATTGATAGCTCAAAACGCCAAAAATTGCAACACATTTTAGAAATCAAGGAACTTACTAAAAAGAAAGAGGTCATACTAAAAAATGCTGAAGTAGAAGCGTCGTCACTCAGTGAAAAGATTACTGCCTTAAAAAAAAAGTGATACCCTTGGATAGTAAAATTAATATTAGGTTGGTGCAAAAATAATGCATGATGATCATTTGAAAGCTTATTTTAAGCACTTCTTTCGCAAATCAATTGTTTTGAGAAAAAACAATTTTTAATCTATTAGTTGACTCCCAGAAGCTAAGATGTCAAAACAAGATTTTCGCCAAATTTACTTTTACGAGTTTAAACTCGGTCACAATGCTGCACAAACCGCAAGAAATATTAATGACGTGTGGGGCGAAGGAAGCATTAACGTTAGCACCATTCAGCATTGGTTTCAAAGAGGAGATTTCGACCATCAAGACAAGGGTGGTCGCGGACGACCTTCTGTTGTTGATGATGATCAACTGAAGGCAATAGTCGAAGTTGATCCAACCAAAACAACTCGTGAAATTGCGAATGAACTCAACGTTGACCATTCGAGTATCGTTCGCCGCTTGGATCAAATTGGAAAGGTAAAAAAACTTGATAAGCCGCACGAATTGAAAGAAAGTCAAAAAAAAACGCCGCTATGAAATCTGTTCCGCGTTTATGTTGCGCAACAGAAACGACCCATTTCTCGATCGAATCGTGACATGTGATGAGAAGTGGATCCTATACGACAACAGGCGGCGAACTGGTCAATGGTTGGACAAAAATATGGCACCAAAACATTTCCCAAAGCCGAGTTTGCACCCAAGAAAGTTTATGGTGACAGTTTGGTGGTCTACTGCCAGCGTCATCCACTACAGCTTCCTCAATCCTGGCGAAACCATCACTTCAGAAAAGTATTGTCAAGAAATTGACAAAATGCATCGGAAACTGGCCCCGTCTTTGCCCATCATTGGTCAATAGAAAGGGTCCAATTCTCCTACACGATAACGCCCGGCCTCACGTTGCACAATTAACTCTCCAAAAATTAAACGCTTTGGCGTATGAGACACTTCCTCACCCACCGTACTCACGAGACCTTTTACCAACTGACTACCAGTTTTTTATACACCTGGACAACTTCTTGGGCGGAAAATTTTTCGTAAATAAAGATGATATCGGAAACGCCTTCCGAGAGTTTGTCGCCTTGTAAATTTTACCCCGTCTTTCAGCCTTTGCCTCTTTAATTGGTCTATGAAATTAAAATATGAAATTATATTAATTTTGAAAAGAAAATTATTGAAAATTATCCTTAAGGAACGTTAATTGACGTATCAATTAATGAATAGGTCCTTTTTATAGAGGCAGACCGGGTTTTACATAAATACTAAATTTTGACCAATTTAAATGATGTTATACGATGGGTGGCTGATAACTTCACCTCATTGATCTGAAATTGTAACTCTCCAACTCAGAAATTTACTAATTATAATTAAATGTTCTCACTTACTTCTCAGGGGTTAAAGCCTCTCTGATCTTTGTTACGCCCTTGCTGCTCAGCTCTCGCCGTTGTAATTTTCTCAAGCTCGCGCACTTTACACTTAAATAGCTGAAAGAAGGATTCGCTAGGTTTTGAAATTAAGCACCATGATCTGAATTTAAAAATATTGAAACTATATTACAGTGATAATTAATGAAAATATGAATTAAAATGGACAAATAAAATATACAAATGTTAACTTAAAACAAAATATGAAGACTTAACTTACAAAAAAAACAAGAAAATCAAAATAAACTTAAAACTTCAATACAATAATTTTCATTTAAAACAAACTATCTCGAAAATGTACCCTAGCAAATACCTCTTATCAGATACACGCAAACACTTTACAAAACAAAAACAAACAAAAAAAACTAAACAAAAATAAAAGAAAATGACACGAAACTTTGTGAACTGAGCAGCAAGTCGGGTAATGTACGAATTAACAATCTTTTCAAAATCCACCGCTTTTGTACTTAGACAAAAATACAAAAGTGGGGGATGAACTGACCAATGAGGGTGCGATATTTAAGTAGTGTTTGCGTGTTCCGTTCGAGGGGTTGCTTAGTGTTATGAAAAAAATCCCATCAACCCTCTTAACTGAAAATAGGGTTGCAGTAAATACAAATAAAAAAAATAAAATAAAATAAAAAAATTACAGACATAAATTTGGAAAGGGGCACAAATTACCTAAAAGCTTTTCTCATTTATTACATTCTCAATAATACTTTAATATCTAATTTATCAGCGGGTCACGGCGCTTCTTCTGAGTTGGTCAAAACTTTAACTTTACATAAACAAATTATTTATTTAAAAAATAACAAAACAATTGTGGGTTTTTCCCGTCTTTGGGGCGCCTACCATTAGGCGCGTCGGACTTTGGGTTCCAACAATAAGGTTGTAAAATTTCGCCCTATGCTCAGTCCCGACTAATTGTAATAGGGTCGGTATTTACTTGGAAATAAAATTTATTCCGATAGCAATTGCAAATACCGACAAAGATGTTTTATTTATACAAGTTGTAAACGCGCATCAAAACAAAACCCAAATTGCTTTACAATGACTAATAGTTAAATCCCGGCAATATTATGGAAAATGCAATAGTCCCTAATCATCACATATTTACACTCTTCCCCACTTAAAATTCGAGTATACCTACTCGAGTCAAAAAATTACAAACCATGAAAGAAATAAAATAAGAAAAAAAATCCTAACTAAAACGCATCAAATTCCTAATCCTAATATATATACCAAATTAACTTATACCAATCATAATCTATTATAAATATAGTAATTTCCTGTTGTTGGAATCCAGTCTGGGAGTCGATCTTCTTTGGAGTTGAAATGTATCCATACTAGACTCAGTAACTTTGCTGACAGTATTTATAGACCCTACTCGGTTCAGACCTATTCTGCCAGTAACCAAACTTCCTTTATTTCATTCGGCTTCATTCTTCTTTGATAAACGCCATATTTCTCTTCCCAACGATCTTGGGTTGTAGTAGACTTAACACTTTCCAGACTGGGTACCATAGCTGAATCGTCCAATTATAGAATGCCATTTTCTGAAATTCGATGGCAGATCAGATTCTTACAATTACAACTTATTAAAATTAGCCATCATCCACCATATATTTCCTAAACAATCTAATAACTTCTTAACCATGAACTGAACCACTAACAAACTCGAACCCTCAAATAAATGAATCTTGTTATTAATCTAATTCCTTAGTTTTTAGATAACTTTCAATTGATTTTACTTTCTTCAGTGTACCTTCTTTAAAACATTATAATAAAAAACAAACAAAAATAATCTTATACATGATCATCTTATATACTCCATATACGAAATTTCCAATAAAGGTGTGATCAGTACCCTACTCTAAACCACGATATCATGAATATAAGATAACCCAAGAACTGAAATAACTCCTAATGTACTTGACTCTAAGTTGTATAATAAAACCAATTACTTGAATAATTTTCCATTACAGTAACATCAAATGACCTCCAATAAACACAAGAGAAAAAAAAACTTCATTAACAAAAAAAAATGACATTGAACCCTAACTTAAAAAAAAACATAGTTTTCATCCACTTGAAGCAAAAAAAAACGTTTAAAACAAGGTTCTAATTCAAGACCCAAGAACTATCATCTATAACTTCACATTTACAAAATTGCTAAAGAAAAAAAAAACGTCAGACAAATTATAGATTTTCTGGACACATCTCTTACTTGCAAGTAGTCAATCTCTAGTCCACTTTACATTCAACCACTCAACACAGAGGTTTATTAACTCTGGCCACTATCTCTTCCTCTAACAAAGATGAGTGCACAAACGCCAGTACACTTAATAGGCATACAACCAAAAACAACAAAGAGAGGTTTACAAACTCCAGTAAATACCTCTACCTCTACCAAATGTGAGTGCACAAACTCCAGTACACTCAACAAACACACCACAAACAAAACAAAGAGAGGTTTACAAACTCCAGTAAATACCTCTACCTCTAACAAATGTGAGTGCACAAACTCCAGTACACTCAACAAACACACCACAAACAAAACAAAGAGAGGTTTACAAACTCCAGTAAATACCTCTACTTCTAACAAATGTGAGTGCACAAACTCCAGTACACTCAACAAACACACCACAAACAAAACAAAGAGAGGTTTACAAACTCCAGTAAATACCTCTACTTCTAACAAATGTGAGTGCACAAACTCCAGTACACTCAACAAACACACCACAAACAAAACAAAGAGAGGTTTACAAACTCCAGTAAATACCTCTACTTCTAACAAATGTGAGTGCACAAACTCCAGTACACTCAACAAACACACCACAAACAAAACAAAGAGAGGTTTACGAACTCCAGTAAATACCTCTACTTCTAACAAATGTGAGTGCACAAACTCCAGTACACTCAACAAACACACAACACACAAAACAAAGAGAGGTTTACGAACTCCAGTAATTACCTCTACCTCTAACAAATGTGAGTGCACAAACTCCAGTACACTCAACAAACACACGACAAAACGATCTTCTAGTCTAACATCTATTTAAATACAAAAGCCTGGCCAGTACTTTTGCATTAATTTACTCTTCTCATGCGCTCCTCCAACTTACTTTATAAATTTCAACTATTCTTCATTTTATTGCGGACAAAAAAAAACAATCTATAACAGGTAACCTCCTTCTTCAAATAAATAAAAATACTTCAATGCAAAACTATAATTTACTTTAAATAAAACTTTGAGTCTGACCACGATCAAAAAAAAAAATTATAATACCAACTTAGAAATTATAATGTGCAAAACTAAATTAAATTTATTTCCACTTTAATTTACAATCTGGGGCTTTATGTCCCAACGCACCACAATTAAAACAAATTGTTTGCTTCGGAATTGGACAGTATTTACTAATATGACCCGTAGAACCACAATTCCAACAAGTCGATTTTAAATAAAAATGATTTTTCCGAAATATTTTATCTGTCTGTGGATTATTATTACCTAACTCAAAATTCACTTCAAAACCACTATTTTTGCTCAACCTATTATGTTGATCAGCCCTAGTCTCTTTAATCATTGTTTTAAACAACAATTCATACTCTTCGGCACATTTTAACACCTCATAAACATTAGAGCACGATCTATTGTGTCTTATAACTTCGTTACACAATTTTGTATCAATTCCCTCCAAAAATTGTGTCAGAACTTTATTTTCCCTAATAATTTGATTTACTTTAGAAAACCTATCATTCACAAATTCCGGATAAATTTGTACAGCAATCACCTCTAATCTCGTAAGAAATTCAAACAAACTTTCGCTCTCTTTTCGCGTAATATTCTTTATTGCCCCAGCAGGAACGTAATCTAAATCTTTACCAAACAATCTAATTAACCATTTTTTCAAAGAACCATAATCAGTAGGTCTAGAGAAAGTAGGACTGTGGAAAAAATACCTACATGGATTTCCTTTTAACTTAAGCTTCATTAAATTAAATGACTGACCTTCGGACCAACCTAGCAAACCACTAAAATTTTCAATTTGTTCTATGAAAATATAAACATCAGAATTTCCCGAAAATTCTTCAATCATTGAACAATTTGCAAGAAAAAAAAACTATTATTATCCACTATTCTTGGTGTATAATTAATTTTAGATAATTTATCCATGGAGTTATTTTCACTAGAAAAAATCGGTACACCTCCACTTTTCTCTATTTCAGAATTACTCATTTTCGGATTTCTTTCTAAAATGTTACCACTTTCAAATTAAGATATGTAAAAAAAAAACTGTTACTACAATCAACAATCTTTAGATAATTTACTAATCCAATAGCCAAAACAAACAAAAATCGCAATGAATAAAATTCAACTCTCCAAAAAAAAAAACACAAGCTAATAAATTTCCAATAGTATGCAACTTAATTGAAGAATAGCACAAATTTCCTATACGTACTTATTAATTTTAATAAAATCACTCGTTACTTACTCTATACTTTGTCTTGTTTCTTTTAAGACAAAGGAATTCGTACATTAGTAATATGTCAAGTGAGAAAATTTAATCGAAGTAATTCAAATTAACAAACAAAACAAAAAAAAAATCAAATACATCTACTGTGTAATAGATTCCGTTCCAATTTCAATAACAAAGAGGTAGTCTTCAAAACATCCTACCGACTGCGCCAATGTAAATTTTACCCCGTCTTTCAGCCTTTGCCTCTTTAATTGGTCTATGAAATTAAAATATGAAATTATATTAATTTTGAAAAGAAAATTATTGAAAATTATCCTTAAGGAACGTTAATTGACGTATCAATTAATGAATAGGTCCTTTTTATAGAGGCAGACCGGGTTTTACATAAATACTAAATTTTGACCAATTTAAATGATGTTATACGATGGGTGGCTGATAACTTCACCTCATTGATCTGAAATTGTAACTCTCCAACTCAGAAATTTACTAATTATAATTAAATGTTCTCACTTACTTCTCAGGGGTTAAAGCCTCTCTGATCTTTGTTACGCCCTTGCTGCTCAGCTCTCGCCGTTGTAATTTTCTCAAGCTCGCGCACTTTACACTTAAATAGCTGAAAGAAGGATTCGCTAGGTTTTGAAATTAAGCACCATGATCTGAATTTAAAAATATTAAAACTATATTACAGTGATAATTAATGAAAATATGAATTAAAATGGACAAATAAAATATACAAATGTTAACTTAAAACAAAATATGAAGACTTAACTTACAAAAAAAACAAGAAAATCAAAATAAACTTAAAACTTCAATACAATAATTTTCATTTAAAACAAACTATCTCGAAAATGTACCCTAGCAAATACCTCTTATCAGATACACGCAAACACTTTACAAAACAAAAACAAACAAAAAAAACTAAACAAAAATAAAAGAAAATGACACGAAACTTTGTGAACTGAGCAGCAAGTCGGGTAATGTACGAATTAACAATCTTTTCAAAATCCACCGCTTTTGTACTTAGACAAAAATACAAAAGTGGGGGATGAACTGACCAATGAGGGTGCGATATTTAAGTAGTGTTTGCGTGTTCCGTTCGAGGGGTTGCTTAGTGTTATGAAAAAAATCCCATCAACCCTCTTAACTGAAAATAGGGTTGCAGTAAATACAAATAAAAAAAAATAAAATAAAATAAAAAAATTACAGACATAAATTTGGAAAGGGGCACAAATTACCTAAAAGCTTTTCTCATTTATTACATTCTCAATAATACTTTAATATCTAATTTATCAGCGGGTCACGGCGCTTCTTCTGAGTTGGTCAAAACTTTAACTTTACATAAACAAATTATTTATTTAAAAAATAACAAAACAATTGTGGGTTTTTCCCGTCTTTGGGGCGCCTACCATTAGGCGCGTCGGACTTTGGGTTCCAACAATAAGGTTGTAAAATTTCGCCCTATGCTCAGTCCCGACTAATTGTAATAGGGTCGGTATTTACTTGGAAATAAAATTTATTCCGATAGCAATTGCAAATACCGACAAAGATGTTTTATTTATACAAGTTGTAAACGCGCATCAAAACAAAACCCAAATTGCTTTACAATGACTAATAGTTAAATCCCGGCAATATTATGGAAAATGCAATAGTCCCTAATCATCACATATTTACAGCCTCCAGGAGCCCGGACTTTTATGCCACCGGAATTAATAAACTTGTATCTCGTTGGCAAAAATGTATTGATTGTAATGGATCTTATTTTGATTAAATATATTTTGTTTGAAAAAAGTTAGAGTGTTTTAAATTTGAATTTTAAAATCATGCATTAATTTTGCACCAACCTAATATATAGTATATTCTTTTTATTTATTTTTTTAGTTAAACTACTGGGACTTACATTTTTATTTACTGTTATTGTTGGGTTTTTATAAGATTTTTATTATTTTTGTTCTATATATTTTATAATATTTTTTCAATGTAATTGTAATTTCTCATTGTTTAATCCCAAATAAAACATATATTAATTGTAATTTTAAATGTAAAACTTTAACTTATTTTTATTAATTATTGAGCGCAACGCTAGTGTCATCAATATTTACTCACGCCATGTCGCAATCGTAAAGTTCACCGTCGCACCAACGACCTGCAAGATAGCCAAATTCTACAACCATCAGCAACGAAGAATGCAAACTTCATAAAATTATTAATTAAGTTAGTGTACATACGTCATAATAATAAGCATTTTTTTGTATATAAGCCAGCCAAATTTTGAATAAAATTAGTATTGAACAATCTTCTTTACTCAACTACAACTACCACTTTCCAAGCCTACAAACAGGAGTGTGAGGCTGCACTCCAGTGGTACCTCAAGAAACCAACAAAAATCCGCAAGTCACCAAAAACCCTTTTTTGGAACTTGTTCATGGTCCTTCGAAACACTCTCCAACTAAACCTTAATACCGCGACAGCAATCTTTGGTTCATCGCCACTGAATTGCCTCTCCAGGTTCCTTGATACTTGCGATAGTAACGTTTCAGTTCATTGCTGATTGTGTCGCCTCTCCAGGTCACCTTAAAACCTTTGAAACAAGAAAGAAAACATGGAGAATATGAACCAGCTTGCCATCAAGCAAAATGATCTCGGGAAGAAGCTTCTGAAGATCTACATCAACATGAACCCTGCACCAAGAAAAACACAATCTTACATCAGCATCCACCAAGACGCCGCGAAATCACTTTGAGAAGAAGCTCAAAATCACCACGCCCAAATTCAGGAACTCGACATGCCAGAACAGAACTACAACCCAAGCAACTACTTTGACCACATTGAAAAAATCTACAACGACATCGGTGTATATCTGGAAGAAATACAGAAAAAGCTCCAAGAAAAAATCGATAGCGCCGTAAGCGAAGTTGAAAATGAAGACGAAATACAAATACTACGATTGAAAAAACAAGAAGTAAGAATTCAGCAACTGACTCAGCTTCTGAATCAAATCAATGATGAACTAAGTAGTTACGACAAGACAAAGTAACGTTACGATTTCGTAAAGAATTTTCTTTACAATAAAGCTATAAAACAATGGGATACTATTGCGGAGCTGAACGTGGAAATCCAGGTACACGAAACCGAATTTGAAAACGTGTACTTCATCGAGGATATGTTCCACACCGCAGAAGATGAGTATGACAGAGTTATAGAATATCTGGATATCAAAATTCAAAGCTCCAGAAATGATCCGACTTCTAACAGCGTGAACCTCCCACAAATGAAGATTCTAATGTTTGAAGGGAAATACGAAGATTGGACCGCCTTTCACGACATTTTTCTAAGAATCGTCCCCTCCAACAACAAGTTAACGAAAATTGAAAAGATGCAATATCTGAAAACACCTAAACATTGCCGAAGTAAACTATGAAACCGCCTGGGCTCTTCTCCAAAAAAGGTATCACAATACCAGACTGCTACTGTCTAAACTTATAGACAAAATATTAGACTTTCCGGTCAATCAACATGAATCTGGACAACTCCTAAAAGAACTACACGATACAACCCATGAATGTTTGGAAGCCATCTCCAATCTTAAGATCGACACAACTTCCTGGGGACCAATTATAGGAAGAATCATCAAAAGAAAATGGGATGCTGAAACAAACAAATTATACGAACAATCCTTGAAGAACCCCAATGAAATTCCAAGTAAGGAAGAACTAACGGAGTTTCTAAGAAATCGCTTTCAATCATTGGAAGCTATGTCTGAATCGAAAAGAAGTACTAACACCAAAACAACTCCAACAACGGAGCACAAGACCAGACAGAACTGCAAATACTGTAACCAGCAACATCCAATCTATGAATGCCAGGCTTTCAAGGATCTTCAAATTCAAGCAAGAATACAAGCAGTCAACGAGAGAAAATCATGCTACAATTGTTTAAACCATGAAACAAACATTAAGTGTAATTCTCTACAAAAATGCCGCATCTGCCATAATGCACACTAGACCTTGCTACACAAAGAAAGAAATCAACCAAGAACAACAACAACAAGAATGACAACTCACGCAGCTACATCCAATGAGAAAATTACGACCAACAACGTAGGCCATGAAGACAGCACCTTACTTCTAGCTACAGCAATAGTTAGAGCAAAAACATCAAACGGGTCACTTAAAATGCTACGAGTTCTACTGGATCCAGGATCACAAGCATCATTTATAACGGAACAAGCCGCCCAATTATTTGCCATCCCGAGACAGAAAATTAGAGCAGAAGTATCAGGATTAGGAGACAGCACATCAAAAACCTCGAATTGGAAGCTAGACGCCCAACTTAGCCCTCAATTTCTAAGTAATTACACGCTAAACACCAACCTGTTAATTTTGCCAAAATTAACTCAAACAATGCCAACAAAGCCCTTTGAGTACGACCATGAAAAATGGCAAAACCTAGTCATCGCAGATCCAACATTCAACATACCTGGACCCATTGATGTACTATTGGGAGCAGAAGACTACGCAAAAATAATATTGGAAGGGCTAAAGAAGACAAACGATGGATTGTTGGGACAAAAAACAGAATTCGGATGGATTGTCTCAGGCCAGGTGAACACTTCAAGACCAAAAACCATTCAAGTGCTAAGTATGGTCACTAGAATTGAAGAAGACAAGCAACACACAAAATTTTGGGAAATCGAAGAAGTGCCATCTTTCCGGAAACAATCAGAAGAAGATACAGATTGGGAAGAGAAATACAGGCAAACAGTAAAAAGAGAGTCCGATGGAAGATACGTCGTGAAAATTCCATTCAAAGAAGAGCCAGCTGACTTGGGAAATTCCAAATCCAGAGCAGCAGCAAGGTTTCTTCAATTAGAAAAAAGGCTTGCTAAAGATCAATCTCTAGAAAACCAATTTAAACAATTTATGCAGGAATATTTGGACCTGGGCCACGTGAAAAAGGCATCACCAAATCAACTCGCAGATGGAAAACACTACATTCCATACCAAGCTGTCATCAAAGAGTCAAGTACCACGACAAAACTCCGAGTAGTGTTTGATGCTTCGTGCAAAAAATCAGAAGGAATAAGCTTAAACGACCAAATGCACGTAGGTCTCAGGCTACAACAAGAACTCACGGACATTTTACTGCGCTGGAGAAAACACCAAGTCGACTTTACTGCCGACGTTGAAAAAATGTATCGTCAAATAAAAATGGACGAAGAACACCAGAATTTTCAAAGAATACTATGGCGATTCAACAAATTACACCCCATAGAAGAATACAACCTAACAACGGTCACATATGGAACAGCATCCGCACCATACCTAGCAATCAAAACACTTCAACAGCTAGCACAAGACCAAAAAGAGTCATTCCCCAAAGCTTCCACAGTGGCAATGAGGAACTTTTACGTTGATGACATTCTATCAGGGGCCAACACCCTGGAAAAAGCATTCAAACTAAAAACCGACTTAATAAGCATGTTGCAAGGAGGAGGATTCGCACTACGAAAATGGTCCAGCAATAAGATTGAGGTACTCCAAAATCTACCAAAGGAGTTAAGAGACCAAGAAGAAATGGAAATATCAAAAGACGGCATGAAGAAATCCTTGAGTGTTCAATGGGCACCATACAACGATAAATTCCACTTCAAAGTAAATACAACAAGCAATGCCAAGATAACGAAGCGAACAATTCTATCAGAAGTAGCAAAGCTATTTGATCCATTAGGATGGATTGCACCAATTATCATCAAAGCCAAACTTCTCATTCAAGTCTTGTGGTTGCAAGATTTAGAATGGGATCAGGAAGTGCCAAACACAATAAAAGAAAAATGGACCTCGTTCTACGAACAACTGAATTGCGTAGAAGACATAACAATTCCAAGATGGATAAACTACAAAAATAATGATATCACTCGTCTCGAATTACATGGATTTTGTGACGCCTCCGAACTAGCTTATGAAGCTGTAATCTACGCCAAAACCATAGACACCTCAGGAGAGGTAAAAATAAGCCTGCTGACTGCCAAATCCAAGGTTGCACCAGCCAGGACAAAAACAACACTACCTAGGCTAGAATTATGCGCAGCTTTAGTTCTCGCCAAACTCATGAGAAGAACAATAAACTCACTCGAAATCGACAATACTACAACTTTCGCCTGGTCAGATTCAATGATCACACTTGCATGGATAAAAGGAGATCCTATAAGATGGAAAACATTTTTGGCCAACAGGGTATCAGAAATTAATAGCCTTTTGCCACAACAATACTGGCACCATGTGAAAACAGAAGAAAATCCCGCAGATGCAATATCTAGAAGAATTAATCCGTCTCGGTTGAAGAACCATACACTTTGGTGGGCTGGTCCAGTATGGCTAAAAGATGATTATTTCTTTCCCGATGAATCGCAAGAAATGCAAACAAAGGAAGAAGTCAAAGCAGTCTACCACATAACAATAAACAATAATGGACAGAACATCGTACATCGATTATCATCACTGAAAAGGATGCTTCGTGTAGTGACATACTGCAAAAGGTTCATCAACAACTGCAAGAAAAAAACCTACGCAAAAGGTAGCCATCACAGCAGAAGAATTGCAATGTACACTTATGGACATAATCGTAGCAGTCCAAACATTTGATCTCAGCAATGAAATGAAAGCACTGAAACAGGATTGCAAAATTCCGAAAACCAGCAAACTAGTGAATTTAAATCCCTTCATTGACCATAAGGGAATTCTGCGAGTAGGAGGAAGACTAGATCACTCAGCGTTACCCTACACTCAAAAGCACCCAATAATTGTACCCTCACACAGCCACCTATAAAAATTGATAATAAGAGATGCACATCAGCAGTGGCGTATTCAGGGGGGGGTTTGGGGGGGTCAAAACCCCCCCCCATTCACTCAAAATATTCCCGTACCGCCAATAATCAACACGTAGTACTGCCTAAAAATAACGCCGCCGAGAAAAATATAGCCATCTGAATAATTGACGAAACGGATACGAGATGCATTTCTTAAAATATTTAGAGTTCGTTTCGGGTGCCGAAAGGTTTACTGTTCCGCTCATACCATGTATATATTTTGTACTTAGTGCAATTTACCGTGTGGGTGAGAGTGGGAAAGCAATTCTTTCGGCAACCGATACGAGCGGAAGAGCATGCGCATTACATAACAGTTCTATTATTTGTACAGGTTATACGCAGGAATGAGGAGTATAGTGTATCGTTTACAGCTCAATTTTCTTGTAGTTTAAAGAAATTAATATTATCTTATGGTAAGTACTAAGTAAATATTGTAATTAGCTATCATGATAAATGCTGTCATAAAATATTAAGTATAATTATTGATTCTTTCAGTTAAATATGGGTGACAAGAAACGAAAATTCAAAAGTACCTGCTTAACCGATTATTTTAAAAAAAGTGTAAAAATTGATCACAATGAAAATCCACAGCAAGTCGATCAAGTAAATATTGTTGAAGATATTTCCCTTCCTTGTACTTCTACAAGTTCTGTGCAATCCAATGCTGAATTACACACAGACGGACATGGTGCGATATTCAATAATGACATAGGTAATTTTATAAGTGGTGAACTTACTGACAATAAGCGAGTAGATTTAATGGAAACTTTGTGGTATCCTGATGAATTTTTTACATTTCCAAGAAGCGGAAAGAGAAATTTGAAATTTCAATATTCGTGGATGCATCGATGGAAATGGTTAGCGTATTCCAGATTATATGATGGTGCATTTTGTAAGTACTGTGTGCTATTTGTCGTAAATTATGGCGGTGTAGGAAGCCAACCTCTTGGTAAACTCGTCAAAAGTCCATTCTCAAATTGGAAAGATGCCATTGAGGTATATAATCTCTTAGGGGGCATCATGATTCAGGTCCTCTTAATTTAGAGGCACCTGACTACAACGACGGAAATTTTCGAGCACTTTTACGTTTTAGAATCAAATCTGGAGATGAAATACTAAAAAATCATATTGAAAATTCTTCAAAAAATGCTACTTACATAAGTCCAATGATACAAAACGAAATAATTGAAGTATGCAACCATTTAATTCTACAAAAAATTGTTAAAAGAGTTAATTCAGCAAAACTTTTTTCTGTCTTAGCTGATGAAACTAGCGACATAGGTTGTATAGAGCAATTTTCGTTGTGCGTGCGCTACCTCGACGAGTCCGGTATAATCAGAGAAGATTTTTTACAATTTGTACCTGTAAGTGATCTTACAGGTAAGGGTCTGGCTAACGCTTTGATGGAAAACCTTACAAAATATGGATTAAATTGTGACAATATGATTGGTCAAGGATATGATGGTGCTGCAGCAATGAGTGGGCGATTTCAAGGTGCACAACAGTACGTAACGGAAAAATATAATTTGGCTGTATATGTACACTGTGCATCTCATAGTCTTAATTTGGCAATTTCCGATTCATGTGAGTTGCAAGCTATAAGAAATTGCATGGGTTCTCTAGGTAGTATTTATACATTTTTTAACACTCCTAAACGCAAGGCAGTATTATCAGCATCAATAGAAAAATTGTTACCTGTGGCGGCAGCAACAAGATTAAAGCAAATGTGCGCTACGAGATGGGTTGAACGCCATGAATCAGTGCTTGTTTTTCTGGAGCTTCAAAAAGCAACGATTGATGCTTTGGAAAACATTTCTTTGTGGCATGATAAAGCAACAACTTCCACTGCAATTCAATTGTTGCATGTACTTAAAAGTATCGAATTCCAGGTATCCCTCCAAGTAATCTCGAAGGTGTTTTCCATAACTCTTCCTTTAAGTAGAATATTACAAGGTAATGATTTGGATTTGGCTTATGCAATAAAATTGACAGAGGATGCAAATAATATTTTGAAGCAGATTCGAGGAAACATTCAGGAAGAATTTACACGAATTTTTACCAATGTTACTAAAATTTGTGATGAGTTTGAGATAGAAATTAATATTCCTCGCAGAACAGGAAGGCAAATACATCGTAGTAATGTAATGGCTAATACTCCAGAGGATTACTATCGGATATCGATATTCATACCTTTCATTGATTCTGTCACAAATCAAATTCAAGAAAGGTTGTTAAAGCATAAAACGATTTTACAAAGTTTCATGTGTCTTCTTCCAAATAAGTCTGGATTTACGACAACTCAAGAAAAAAACACACAAATTCTTTTGCAGAAATACGAATGCATCGTTAATTGTGGAATAGAACAAGGCATCGGTGAAATGAAGCTGTGGTGGCAATACATTTCCAGTCATATGAACGCTCCGAAAACTGCCCACGAAGCATTTTTAATGTGTGATAAAAACGTGTTCCCAACAATAAATGTATTGTTACAGATTCTAATAACATTACCAGTCACAACTGCTACAAGTGAACGATCTTTTTCTACACTTAGGCGCCTGAAAACGTATTTGAGAAACACTATAAGTGAAAATCGTTTAAATGGTTTGGCTTCATTAAATATTCATCGAGATATAACTATTAGGACAGATGAAGTACTTGATGAACTGGCGAAAAGTTCAAGAAAACTTAAATTAGTTTTATAAATAATATATTTACTTTTTCAATATTTTTTATTGACGGAATGTTATATTTTTTTACAAATGTTTATTATGTTTTTAATTTTATTGTTTGAATATTTTCTTTAGTTTATGTTTGTTTTTTTAAATTTTTTTATTGACATATATATGATTCATGATTCTTTAATAAATCTTGTTTTTTTTACTAAACAAGTTTTTAAAAGTTTTTATAACCCCCCCATGAAACAATTCTGGCTACGCCACTGCACATCAGAACACACATTTTATTCCCCCGGCAGCTCCGAACTTCGGAGGAATTTGGGAAGCTGGATTAAAATCCATGAAATACCATTTAAAGCGCATAATACGAAATTCAACGTTAACCTATGAGGAGCTCACGACATTAACACATCAAGTTGAAGCATGTCTCAATTCAAGACCATTATGTCCCCTCTCCGACGAAATAAATGACACAACAGCTCTAACTCCAAGTCAGTTTCTAATTGGCAGAGAAATTGCTTCACCACCAAATCCAATAACTACCAGCATCAACACCAACCTATCCAGCAGGTGGAGATTGGTTCAGAAAATGAAGAAAAACTTCTGGAACTCATGGACATCCGAATATCTAACCAATCTCCAAAATCGATACAAATGGAAATGTAACCAAGAAAACTTGAAGATTGGAGACTGTTGTTATAGTTAATTGGTACAGTGGATTAACAAAGATTCGTATCAATAAGTTTTTATTTTATTTAATACAAACACGCACGATGATTATTGTTACAATCTAATTATGACTACAGTCTATTTATTTATTATTTTATCTCGTTGCCTAGCTTACGGTTGCTGTCAATCCTTAACACTCCCCCTGAACGCAAGTCCACTCGAAGTTCTGAATGCGACTTGCTTCTCTTTATTGACGGCCTTTGTGAGGTAGTCAGCCACCATTTCATTGGTTTCTAAATGGTTTATTTGGACATCATTGGTGGCAACCTTTTCCTTTACGAAATGAAATTTGATGTCTATGTGTTTTGTTCTTTGCTTGATAGCCTCTGATTCAGATAAGCAAATTGCTGATTTGTTGTCACAGAAAACTGGTGTTGGCTTTATTTTTTCTGGTAATACCTCCCTCAGTAGGTTTTTAATATCTTTAAGCTTGTCTACTAATATCCAAGTTTCTTTGATTTCGTTTTTCATTGCTTCTTGCCATTCGTTCTTTTCCTCTCCTTTTGATGCTTCTTGAAACGTATTTGGTTCTTCCATTACGGCATTACAATAGTAATCATTCCATTGCTTTGGGCATGGTTTTCTTTCTGATTTTCTTGATGCTGCTTCTGGTGTTTGCGTTTCATCTTGGTCATCACTCGGGCTGTACTCCGAATCGTTGCTTTCGCCTTGTTGATTTTCTTCTTCTTCAAGAAATTTGCTGAATGATGTTTCCGGTTGGGATTCATTTTTATCCTGTTCAATTTCTTCCTTTCTATTTGGTCGTTTGTTTAATACGTACGCCTTTGATCCAAACGTTTTCAAGTGAGTAACGACTGGTTTCCTCCCTAGCCATATTTCGTACGGTGTTTTCGGATAAGTGCTTCTCGAGACGCATCTGTTTCGGATATAATTTGCTGTTGATGCAGCTTCAGCCCAGAAACTGGCTTGGCATTTTGATTTGATCAACATGTATCTGGCCATTTCCATTAGTGTACGATTTTTACGCTCACCTATACCATTTTGCTGTGGCGTGTAAGGAGCTGTTAATCTTCTTTGTATGCCATGTTTTGTCAAATAGTCATTCATTTTCGTATTGACGAATTCTAGACCATTATCAGACATTAATTTCTTGCCTGTTACTACTTCAGCCATTTTGTGGTACGCTACGAAGGCGTCATACACATCTGATTTTTGTTTCAGCATTTTTACAACTGTGTACCTCGAGTATTCATCGGTGAATGTTGCCATGTAACGAGCTCCTCCGTTTGACATTACGGGAATTGGTCCACATAAATCAGTGTGAACGATCTCTAGAAGTTCGTTTGCTTTATTCAATGATGACTTAGGAAATTCTTTTCGTGTCATTTTTGCTTGAATGCATATTTCACAGTCTTTGTCAGTTTTCATGTACCTTGGCAATGGTTTAATCCCAAGTACAGATTCTTTTAATATCATTTCGCTTAACGTCTTTTTATTCACATGACCGAAACGATTGTGCCAAAGATCGAAGTCTTTATCTTGCTTCATACTGCATAAATTTATTTGCTCGTTGCTTTGGCTTTGTTTGATGACGTACAAATCATCTTGTTTGATTGCTACTGTAGTGGGAATTCGTTTCAAGTTGCGAATGATCGCTTTATCATGATAGAATGTAACGTTGTAACCTTTTTCAGTTAACTTGGATACAGACATTAAGTTTAGATTCATGTTAGGAATGTATAATGTATTGGATAAATCACATGTTTTTAATGTGTTTCCAACTAGTACATTCAATTTTACAGATCCAATTCCAATAGTTTGCGAATTTGTTCCATTTGCCATATTCACTTTCTTAATGGATGGTTTTAAGTCTATAAAATTATCTTTTTCATTGCACATGTGTGAAGTGCATCCACTATCTAGTATCCAATTATTCTTTTTAACATATTCATGCACTGATGTGCATTGTTCAACTGCAACGTAGGATTCCGCATTCTTCTTATTGAACCAGCAGTCAGCTGTTAGATGTCCCTTCTTTTTGCATTTCTGACATTTCAGGAATTCCTTGTTACCTTTGTTCCCTATTTGTTGTTGATAACTTTGTTGCTTTGATCCTTTTTGTTTCCATGCTGCCAATGCACTGTTAGATGGTTGTTTTTCTTACCTGTCATGTCTTGATTCACTTTCTTCAAGAATCTTTATTCGAAGGCTTTCCATCGTTGGTAGTACATCTCTGCTTTCAATTGCTACACGGAAGTTATCGTAGGACTCTGGTAAGCTGTATAGGAGAATTATTGAGAGTAACTCCTCATTGATTTCAAGCTCCATGTCACGGAGTTTATCGACAGTTGTCTCCAGCTTGGATAGATGAGCATGAGTGTCTTCCCCCTCAGTCATCTTCGTGAACAGTAGTTGCTTCAGAAGGTTTGCCTTTTTGGCGGGACCTTTTGATTCATGGATCGTGGAAAGCTTGGTCCAAACCTCTCTTGAAGTTTTGCAATATTTTATGTCTCGCAATTCTGATACTTCAATAGATAATATAAGGTCTGACTTAGCTTTTTGGTCATTGTTGTCCCAAGACGTGACTTCTGCGACTTCGGCTTGGTTTGATGAGTTTGCTGTTGGTCTTGTTTTCGACCCATTTACATACTCCCATCCTCCGGTCTTTATGAGCAGCGCCTCTGCCTGGATTTTCCAGGTGTCATAGTTGGACTTGTTCAATGGCTGGATCCTTGTCATCGCGTTCATGGTGATTCGTAAAAAAAATTTATACTTATGATTTATATTTGTTAGTAGCTCCTGGGCCCATAACCTGTTGTTATAGTTAATTGGTACAGTGGATTAACAAAGATTCGTATCAATAAGTTTTTATTTTATTTAATACAAACACGCACGATGATTATTGTTACAATCTAATTATGACTACAGTCTATTTATTTATTATTTTATCTCGTTGCCTAGCTTACGGTTGCTGTCAATCCTTAACAGAGACCTTGTATTAATCAAACAAGACGACATAAATCCTTCAAGGTGGCTATTAGCCAAAATAGCAGAAACACACTCTGCTGACGACGGAAAAGTGAGAGTAGTCACATTACAAAAAGCAGGAGGAAGTCAGTTAAAGAGGGCAATCCATAACATCATACCCTTACCAACAGAACAAGGAAATCCAGAAAAAGAAAAAATAAATACAAATCTCGCAAGATTGCAACAAACATGTGGAAATGGTACGCCAAATAAAAAGGTCACTCAAACAACGATCGGATCTTTTATCACAACACTAATCCTACTAACAACACTAGTTGGAGGCACTGGAGCTAACTACTCGATCAAACATCCAACCCCAGGGCTCTACTTTGAACACATCGGACATGCAAAAATCGAGAGAGGATGCTTCAGAATTGAATTAAAATACAACAAAACAAAAATGGAAGAAGATGCAAGATCAGCCGCCCAAACGATAACTGAATTTAAAAACCTTTGTAAGAACGCCAATCAACTATCAGATAGCCAAATTCTACAACCATCAGCTACGAAGAATGCAAACTTCATAAAATTATTAATTAAGTTAGTGTACATACCTCATAATAATAAGCATTTTCTTTGTATATAAGCCAGTCAAATTTTGAATAAAATTAGTATTTAACAATCTTCTTTACTTAACTACAACTACCACTTTCCAAGCCTACAAACAGGAGTGTGAGGCTGCACCAGGGGTACCTCAAGAAACCAACAAAAAACCACAAGTCACCAAAAACCCTTTTTTGGAACTTGTTCACTCATTTTTATACTTGTTATAATTTTTTAATAGAGTTTTATTTTATTTTTATTATCTTAAAAAAGTAAAAAGTTCATATTTGTACCTGATTTTTATTGTCTGTCTTTTGTTATGAAATAACGCTAGTAATATTTTTTAGATCGTCAGAATTTATTTCAATTAGGGATAAAGCTTCGGCCGAAACATTTTCTTTTCCCTTAATGTATTTTATATCGAAATCATATTCTTCCAAAACTAGCCTAAATTTTGTCAGTCTACTGGAAGGATTGGTCATACTAAATAGATAAATAAGAGGTCAGGAAATATAGTAAAATTTCGTCCAAACAAATAAGGTCTAAGGTGTTTTACTGCCCAAACAATGGTAGTAGCTCCTTTTCAATCGTAAAATAATTTTTCTCTCCCTTATTAAGTACTCTACTTGCGTATGATACCGGTTTGTTGTCACTATTTGATAATACAGCACCAAGTGCAAATCCAGAGGCGTCAGTTTTTAAAATAAAATTTGTTTTCCGAAAAATTTGATTATTGCAAACCGGAGGTTCAATCAAAGCTGTTTTGAGAATTTTAAAAGCTTGATCACATTCATCAGTCCAATTAAATATTTGTCCTTTCCTACTTAATTTATGTAATGAATAAGCTATTTTACCAAAATTTGAAATAAATTTTCGATAATAATTTACAAATACCACAAATCGCTTTGTTGAATTTGCGTCTTTTGGCGTTGGATAATCCTGTCTGACTCTATTTTTTTCAGGGTCTGGAGAAACACCTTCCGCCGATATAACATGATCAAGATATATTTCCTTTTTTTAGAAAATCACATTTATTTAGATTTATTTTAAGATTTACAGTTCGTAATCTTTGCAAAACTTTGGTAAGATTTTTATTATGATTTAATAAGTTATTTCCTAAAACGATCATCCAAATAAACAAAACAACTCTCATAGTTCAAACCCGACATTGCAATCGTCATTGCTCTAGAAAATGCACTTAGGCTGATTTTTAGACCCATAGGGAGTCTTTTTAATTGGTACTGCCCCCTTTCTGTTGTAAAAGCTGTGTATGGACGACATTCCGAATCTAATTCTATTTGATAATAACCTTGTGAAAGATCAAGATGCGAGAATTATATTGCCCCTGATAGTGAATCAAAAATTTCCGTTATGCAAGGTAAAGGAAATTTTTCATCTTCAGTTTGTTTATTTAATAACCTGTAATCGATTACCACACGCCAGTTTTTATTGCCGCTGTTGTCAGCTTTTTTTGGAACTATAATAAATGTGATGACCATTGAGATCTTGCCACTTCGATTATATCATCGTTTAACATTTTTTCCACTTGTTTGTGTATTTCCTCTTTTTGTGCATGGGGTAAGCGATAAGGTTTTACATAAACAGGTGTTGCGTTTTTCTGTAATTTAATATTTTGTTTATAAATATTAGTGACCGTAAGTGGGTCAGATTCTAATTGAAAAACGTCAGCATACTTAGCGCAAACTCTTTGTAAAGAAAATTTTTCCTCTTTTTGCAAGTGATCAGTTTTTAATAATTTTAGGACGTTATCTACTCGATCAACTGAGTTTATTATAATATTGTTAAAACTACAAATACCATAAATTTTTAATTTGTCAACTTTAGGTTTAAAATTTTTTAGATTTGCTAAATCATCACGAGTGTTTAGAATTTTAACTGGGATTAAATTATTTTCTGGAAGGGCAATACTTCCTGCAACAAAAACTTCTTCACTAAGCTCTTGTGCTAGAATTGCAGATTCCTCTGTATCATCAACATTGCAATATTTCATTATTTAACACCGAGGTGGAATTGTTATGAAATGATTATGTTTTGATTCAATTGGTATACTTATTTTATCATTACGTAACCAGAATTATAACAAATATTTTTCGAAATCGATGGTTGTTGAATATTTTTGCAAAAAGTCTGCTCCTATTACTCCATGTGTACCAGATTCAAACCCATTAATAAGTAAAAATTCGTGACCAATTTCCACTTCATTCACTCCAAGAAAAATATTTATTGAACCCAGGGATGTCGTTGATCCCGAGATTCCTTTAATTCTAATTTTATTTCCTAAATTTACTCTTTCATCCTTATTAATAATTTCCTTAAAAACTACACTAATAGATGAACCAGTATCAACAAAAATTTTTTTCACTCCATATCTCATTCGCTCAAAATGTAATCCATTTAAATTTAAAATTACTGTACCGTCATTGTTAAACTCGAAAAAATGTATTTTCTACCGCTGTAGTTGATGGTTCAGATGAATTATTTCCTTGATCGTCATTGATATAAAAAGTTCGATGGTTATTTCGACAACTTTGTCCGCGATTAGAAAAATTTTGTCCGCGACTAGGAAAATTTTGTCCACGATTTGGAAATTTTCCATGACCCCGATAATTTGAATTTTGTTGTCCTCTATAAAATGATCTGCCCCGATTTTGAAATGGTTTGTTACCGCCAAAATTAAATTTTATTTCGAAAAATGTGACAAGGATCTTGTTTGTTCAGTTTCACCGGTGCAAATCACTTTTTCAAAAATAAAATTTAACTTCTGTAAAAAGAAATTGGAGTAAGATAATCACCATCATCTCAGACTATCTGATTACCTCCAAACAGTTAAAGTTTGATAAAAATGTTGAAAGGCAGCCATCTTGTGTCCGCTTTTAGGTATTTAACAGACAACGTAACAACATACTTTACCTAACTGCTTTTAAAGCTTGAGAAAGGAAATAAATATTTTCCGAAACTTGTCGCATTAATGAATAAAGAGGTTTAGTACATGTAGAGTATAATTTGTCCTCACTTCAGGAATTTCGTACTTAGTTTAAAAAATTTCATCAAAAATAAACTAATTAAATTTTGAATTTCTTAAAATATTAGAAACGCATTATTTATAAGAATTATTTGTTATCATAGTACTACATTACCAAGAAATTAAGAAAATAGAAAATATTTAGATTTAGATAAATTTGAAAAAAGATAAACGGATACATTTTTATGTCACAACTATGTGAACTAAATATTATGTATACCTTTATTTTAGTAATGTCCAAAAAATTATCTTCTTCCACTTCATTAGACCGCAACATTTTTGTCAAAAAAGTCCTAAAAACAAAAGATTCTGAGAACGCTACAATACTCGCCGCGATCTCATGATCTAAGTTCAGTTCCTTTTTCTTACACGAAAGGAGGCTACCAATTTGTTCTTAGTTATCATAATAGTTGGTTAAGAAAGCACAAGTTCCTCTTAACCCTCTCTGAATGTATGTACATTTATAGACATCCAAATCTATTTTTGAAATAAGTTTTATACCTCACACTGTATCATGGTACAAAAAATATGATAATACAGATTCAATTGTATTAAATAGTGGAAAAATAAAATTAAAGGATGTTCCAGCGTCCGAAAATACCACCTATAATATATTTTGTATCCCACATTATTTTGAACATGATCGTGCATTATCCATTTATAGTTTTATTAACCTCAAGCAAAAATCGTAGGTTAATGTTTTGGTCAATTTTACTTAATAATTTATATTCCGAAATAAATAATTATATTATATTATACAATTTATGTCAATTCAAAGAAATATTTACTTTGTGAACAAAAAGTACTACTAACTTTTTTTTCATATTTTCACCGAAGTAAAACTAATAAGGCCTACTATACAACTGTTTAAAAGTTGAATAATTTTAAAGGAAAGCCTTTAAAGTTAGTAGGACTTCGGACTTTAGTAAATAAAAGCTTTTTGTAGGAAAAATTTACTTTTAATATTATTAAAATTAAATTCATATAAAGTTTTTCATGTATCTTCATTTTATTAGATAAAATTATGAGATTGAGTTGTGGCCCTTTAAAAGCCATATGTTCTTTTTATATTAAATAAAATCAATTTAAGGTATGTACTTATCATTTACATGTATTTATAAATTAGTAGGTTGTAGTATGTTTTGTTTTGTACGCTGTTATCATTGTTGTATTTTTGTAAAAAAACATAATTTATTTTTATGTCATGAATATGATAAAGATGGCGGATACTGACGAATATCTTATCTGTAAAAAAGTGATAGTGGAAGTAAATTCCCGTATTAATTGTTCTAAGTGTGTCAAAGCAGTACATAATGGGTGCCTCAGGAACAATAAAAGGAAGGGAATGATTAAACTTGATGGTGATTATTTCATTTTATAGTGAAAAGTGTCAAACAATTAAGTCCAATGAGGTCTTGGACTCATCCTTCTGCAGCGCCACCAACGCTCTCTTGGAAGCAAGGGATACCGACGATGCGGAAACATTTTACTTGAAGAAAACCATCCATGAGAAGGAAAGGGTAATTAGAGACATGCAAATTGCAATCAATGTATTACAAGCTCATAATGAATTGTTAAGTAAACTTAACCAAACAACGCCATTTTTAATTGAAAATCCAAACTTACCTAAACCGATAAACGCGGGAAATTCAAGTAGAACTATCCCAATAACACAAAACCCTCTGGAAATCACGAACACCAACAGTGAACAGAATATAGAACCTACTGTAAATAGCAAAAATAAGACAATGAACAAATCAGCTAATAGCAATAATGATAATAAAAAAACCCGCGATCGACACTGCAGGAACATCGATTGAATTGAATTCAAATATTGCAAGTGGGCAAAAATCGAAAACCGTAATAATAAATAATAACAAACAAGACCTTGACACCGGAGTCAGTAAAAAGACGTAAAAATAAAAACACCTCTATCCATGGTACCTGCGAAGATAGTTCAATCAAGGCAGCAACAAAATTCAGCGCCGTCCATGTGTACAGATTGGATTCTAATTTAACCGCTTACGAATTAAAAAATAAAAGGTTTTAGCGCTGTAAAATGTAAAAAACTAAATTCCAAGAGATCTGAAGAATATTCCTCTTTTAACCTGCCGGAACACGCGCGCGGACTCTGACTCCGCAAATTTATTATTTTTTTAATATTTTCTTTGCGCGCAATCCTGTGGCCCTGCTCTTACTAGTAGTTTCATGAATTAGTCTGCAGATACTCTGTGTTCAATTAAAGCCTAATCCAACCACGTATTACCTTACTACAGGTGTGTGCGGAGCAACAGTCCGCGGGTGAGTTTCCTTGACCAATTTTATAACGTTGGCGCTGCAAGTTAGTTTTCGCATATAGGACCCCCAACTCACGTATTACTAATGTTTGCGCGAAATAACTGAAAGTGTGTGCGAATTGGGATTGTTTTACTAAATATACTACTATAATTTAGGAATTTTTATAGTTTTAAATTAAGGTAAGTTATGTAATGTTCCTTTATAACAATTACTGAAATTAAAAATAAATTAGATGTGGTCATGGGAAAAAGAGCAGGAGCACTTGGAAAAACTTATGTCCGAATGCTTAAAAGAGGATGAAGAGAAAGAAATAAGTGACTATGAAGATGAGGACGATGAAGGTGAAGAAGATTTTGTAGAAACTGGAATTATGCAAGAAGTATCAGATACTGATGAGAACGTTGAGTTACCAATTGATCAGCCATCTTTTATTGGAAAAGATAAAACTACTGTATGGTTGAAATATCCAATACCCAGACCTGGAAGAACTAGAGCAGGTAAATTAGTAAAGCATTTGCCTGGGTCAAAGCCTCCAGTAAAGGGATTGAAACGGGAATTAGATATTTGGAGCTATTTTTTTTTCTGATTGCGATCTGAATATTATTGTGGAATGTACGAATAAACATATTCAGACTCGTAGTTCTAATTACTCGCGAGAAAGAGATGCCAAAATTACTGATTTAGTAGAAGTGAAAGCATTAATTGGTCTTTTATATTTAGCTGGGGTTTTAAAATCAAATCGTCTAAATGCAAAAGAGCAAAATCTTAGATTCGATGACTTAGCGACACGTGTGGAAAGAAAAACATATGATAAGCTTGCTCCGATTGGAGAAGTTTTTAGCCGATTTGTCGACAAATGCAAAACAGCCTATACTCCTTTCGAATATGTAACAATTGACGAAAAACTAGAAGCATTTCGTGGAAAATGCAGTTTTCGTCAATACATTCCAAGTAAACCGGCCAAATATGGTATTAAAATCTTTGCAATGGCAGATGCAAAAACATTTTATACTACCAACTTGGAAGTATATGTTGGCCTTCAACCTGACGGTCCTTTCAAAGTGAATAATTCAGGAAAGGATGTTGTTGAAAGACTTTGTGAACCCATCAAAGGAACTGGGAGAAATGTCACAGTTGACAATTGGTTCACAAGTTTGGACCTACTTGATAATCTGCGTAAAAATTTTAAATTAACTCTTTTAGGTACTATCAAAAAAAATAAAAGGGAATTGCCCTTAGACTTTGTCAATCCTAAAAGGCGTCCCCCTCAATCAAGCATGTTTGCTTTTCGGGAAAGTGCGACACTTCTTTCGTACATCCCAAAAAAAAATAAAAACGTTTTGTTAGTGTCAGGATATCACTTTGATGATAAAATCTATGAAGATACACAAAAACGGGACATGATACTAGACTACAATATACAAGGCGGTGTAGATTCAGTAGACAGGATGTGTTCAGTTTACAATGTAGCCAGGAATACTTGTAGATGGCCCATGGTGATATGGTATTCATTACTAAATATTGGAGGAATAAATACTTATGTAATTCATTCTGCAAATAATTCCGCTAAAACAACTCGCAGACGACATTTTTTACATGCTTTGTCGTTTCAACTGATAGAAGCTCATCTTCACCGTCGTGCATTACAAAATATTCCACCAATCATGAAGCAAAGGATTAGACAAATTTTGAAGCTAGAAGAACCTCTCCCAGTCCAGTTGCCAACCGATACACGAGGACGTTGTGCCTACTGCGATCGAAAAAAAAATAGACCAACAAGATTTTCTTGTGTCCAATGTAAAAAATTTATATACTTAGAACATTCACTGAATATATGCAGGGACTGTCGCTTTCCTCAAGCTCAGGACGAAAGTGATTAAAGATTTAAGCATTTCTTTTAGTTTAAACTTTTGATTAATTTTTAAATATTTCAAAATGTTTATTAGTTCCTTTATTTTTTACAATTAAACATTTATTTTAGTTTAAAGTTTTCTATGATTTATTCCAAAATGTTTCTTAATTTCTATATTTTTTAAGTTTGGATAAATGTATTATAATATGTATTGCATATATTACTTAAATAAACAATTATTAAATCTATTTCTTGCTTGAATTTGTTTACAGAAACAACATATTCGGCCTATTTATTGTTGCGGACTCATAGTCCGCGCGCTAGTATACATGTCCCATTAAAAGGCGCGAGTTCCGGCAGGTTAAAGTCTCTATTCCCATTGAAAAGTTTACCTTTATCAAAGACGCTTCTGTTTGGCCCAAGCATGCATGCGTTAATAATTTTTTATTAAGACTTGTAAAATTAAAACCAAAACAAACGTAACCACAAAATTTAACCTTATCAAAAACTTAAATATTATGCACCTAAACATCAGGTCCATTAGAAATAAAAGAAACGAATTTGAATAATTTTTAGTTTCCTGTGAAGTAAATCTCGATGTTATATGTCTCACGGAACATTGGCTTAGTAAAAATGAGTTAAGTAACTTTAAAATTAGTAATTATAACATTGCGTCTGCGTTTTGTAGAGATAAGGGATACGGGGGCCGTCTAATACTCACTGGGCCAACACACCTTTCCTATACACCGTGTATACAGGTAAATAATTTATCGATTGATAACGTGTGCGAAATTGCAGCAATTAGAAATATTGAAGATAATATACCTATCGTGTCGGTGTATAGACCCCCCTCGGGAAACCTTACGGACTTTTTAAACATTCTTTCTAGGGCACTTACCACTATCGGAATTTCCACAAAGATAGTTATACTAGGAGACTTTAGCGTCAAATTCAACACATATAATATAATGACAACACAATTATCAGATTTTTTACACTCTTTTGGCTATAATATCACAATTAGTGACACTACCCGCAATAATAAGTGTATCGATAACATTGTTGTAAGTAACTCTATAACAGATTCCCTACACTATTCGTGCTAAATTCTCTCCTTTCTGATCACAATTCTCAAGTGATTTGTTTCGAAATACCCGTCTTAAATGATATTCTGGAACAATTTCCAACAAGACTTATTAACTCCTCAGGACTCTATAATTTATATAGTATCCTAGAAACTACTGATTGGTCATTTATTGATTCTTGTAGCGATATAGATGCTAGTTTTAATCGATTTATTAATACGGTATCTAAGGCTATTGATACAAATTTACCCATGGTAATTAAAAGAAAATCGTCAAAATCGGAATCGACAGGGTGGTTTAACTCAGAATTAAAAAGAATCAAAGAAGAACTAAAGATGTTACCGGAATTAAATGATAGCTTCCCCCAACTTAATCTACATGAATCCATTAATAATTTACGTTCTTATAATAAACAAGAATTTAAAAAAGCAAAAATTCAATTTAATGGCCATAAAATAACGCGCAGCTCAAACGCACCTAAAGTAATGTGGGGAATAATAAATTCCAACAGAAAGCAAAACGTCACCCAAAATAATCCATTCTCGGCAAATGAGCTAAACTCATACTTTGTATCAGTGGTACAAAATATTACACAAATTAATTCAAATTGTAATAACACAAAACCAATAAACCTGTTACCGATTACTCAAAATGTCGTCCCATTTGAGATAAAAGAGTTTTCTTTTATAGAGATCAGAGATATAATTAAAGCCCTGAAAAATAGTTCTTCGTCTGATTATTGCGGAATAAGTAATAAAATAATAAAAAGTATCCTGAATATCATCATTTGGCCTTTAACAAAACTAATAAACCGGTGTATACGTAAGTCGATTTTCCCTAATTGTTTAAAGATCTGTCGAGTAGTGGCTATTCATCAGAGCCGGATCTAGGGTGGAGCGAGTGGAGCACTCGCCCAGGGTGAAAGTCAAAGGGGGGCGCGAAAAAAGACATTTTTTTAAATTAAAATTAGTTGTAGAATCGCCTCTTAAAGTTTTGACGCTTAATTTCTGGACACCCTGTATACAGTAATATTTTTTAATTTTGTGTGGTGGGGGGCGCCAAATTTGCATGGTGCCCAGGGTGACAAAATGTGTAGATCCGGCTCTGCTATTCATAAAAATGGAAGTCACAATGATATTAACAATTACCGCCCGATCTCTATAATTCCAGCCATCGGGAAAATTATTGAAATCGGAATTAAATTTCGGCTGATGGAACATTTCGAAAAGAATAACTTATTTTCCAATTGTCAGTTCGGCTTTCGCAAGGGAAAATCCACAGCCTCAGCAATATCTGACTTAATTTTCTATGTCAATAATAGCCCAAATGATTGTTCCTATGCCGGAGCACTACTGTGTGACCTGTCGAAAGCTTTCGATTGTATACCTCGAGATATTTTGTTGCAAAAGTTGCAACACTATGGATTGAGCGCGGCATCGGTTGCGTTCTTCAGGTCATATTTTTCGAATAGGAGGCAGTATGTGGACTCTCGCTTGCGAAAATCAGATATCCTAAATATTAATCACGGGGCTCTGCAAGGATCTGTTCTTGGGCCGATCCTCTTTTTAATATATGTTATTCGCAATAGCCGAAAACGCCCACTGCCCGAATTTTTTACCCACAACGCGTTGTGGGTAACTAGATTTACCCACGACGCGTTGCGACTTCACGTTTGCGGACAGTGGGTAAATTTGTTTACCCGGGACGGGTTGTGGGTAAACTTACTCACCCAGAACGAATTGTAATAATTGGGGAAGAGGTCTTCGTATTATTCAGAGCACAAAAAATCGAAGTTTCCATACAGGCATAAAACGAACACCATACGAAGCATTGTTTGACACTTCGCAACGAAATGGACTGTTGGATACATGCTTAGACAAATCTATCATAAACAAAATTGAGACTGAAGAGCAGCTTGAAGAACAACTGGGTTTGATAGAACAATCTTTGGAAAAAGCAAATACGGTACATGAAGAATCGGATTCTGAAATTTCTGATGAAGAACTTGAAAATTAAACACAAGTAAGTAGCAAAAACAGAAGCGTGGTGATCGAAAATGAAGAGATGAATAAATGTAATATCTGTAATGATATGTACATCCCAGAAAATGTGTGTTTTGAATGCAACGAACAGTTTCATGCGACCTGTAGTCCTAATAATAATGTGCCACTATGCAAACTTTGTGGAAATAAAAGAGCAGTTGACATCGAAAGAAAAGGTTGTAAGCGTGGATTGGAAAAGCAAGCTAAAAAAATACTTGATCAATCGGAACGCAAGTTCCCTCCAGCTAGCGTAGGTGATAATGTTTTGGTAACTATACCGGATGTTGATCGTGGACGCCTGGCTCCTCGTAATATTGTAGCTGTTGTAATGGAAAAAACTGATTTGGATTTGTACGTTCTAGGTGCAAAACATGGTAAACTAGAAAAACTTTTCAGTCGGAATGAGTTCCAATTATCCCCCTCAACATTTTTATCTCCAAATGATGTTCCAGTTTACCATGTGAATGTACGACAGGAAGCAATGATGTCTTCTGGCTCAAAACAAGGATTCATTCATTGTAATTGCTTAAATGTATGCAAAACGAAAGCATGATCTTGTGTCAGGAAAAATGTAAAATGCAATTCCAAGTGTCACGGAAGTAATCCGTGCAAAAACAAATAGCACGTTGTTTCTATTTAAGAACTAAAATACTTTTCAGTTTTAATCAAAAACCTTATTTGTTCCGATAATAATATTCCGGGGAAAGAACTTAAGTCCTTGTTCCGAGAACAAGGACTTAAGTTTTTTCCTTTTCAGTTTTATTCCAATAAAAGTATTTTTATTATTAAGTATGTCATTTTATTTTTGATGCCCTATCGATAAAACGCCACATTCCGACATGGACAAAAGTAGACCTAAAGGGAAAAAGTTTTAGTTCGCTTGTGGGTAAATAAATATACCCACAACGCGTTCTGGGTAAACAAATATACCCACTGTCCGCAAACGTGAAGTCGCAACGCGTCATGGTTAAATTCAGTTACCCACAACGCGTTGTGGGTAAAAAATTCGGGCAGTGGGCGTTTTCGGCTATTGCGAATAACATATACATAAACGATCTTCAATACAATGTTCCATCAGCTAAACTCGTACTGTTCGCCGATGACACCACGGCTCTTAATTCTAGTACCGATCTTCAAGATCTACTAACTCAAATAGAATCTACCTACAATAGCCTAAAAGCTTGGTTCAGCTCTAACGAACTAAATGAAATCAAAACACAAAAGATCATAATTGCTAATAGGGAACTAGATCTTGTATCTAACAACGATGCGGTCAAATTACTAGGTCTAAAATTAGATGCAAAATTAAATTGGTCTGACCATGGTCAATACGCTGACCTCGGTGGTTTTCCTTTTCAGACATCTACATCAAATAGTCCCAAAGTTAGTCTTAATAACAGCCTATTATGGCCTATTCCATAGCCTCTTAATACAATCGCCTGCGCGTAACTACTAACGGAATCAAATATTTCGCTATTAATTTTTTTAATAAATTGCCTAGAAGTATTACAGAGTTGCCCCACAATAGTTTTAGGTTAAAAGTAACAAACATACTAAAAGATGTAATAACCTTCACATATGATGATTTCCTAAAGTTCAAATTTTAACTATTGTATCTACAAATTTTATTTTTTAATACATATTTGTTGTTATAGTGTTGTATTTTATCCATGTATTTTATTTGTACTATATATTTGTACTTTATTTATATTACCTATTTTGACATTGTAAAGTTTATTGTACTACTGCATAAATAAATGAAATGAAATGAAGATGACAATCGTCATCGAAACGTCGGCTGGTTATTGAAAATAACTTTTACCAATAAAGATAAGTTTGATAAACCTGTGAATGTTCATTTTTGGACCCTTTTCTTCAACAAATAATCGAACGTAACTGAACAATAATATCTTCATTTTACTTAAAATCTATATTTTTTTAGAAAATCTAAAAAATAAAAGAGAGAGACGAAATAAACAAGTTTTGGTTTTGATTCATTCAAAACCCTTTTGAAAAATAAGAAGATGGTTTCAAACATTACACTATTAAAATTTACGACCTTACAGTTTACACTATCATTAAATTAATGGACTATTCAGAAAAACCCCTAAAAATTACTAATTTTCAAAATGTGAAAATTTCTAGGTTTCAGTTATGCTAGATTTCAAATATAGAAAATTTTTCCTCGGTGCGTTTTTACTGCAGTTTGTAGTGAATTAATTTTTTGTAAATTTAGAGCTCATTTACAAGTTTCTTGGAAAATGTTAAATAACTACAGTTGTGAAACTGCGCTAAATAAAATTCTTGATGATATAGTCATTAACACAGATCAAGGAAAAGTTACTATTTTAATTCTGCTAGATTTAAGCAAAGCTTTTGATACCATCAACCATGAAATTCTTTTAAATATCTTAGAATCAATCGGAATCCAGATTAGAAGCTTGAATTTCTTCCGGTCATATCTACAAAAAAGGGGACAACGGATAAAAATTGACGAAAACATATCCAATTTAGAATTTTTAAAATCTGGGGTGCCACAAGGTTCCATTTTGGGACCCCTTTTATTCTCAATTTATACCTCTAAGTTGCAAAATTTTATAAACCATTGCCAAATCCATTTTTATGCTGATGATACCCAGCTATATTTCTCCTTTTATGAAAAAGATGTGGAAAATTCCATTGCAAAAATTAATAACGATCTCAAATCACTAATCTCTTACTTAAAATCCCACGATCTTGTATTAAATGCGTCTAAAACTGATATGATATTGTTTGGACCCAAATCTGCAAAAACTCATAGAATAAACGAAATTCCTAGAAGCTTGGTTCTTCATATTTACACGAAGGAATTAAGGAAAGACTTAATTTAAAACCAAACATATGATGTTACTATTTATTAAACCATTAATTTAATGAATCCTTATGCATTTCGCAACCCCAAAGTTGCATCTTCAGAGGAAGTACATGTAAATATGTTTAACAACTAAAATTTAAATTACAATTAACAATGTTAACATAATTAAATAACAGGAAAACTTACATGAACTTTTACGAGTAAATAGTGATTAAGACAGAAGATATGTATATATGTAGATAATATGAACCACTACGCAATTAGTGACTTATAAAACAAGGAGGAGATCAAAGAATATTGGCACGACATCAAAGTACCTGACAAAGTACTCTAGAAACGCTGGTACTTCCAGCGATAAAAAACCTGAGTGGTAAGGTGACCAGATTCTTTGATGAGTTCCGTTGATTCGATATCAGAAAATAATAATTACATATTAACATAAACGTTAGAGTTTAAAACACTAGTTTATACATCCTTCCGCTAAAAACGAGAAACAGTATAATAAAAATTAACAAATAGAAATGAAAAATAATAAATTACCTGGTTCTTCAAGCGACAAACTTGTAGAAAAATACTACAATATTGTTTAAAAAAGAGAGGTAAGACATCAAACGGTCAATAATTGAAAACGACAGTAATGTAAATTAATACGACAAATATAAACGAAGTCAAGGCACATTGGTCAAAAAAACCACATGGTTAAAAATTGGTTAAACTAAAAATTTCAATAACATCATTAGTAATTAACTTATCAAATATGAGGATATTTACCATTAAACAATAGGACACTATTTTCAAGATTAAATTTGGATTGTATAAATAATATTCTTAATAATTATTTTCGCAAACATAATACTGACAAGATGGAGAAACAGACGCCATTACAACAACGCAAAACCACCTTAAGCGGGTACAGGAAGGTTAGTTTTTGAGATTGTAGCTCCATCTAAGTTAAGAAAGTCTAAGTAAGTTCTTCAGAAAATTCAAAATATATAGAAAACTTTAAACCTTTTAATGTTCAATCAAACAATCGAATAGAGAAGAGTTTGTAAACGTTGATGCGATATTTAACAAATTATTATTCTTATCCATATAATTGTGTAAGAAAATCTCTATTTCCTCCAGAGTATCTAATTTTAAGCCAGCCATTTGTTGGTGAATTAATTAATTCTCTTCCATATCAAACGTATGATTATTTAATCTAAGATGTAACCCGAATACAGGCTTATCATTATTTACTTTATTCAGCGATAACAGGTGCTCTTTTATTCTAACTTTTATAGCTCTACCACTCTTACCGATATAAAATTTGTTACAATTACCGCAATTTATTCTATAAACTCCTGATCTACTCAATAATGGTATTACATCTTTATTCTTAACTAAATTTTTTTTCAGACTATTATTAGACCTGAAAACCACTCTCACATTTGGACAAATTTCTTTGAAAATTTTTGATATCTGGAAAGAAACATCTTTGTCATAAGTAAACACCGTATTATGTTCAAATACCTTCGGAGCACCAGAAGTATTGATGGAGTAAGCATCATTGTGCAATTTTTTACAAAGTTTCTTATTTAAAATGCTTATTACCAAGTTCGTATTGTAGCCATTATTGACCGCTAATTGTTTTATGATATTCAGTTCCTCTTCGTAGTTATCATTGTTTAACGGAATATTAATTAATCTCCCTAAAAGGAAATGAAAAAAGGAATGTTTATGTGGTAAACTATGACACGAAGAGGAATGAATAGCATGATCAGTGGTAGTGGGTTTTCTATAAATTGCATAAGACAAACTATCCGATTTTCTCTTTATGTTGAGGTCTAAAAAATTAATAGAAGCCTCTCGCTCTACTTCTAAAGTAAATTTTATAGAAGGGTGAAGTTGATTGACATAATCAAGAAAGGAATTCAATGAAGTGATGTCATTCTTCCAACCTATTAAAATATCGTCAACGTATCTTACATAGAAAAGGATGTGGTTAAAAAAGGGTTTGAATTATTAACAATGAATTTTGATTCTAAATTTGACATGAAAATTTCAGCAAGCAATGGTGAAAGGGGGTTACCCATCCCCAAACCCTTTACTTGTTGATAAAATATGTTATTAAACTGAAAAAAATTGAGTTTTAAAGCGGCTTCTGTTAAATTATATAAATCATTACTGTATTGATCACTGAAATCTGAATCATGTAAAAGTTGTTTTAATAAAATTAATGTATCATCAACAGGTATATTTGTGAAAAGGCTAACTACATCTAACGATATTAAAATAGTATCTTTATTAATTTTTACCCTTCTTAACCTTTCAACCAAAGTTTTCGAATTTAACAAACTAAACTTAGACTTGTAGTCAAGACCCTTACTAAGAACTTGTGTTAGCCATTTACAAAGTTTATACGATATACTGTTGCAAAAAGAAAGAACCGGACGAATCGGACAGTTCGTCTTATGCAACTTAGGGAGACCATATAATCTAGGAACCCCGGGGTTCATTACATTAAATTTTCTACAATCAATCTCTGACGTACGAGAAATGTCTAACAATTTGTTTTTGAAAACACGAGTGAACCTTTCAACTTTCTTTTCCTCCACAATGTTAAAATACTCTAAATTACTTTTTAAGAATGTTTCCACTTTCTCTATATAATCTGAGGTTCTAAAGATTACTACACTTTGTCCTTTGTCAGCTCCACTGATAGTGAGTCCTTTTTCTTTGATTTTTAACCGAATATTGTTTAACAAATCTCTATAATTAAGATCAAAATTTGTGAAATTAAATTTGAAATTTTTAATAAATGTGTTACATTTATGTCTAATTGTTTCTTTAACATCATTTGGATTGGATATGTTAATATGTAATTATTATTTTCTGATATTTTTTTCAATATCGAATCAACGGAACTCATCAAAGAATCTGGTCACCTTACCACTCAGGTTTTTTATCGCTGGAAGTACCAGCGTTTCTAGAGTACTTTGTCAGGTACTTTGATGTCGTGCCAATATTCTTTGATCTCCTCCTTGTTTTATAAGTCACTAATTGCGTAGTGGTTCATATTATCTACATATATACATATCTTCTGTCTTAATCACTATTTACTCGTAAAGGTTCATGTAAGTTTTCCTGTTATTTAATTATGTTAACATTGTTAATTGTAATTTAAATTTTAGTTGTTAAACATATTTACATGTACTTCCTCTGAAGATGCAACTTTGGGGTTGCGAAATGCATAAGGATTCATTAAATTAATGGTTTAATAACTAGTAACATCATATGTTTGGTTTTAAATTAAGTCTTTCCTTAATTCCTTCGTGTAAATATGAAGAACCAAGCTTCTAGGAATTTCGTTTATTCTATGAGTTTTTGCAGATTTGGGCCCAAACAATATCATATCAGTTTTAGACGCATTTAATACAAGATCGTGGGATTTTAAGTAAGAGATTAGTGATTTGAGATCGTTATTAGTTTTTGCAATGGAATCAGCCTATAGTAACTTTTTAGACGAATACAATAATAAAAGAATCCAAAAATTACAAAATGCATGCCTACGTCTGATCTTCGGATTACGAAAATACGAAAATACGATCATATAACTCATAAACTCGCAGAGATAAACTGGCTTAATATGAAAAATTTAATGACCCTACACACTACAGTTTTTTATCATAAAATAATACTCAACAATACCCCACCGTACTTAAGCAAAAAAATACGATATGATGTACACAACGTAAACATACGATTCAAAGGTGGGCTATCCATACCCAAGCACAAAACCAGTCATTTCAAATCCTCGTTTACTTACAACATCGCCTATTATTATAATAAATTACCCAATGAATTTAAATCATTGCCTCTGCATAAATTTAAAAAAGCCTTTAAGACGTTTCTCCTAAGTAAGCAATTTTCATAACCAGCCAATACGCTTCTTAATCTTAATCAACCAATACGTATCACTCAAAGATGTTTATTTTATCTGTTAAATGTTATCTGGAATGTGTTTCTTATTTTTTCTCTTTTCTTACTTGATTTTCAATACCCTAATATGTAGTATATTAATTAACTGAATTTTAAATGTAATAATGAAAATATTACTGTTAAATAGTATTTGTTTTATTTAGGTTAAGTGGTAGAGCAGACGAAAGTCTGAACTTCGCCTAAAAATTCGCCACATTAAAAATGTATCAGTTTTTATTGTAAATCTATTGTCAATTGTAAATGTGTGTGAATAAAGACAATTATTATTATTATTATATATCTCATCAAAGGACCTTATCGGATTTTGGGTAGATTTCCTCCAACAACGAAACTTATACTAATATGTAAATACCACTCAAGTATACAATTTTGAAGACATATTAAGCTTGATAGTGGCAGTTCACGCCCAAATAATGGATTTGAAATTAATTAATTTTTGCACAATTAGACAACGATGTCATTGTTTTCTAACAAATGGTTCCCTATGTCATATTTTTACTTTAAATTATCAACAATAATAGAAAAAAATTATACAATTAAATACATATTTATAAAGATTTCATTGTATATTTATTTTTAAGTATATTTTTTTGTAAAATATAAGCATATTTTAATAATTTTTTTTTTAAGATAAACAATATTCCATTCTCAAAATAAGAGATTTGGTGAACAATGTGGATTGTTATTAAGAAAAAGTAAAGTAAATATATTACAAAAATGATTAAAAATTCGGCAAACACCTTAAAATCCCATACATGGTTTTTCCGTTTATTCCTATTTGGAACAAAGAACCCCATTTTTGGACGTAAGTTGCACATCAAAAGCAAAACATGCTACATTTAAAATGTATTGCTTTTAATATGCAGTGTACATCCAATTCCATTTTTAAAAACATCACATTATTAAACATACATTAACCTAATTTACTTTTTCTTAATTATTCCATTGTTGCCGTTTTTTTGCAATTATTAAATTTTTTAATAAAGAAAGACTTTTCCAGTTTCCTGGAGCACTAAAATTTTGACTGTAAATTAAGTAGTAAGGGTCCTAATAATTGTTATAAGATTTATAATAATACCCGGCCAAATAAAAATAAAATAATTTGTAGAGAAAATCTCAAGACTTTTTTGCACAATCATGCAATCATGCAAACATTGAACTTTTTACCTGCTGAAATTAAACGTTAAAATTAAAATTTAAAATCGCATTTATTAATAAAATTTTAAAATTTAAAATTTATTAATAAAATTTTTAATAAAAATTAAAAAAATATTATAGAATTATTACCTTTCTTTTAATTTAAACGTAAATTAAAAATAATGATTATTTATCTGACAGTAGTTTTGTCAAACTTGTCAAAATTTCAATTTTAGCGTCCACTGTTGCAGAGATAAAAATATTTTTTTAAAATAAAGTAAGATCTAATAAAACTGTTTATCAGGTACATTTTTTACAGAAATTAAGTATATAATTAATATTAGGAGTATATTAGTTCATTTTAATAAGTTCAATGAATTTTTATTTTTGCCCAAAAACCCATAGGAAAACGATAACGTCCTTTGGGTAAATTTTACAAATAAATAGGAATTTACTGAATTCCTTTTTCATCGAGGGCTCTGAATATTATCCACACTACTCACAACCCATCTCGAAAGTACTGGATTTTACATAATTCCAGGAACTATAATCATTTAGATTTTAAAGTTTGTATTGTATAAGCGTAAGTTGGATTTTGAACATACTTTGTTTATAAAATATAAGTTCTTGGGTTGAGGACAAAAAATGCAAATAAAAACAATAAACTTTTATTCCGCAACAAGTTTCGGGTTAATTTTAACCCTTTATCAAGCTAAAAAATTACAAACAATATAAAATTACAACAAATTAAAAAATAACAGATCAGATATTCTTAAAATGATACCTGATATCATTAAAGATTTAGAATTTATTATTTGTAATACAATCATTGATAAAGATAACCAAATTTTAGTAAGAAATAAATCGGTTAATATTTTGAATAATGAATTAAATAGAATGAATAATATTAATAAGAGTACTAGTAATGATTCAGTTAAAAGTCAAGTTTATCAAGATTTAATTTACACTAAAAAATTTTTAAAACAAAATGATCAAATATTAATACAAAAATCTGATAAAGGTGGTAACATTACAGTTATGTATAAAGATGAATATTATGACCAAATGAATATATTAATTAGTGATGATAATATTTATAGAAGGTTGAATAAGGATCCAACTAGAAAATTTGAAAGAATTTGTAATGAATTTATAAAACAATTATTTAAACAAGGTTATATTTCTGAGAGTGTTAAAAAACAATTATTCAGATATAATTCATTATCACCTAAGTTGTATGGGTTAAGAAAAACTCATAAAACTCAAATAGCGTTTCGTCCAGTGGTTAGTTGTATTAATTCTCCAACTTATAATATTTCTAAATACTTACATAAAATATTAGTACCTGTAATTTCAACCTTTGATTATATTGTCAATAATTCATTTGAATTTGTTCAATTTATACAAAGTTATAATATACCAAAAGATTATGTAATGTTATCACTAGATGTTGTTTCTTTATTTACTAGTATTCCAAAAGATCTTATAATTAATATTATTAAAAAGAATTGGAATTTCATTTCAGCTTATATAGATATTGACCAACAAACACTTCTAAATATTATAGAATTGTATTTTGATACTAGCTACTTTATGTTTAATAATAAATTTTTGAAACAACTAGATGGTAGTCCTATGGGAAATCCAGCTAGCCCAATATTAGCTTCTATTGTTATGAATGATTGCATTAAAACAGTTTTGAACAAAATTAAAATACAAATTCCTTTCTTAAAAGTTTATGTTGATGATACTATATTATTAGTACCTGAATCTGAAATTCAATTCATATTGTCAGAATTTAATTCATAATCTTAAATCTTAAATTTACTTATGAAGTTGAAACCAACGGCGAAATTACTTTCCTTGATACCAAATTAATTAGATCTGATAACAAAATTGTCACTAATTGGTATAGAAAACCAACATCATCTTGTGTTTTATTAAATTATTTTTCTAACCATCCTTACTCAAAAAAATTGGAGTACTTAAAGGCATTATAAATCATATGCTAAGATTAAGTCATCCACAATTTCATTCCAATAACATAAATATTATTTCAAATTTATTTGAGAATAATGGTTACCCTAAAAAATTAATTAAAAAAACTATTAATAAAGTACGTAATATTCTTTCTAATAATAATTCTTCTTTAAATAACATAGATGACAAAAAATTATATTTTAAATTTCCGTATCTTGGTATAATATCTTTTAAAATTAACAACATTTTTAAACCTTTTAATGTTAAATTAGCAATGTATAATAAAAATAAAATTGGTAACATTTATAGTAAATTAAAAGACAAAACACCTAAAGAATTCGAGTCTAATTTAGTTTATAAAATACCTTGTTTAAATTGTGAAAAAGTTTATATAGGTCAAACCGGACAATTGTTAAAAAATCGTTTACAACAACATACTTACGATTGTAAAGATAAATATAAAGATAAAGATAACAAATCCGGTTTAGCACTACACCATTTTAGAACACGTCACAATTTAAATTTTGGGGATGTTACTATATTAGATAGAGAAACTAATTTAAAAAAGAGACTTATTAGTGAAACTATTAATATTATTAAACATAAAAATAATATTAATATTAAATCTGATATGGAAGATTTACATGAATCATACCAATTTTTATTAAACTTTAAATAGTGTATTCTAATACTAACTGGCTTTGTAAACAAATATTTATTTTATTTTTTAATGTCAAATAATTTTGAAATCGACTTTGGCATTTCAACATTTCAAAAAAATTTTATACAATCTTATATACACCATTTTACCACCATTTATACATTAATTTATATTTTTTTTATTATGAAGTTGCAGAAGACTATACTTTAAACGTTTTTTCAAAGGTTTGTTTGATTTTTTTAATTTGTTGTAATTTTATATTGTTTGTAATTTTTTAGCTTGATAAAGGGTTAAAATTAACCCGAAACTTGTTGCGGAATAAAAGTTTATTGTTTTTATTTGCATTTTTTGTCCTCAACCAAAGAACTTATATTTTATAATACATTATAAGGACAAGATTCTTCTGTTAATACTTTGTTTACTATAATTTTTAATTCTGAAAAAAGAAATTCCACATTTTACCGCTTGCGCTTCCTTCCTACAATACATCATTCTAAAAATTTCTTCTACAGCAATTTGGTACTTACTTTCTTCCAGTCCTTTAAGGTGACCCTTTAATTTAAAATTTCGCCTATTTTAAGACTTATCTTAGGATTTGGGATTTGATGGAAGAAACAAGAACTTTAATTTTAAGGTAATTAATCTAAAAACTACACCGTACAACTTTTTCAGTTGTATTTCAAAAATAGATCAAATCAATTTCTAAAATTAAATTGATTTTTCTGAAATACAATTGATGCTTTCTGAAATTCAATTGATGATTCTGAAATACAATTGATGTTTTCCGAAATCAATTAAATTATATCATCTGAAATATTCGATCCTTCCTGAAATACAATTGATACTTTCTGAAATTAAATTGATTTTTCTAAAATACAATTGGAAGGGGTGTAAATTAGCTATATGTAAAATGGCGCCAGAAAATATATCTTTTAGCGATGATACAAGGAATATATTTTGAAAAAGTATTGGTACAAAAATAGGCTCAAGGAGAGAATTTGTATCGATTTTTACTAACTATTTGAATTTAGAGTTTTATGCCCTACGAAAATAAAAAAAAATAAAGTTTTGTATTATTTTAATAGATTATAGTGTTTGAACCCAACTAGTTGTAATCTATTGTAAAACTAGTTGCCTACGTTGTTACTAATTTTAGTTAATATTTCTTTGGACTGGGGAATTGTATAAAAGAGAGGGAAACACGCTAACTGTTTGTTATTTTTACATAGTAATCATAAAAATTTATAAATAAAAACTAAATGATCCTTATAATTATAAGTAGCTTTTCTTCTAAATAAAATTCTGGGAGAGCGTAGAGATGGAAATACGATGAAATATGGAGAATAAGTGCTACTTTAACTTCTAGTCTCTTTCAGGGGCACATATTTAAAAAAATTATGCTGAAACTTAAATAGATATTTATAAGGACGAGGCTCATGTACATTTTATTTAGTTTTGTTAAAGGTTACTATGCAAACAAAATAAAAATGGTCTCTCTCTTTCTCGTAATTTCTCCATCTTAAATATTGTAGATATAATCTAATAAAAAAATTTCATAAAAAAAACTTAAAAAAAATATTAATCGAAAATTGGTCATTTTTTAATATTGCGTTTTTCCTAAATTATAGCCTATTTCCTAATTTTAAGTGCATAATATGATGTTTTTAAAAAGCAATACAAAAATGGAATTGGATGTACACTGCATATTAAAAGCAATACATTTTAAATGTAGCTGTTTTGCTATTGGTGTGCAACTTACGTCCAAAAATGGGGTTCTTAGTTCTAAATAGGAATAAACGGAAAAAACGTGTATGGTGTTTGCCGAATTTTTAATCATTTTTGTAATATAAAAAATTTAAAAGAAATGGTTCATATTCATTTAACCAAACTATTTCCAAATGTGTCTAAAAATAATATATCTAATTTTTTCAGTCGAATCAAAATAACAGGCCAAACAGAGATCATCTGCATATAATCCTTGTAAACGGTAATTTTGGAGCTGGAATAATCAAACGCTACGTCCAACACTACAGGGCAACTATTGGAGTAGATTTTGCTTTGAAAGTTCCCCACAGGGATGCCAATACAGCCACAAGATTACAACTATGGGATACTGCAGGTATAACATGTTCACTAAAATTTATTCATTTTTTAATATTATTTTAATGAGGTTTGAAAATGGAAAAAAAATAAGATTTTTTATTTATTATCTGCTAGGGTCAATTTTAAGAATCACATTAGTTTTTATTTCAATTCGATAGAGTAAATATTAACGAAAATACTAGCATTTTAATTTGACTAATAATGAAGCATCACAGCTTCTGCCGACTAAGCGGCGGTGACGTCACACGGCTCGAACTGATCTTCACTGCGCTTTCCGTTCATATGAAGTTAGTGTAGAGGCAGTGTATAACCAAGTGTTTTAGCGTTTTTTTTTTAAATAATATGGAGAAAGAATTTGTACGTTGGCAATCAGACAACTTGCCAAAGATCGATTCTGTAACAATGGCAAGTTTTTTTGCTACAAATAGCAATTTTATTAGTGCTGAAATTCGCGGTTCGAAAGCATCAAGGTAAGCATTCATATTATATACTCATACCCATTTAAAATGATACATTTCAAGTCAAAACCCCTCAAATCTTTTTTACAACCCTAAAACAACTAATTTTAAGAAAAAAACTTCATATTAATATATGTCCGATTTCGCTTCGTAAGGAAGCTACAGCCCTTTAAAGGTGGTGTAAAAATGAAGGTTTTTGTACGTTTATTTTTAAGCGGTTTATACTAGAAACTTCAAATTTAGTGAATCATAATACACTTTAGATATATTTTCGTTATTTTTTTGAACTTACTTTGAATCTTTTAAAGGGTTGTTTTGGAGAGGGTTGGTAATAAAAACAGTGATAACTTTTTAGGGGTTTAGTTTTTTAGATAATTTTTTTTTTAAATAATGTTAGCTAAACAAATGCAGATAAAAAAGGTATTCTTGTACGAACTCTCTGTAGAATGCATCATTTTGGAAAAAAATGCACATAACCACGCGCTTGTCATTTTAAAGATTTTTTTTACGTTAGATATCTATTTTTTTTACAGGTTTCGCCTTTTATATTAGGTAGCTAAACAAATCTGAATTATTTTGGATGTTTTTAGTAAATTAAGGATATTTTTATTTTTATAACTTTTCTTTTCCTCGCCACCTTTGAAGAGTTCTAGCTCATCCCTTAGGAAACGAAACCCGGGCATATGTTAATTGAAAGTTTTTATCTCAAAATTAGTCATAGAATCGGTTTAAAAAAAATTGGCGGTTTAATTTCGACTCACCTTTTATCCATATATTTTTAAAACATTTAATTCTAAAGTTTATTTTTAATAACAACAATAATTTACCTTGTAGATCTGCAAGGGAGTCTTACGGAGATAATGCTATTGGATATGTTCAAGTGAAAAGAGAAGGTGATATATGTACATTAATGGGCCGCATTACACCAGAACATAACGTTCGTAAAACGCCGTATCATGTCACTTTAGTTTCTAATGAAAAAGAATGTGTTATAAATAGTGTTCAATGCGATGATTGCGCTGCAAGTGGTGGAGGGTGTAAACACGATATAGCCTTTTTTGGCATGGGTACATAGAAGAAGCGAGGAACCGGCTTCCACATCAGTAAAATGTTATTGGTCAAAATCAAAATTATCTTCGGTAGGGACATCGGTAAAATTTATAAAAGCAAAAGATATTGCGAAAAAAACCTCTGGTATTCCTCGTGTAACAGACGGTAGTTTTTTAAACGCCGTAATGGAAGAAAAGAAGAAAAAAAGCTACAAACGCAGATAAGCAAGTACTTTTATAATCCATCTATTTCCAATCAGGTCTCGATTCATAAAGTATTTCATGATTTTAAAAGCACAAGATCAGACGTTTCTGATGTAAACCTATTTTTCAAGTACTGCTCAGATAATATGGATGCCAAGACTTGCATGGTGGTGTCCACGCAAACAACAGGGCAAGCCGAGGGTCCACTTTGGTTTGAGTTATGGACGAATTACTGCTTCTAAGGCTTACGATGTAGCTCATTGTAAAACTTTGGATGGAAGCCGACAAAAGCCATAGAAAGGGGAAAATTGTTAGAGTCTTCTGTTTAGCCAGCAATTAGAAACAAAACTAAAATCAATTTCAAAAAGTGTGGATTAATATTAAGATGCGATCTGCCAATATTTGGTTCTTCCCCAGATGGAGTAAGCAATGAGTACTGTCTTAAAATAAAATGTCCTATAAACTGGAAGACATTTGAAAACTATTTTACAAAGGATGAAAAGCCTGCGAAGCGGTATTTAGCGCAAATACAAATGCAAATGCCTTTTTCCAAGAAAATAAAAAGTATTTTTTGCATTGCTCATCCGGATTTCGAAGAAACATCAGAAGTGAAAATACTTTACGTTGATTACGATGAAAGCTATTGTAATGATTTAATAAAAAAATGTACACAGTTTTGGAATAAGGCTATATATCCGAAAATATGTAATTAAAATAGGTGTGCATAACATACATACAGGGTGTCCCAGCGCTGCGAGGATTTAACATTACTCTAAAATAAAAAAAGATATCGACATGCGGTTTTCAATAGATTATACAATACCTTTAAGTGCACATTTTAAAAATATTTTAGTATTATACCGGGTGTCCATTCCAAAATGGCGGACCAAAGTTATGTTTTTTTTTAATGGAACACCCAATATATTATGACATTTTTGGATTCCTTATCAAAAAATAATTATACTTTGTATTAACTTTTATGGGTCTATCATCAGTCGTTTTGCTGATTTAAGCCAAAAGAAGATCAATTTTTGAAATATCACTGCTCTAAAACAGATGAACATTTTGGGTTGAAATTTTGTCAAAAAAGTTTCAACATCGTCTATTCTTCAACTATCATGTCAAATTTAAGTTTGTGATAATTTTTTATCAGGGTGCCTTATGAAACGCAAATTGAACAATTAAACGAAGTTTTCAAATGAAACACCCTGTATATTTTAACATCAATCGATCGGATTTTTTACAAGCTTTCTATTGATATAATGTTAAACCTAATTATATTATTTTGTAAATTTATTAATCCGCATAATATTAACACTACTTCATCCAAAAGGGATAAGTATTTAAGATTTACACACGCATGCGGTAACAGTAATTTAAAATCACGGAGGCTTCCTATAACCCTTTCAACAGGAATTCTTAAAGATGCTATTCTTTTCGATTCCAACACTTCTTCCTTAGTACTAAGAGCGTGACTACTTACACTAGAAGGCCTAACGAGTTTGCAATGATGTTGAACTAATATGTTATCAATATTTTTAAAACCTCTGTCCCCCATAATATGCATGTCTGGTGATAGATAATTGATAAACCCGCAGTTTTCAAAAATTGCAGAGTCTGTTGTCCTACCTCCAAATCCACTTAAAACAAAATTAACTAAGCCATCTGGAGTACACGATATCATTTCATAGTATTACAACTCTTGTAATCTGACCAGGTTAATGATTGGTGCCGTGGGTTACCTCGTTTGTGTATTTGTATTTCAAAACAGTCTATAATAGATTGTACTTTAGAATACCTACTTCTAAATGCTATTGGTAAATGCTTAGCTACTTTATCAGAAGGTGGCCATACAATTAATTCTTTTAGATGATTTGAAATCAATGGTACAGTTTTCCTGAAGATTTGTCCTATGTTCATTGAAGTTGTACCAAACTGCATTCCTAATTTAGTATATGGCTCATTCAGCCGAATTTTTTTAAGTGTGATAAGAATATCAGTAAGTGGAACTGGAATCTTCCCTGCCAGTATTCCAAACAAAAATATGTGTTCTTTGGAATGCCTAAGTACAGTTTTGGTTCTTTTTCAATCGACCTTAGGGTTCCTTTTAACATTATTGTTTTATATTCCTGATCAGAAGTAATATCGCTATCACTTAAAGATTCACTTTGCGACGTACTTTTTTCCCACTCCGAACAGCAGTCGGAAAACTTAAATCACTATTTTCCATAAAATGGGGAGATATGTTCCTTTTAGGCGGCGAAGTTCTTGTAATCGAAATTGGAATTTTGAAAGGAGAAGTTACTGGATCCGTTGTACGTGTAAAAATCTCAGTTTGTGTATATTTCGACTTGGAGAAGTCTTGTTTTCGCACTTGGATTTTTTTGTGGTTTAAATTTTTATTTTTTGCTGCTTCATGGATGGGTAGATCAATAGAATCCCTTGCAGAGTCGATACTACCCCATTCAACCAACTCATTAGATGTTGAACTTGATGTAGAAGGTTGGGGTTCCTCTGATGTAAATAAATTATTTAAAGTTTCGATACGACGTCTTTTTATTGCAGCGACTCGTTCAGGTTGGACAATAACTGGTCGTTGACAAGTAAAAATATGTGGCATACCTTCCTTCTTAAGCCTAATTTTTCCTCCCATCATTTTCCACTCCATATAGTTTTCTACATCATTTTCGAGCTAGAAAAACATTGCAAAATTAAAACATTTATTAAAAGATCATTATGTTTGTAAATTTTATTAGGTAGTTAAAGCACGTTTTCTGTGACTCCGCTAGAATAAATTTATGCTGTATTTACAATTAATAGACAAAGAAAATAGCACTAAAATATCATATTGTATAGGTATAATAATATATCATATTTACTTACATCGAAATGATCTTCACAACAAAAACGAGTAGTTTTATTGGAAAGAACTAAATTTTTTTACTGTCCCTTTTCATCGCGTGGCACCACTTTTTACGTATATTTTCATGCTTGGGTACACTTATAAATGTTTTATTTGGTGCTGTGGAAGTAGTGTTGGCACAAAGAGGTACTATACAGTACTTATAACCTTTTTTTTCTTCGGACATTGCTTAAACTTTATCTAAAAACACACACTCCGCTTTGATTTAGTATCGCCCTGGAGTCCGGGCCTAGTCACCTCACCGTTACGGAGCACTCATTTTGGAGAACTTCAAAAATTAATTCTGAAGCTAATTGAAGTGGTAGAGCAAAAAATCAAATTGCAAGATTCAAGTAAAAGGGTGTACTTTCATATAAAAGTATAAAAAAATCGTTTTTTACCTCATTATTGGACAAGAACGGAATGGAAATATGACTAGAGTCAAGGAAGCCGTTAGAGCTTTCATTGTATTTGACGTCACACGAGCAAACACCTTCGAATCTGTCAATAATTGGAAATCAGATTTGGATTTAAAAGTGCAGCTACCTGATGGTTCTTCAATTCCTAGTGTTTTAATCGGAAATAAGATAATTGAACCTCATTTTTTAAAGTAAATTTTTTGAATTTACCCATAATAGTCCAGTCATTTTGAAGTAAAAACGGAGGTTACCTGAAATGTTTTCCGAAAGGTTTCAAAATTTGTAATTTTATATATTCCGAATTTTAATTTTGCCACCTCGTATCTTTGCCGCTCGTGCCGCCATATTGAAAAAAATTGCACATAAAAGCAGTATTTTGACATTATCTTGTTTCCGACTCATTTTACGATAAAAACATTTATATTAAAAATTAAACTGGAAAATTTCCTACAATTTATGTAACAACTTTTTTTTCGTAAAATCAATAATTTTCGTATACGAGCGTTGTAAAACTTGAAAACGCGCTTTGGAAAAAACCTCGTTTGCACACCACCTTGAGGTTCCTACCGCCGGGGCCCTGTTTCCAAAAATAATAAAAATTTTCGACACTGTCTTGTAAAAGAATAATTTCTACATCCGGTAGCGCATAGGAAATTTTTATTTTAGAATGAGTTCGGAAATTATGCCTAAATTAAGTGGAAATTTTGAATTTAGCGGTGAGTGACTCCCGTCGGACCATTTTAATCGGATTTTCAATTTTAAGAGTTCAATCGAATGCGTGCCTCGAACCCAAACCACCCACACATAGGGTTTTTTGAATTTCGAAAAAATAACGCAAAATTCTTGTAAGGTCCCATTAAAAAAAGTAGCAATTTTTGACGCATTTCGGTCTAATCATCCCCTCAAATTCTATTTCACCCCTATGTAATACATCTTCTCTAAAAGCTTTAGAGATCCGGTTTATTATAAAAAAATAATCACTTGCCTATCTTTTTTCGTTATCGAGTTATGACTGAAAATGCAGTCAAAATTACCCTCTAAAATTTTTCAACTTTTCACAAAATAATTAATATATTTGAAACTTTTAGCACCACCGGGACGTTTAATGGCCAAAAATTTGGACCGTCACCTCCCACAATAAATTTCGTAAAAATTATAATCTTCGGTTGAAAATTCCGCCGTCCAGGGCCATATTTGTACCAAAATTTTGTGAAGTTTTACCAAAAAACTATTTAACCGATTTTAAACAAACATTTTTTAAAATGCGTCTATTCACAGTACCTGTCAAAATTCATACACGAAATCCTGAACTCAATTACAACATTATTTGATACAATGGTAAAAAACTCATTTGAGTTTAAAGAACACATAACAGATTTTACAGTACCTGATGGTTTCTTTCGATGTAATAGCACTGTTTACTAACATCCCAAAGGATCTCGTAGAGAAAATAATAAAAACCAAATGCCATTTAATATCGGCTTATACACCAATAGATAAAATCACTTTTTTAGAAATGATCAGAACATACTTTGATACAAGCTATTTTCAATTCGAAGGCATATTTTACAAACAGCTCGATGGAAGCCCTATGGGCAACCCAGCGAGCCCGGTATTAGCTGCCTTCGTGATGAATGAGCTCATAGATTCAGTAACCCAAGACCCCAGTATTGACATACTAACCATAAAATGTTATGTAGATGATACATTCCTAATAGTACCCAAAACACAGATCAATAACATCTTAAACAAATTTAATAGTTTTCATCCCAAGTTACAATTTACTTGCGAACTAGAAACAAATAACACAATCCCATTCTTGGATTTAAAACTAATAAACCAAGATAACACAATTATAACAGACTGGTACAGGAAACCTACAGCGTCCAACATATTCATTAACTATTACTCAAGTCACCCTATTTCACAAAAAGTAGGAGCTGTTAAGGGAATGTTTAATAGAATGGTCAGACTGGGCCACGAGACCTATTGGAAAAAAAACAAAAATATAATTACAGAACTCCTCCAACTAAATAACTACCCAATACAACTTTTAAATACCACGTACAATCAAGTTAGAAACAAAATTCTAAATTTAGAAAACACAAAACCAATCAGCTTAAACAATAAGCACATAGGGAAAAAAATATAAGATACTATAAATTCCCATTCATTAACAATGCATCACAAGAGGTCAATAAACTATTCAAACCATTTAACGTACAATTAGCATATTACAACAAAAACAAATTAGGAAACATATACAGCAAACTAAAAGACCAAGTTCCATTAGAACTAAATTCCAACATAGTATACAAGATCCCCTGTAAAACTTGTCCAAAAGTCTACATAGGCCAAACGGGGCAACATCTGAAAAGCAGACTCAGACAACACAACTACGACTGCAACCCCAAATTCAAAGATAAAGACAATAAAACAGGTTTGGCACTACACCATTTCTAATCTAACCATGACTTTAATTTCGACAAAACAGAAATCATAGGGTGAGAAGAAAACTACAAAAAACGTATCATACTAGAATCAATTAACATAAAAAAACATCCCAACAACGCTAACTTAAAACATGATATGGAGAGTGTAAGTCTAATCTACCAAAACTTAATAGATATCACAAAATAGATAACAGCCTACCACAACACGATATGTATATTTTTTAAATTTGAAGATCTGGAGATATGTAGATATGTAGATAAGTATATGTGTGGATAAGATACTATGTAAATAGGAAAATTTATGTAATACATTTTGTTTTCTACCCCCCGTGTGGGAGCGGGGTCAAGAATACTTCCACTGCAGTATATACCTGCATTTCGTAAAAGGCGAAAGAAGCGCGTAATTTCATTTCACATTATTGTTTTCTGCGTCTTGTAATTTTAAATCAATAGATTATAACAACTTAGCAATTAATTTAATTAACAGAACGTAACACTTATGCAACCAAATGTACGACCATAAAACTCTTTCACACCGCTAGATGTCATGAACCAATGAATCTATCAACGCCAACTGACCATTTCGCGTCGGACCTCCGTAAACAATTGTAGTAACATCTAAATTGGCAATAGAAAAATAAATAGAACACCATTCAAAATCCAAAAACCTTTATGAGTAAAGAGTTTTATGGTCGAGTTTTTTATGGTCCAGTCCATCCTTGTAAAATGCTTGACAAATCTCTAAATCCGCCATTTCTAAGGTAATGTATTGTTAATGGTTAACGATATGATAGCTGATGGGTTGTATTTGTGTGTTTTATAGCTTGATAAAGAACTAAAAGTAGTTCGAAACTGGTCGCGAAATAAAGGATATTTAAGAGATTTTTTTGTTTGTCCTCAAACCACCAACCACCAACACTAATATTCAAGGACACAAACAACATGGCATAAAATCATTTTTGTTTTTATACTAATATTCCATGTTCAATTCTAGACAAAAAACTTAGTGTGAACTATGCCCGATTTCCCTTCCTAAGGGAGCTACAGTCCAATAAAGATGGTGATAAAAAATAGGTTTCGCATTGTCATTTAAAGGCGGCTTTGAAACAAAAGACGAATAGCATTTAAAAAACATACGATTGAGAAATTATATCTTAAACGTATTAGTCTTCACACCAAATTTCAAATCTTTATTACAAACCGTTTTCAAATAAATGACAAAAAACCTAGTTATAGTCACAATAGTTAAAGGGCTTTAGCTCCCTTAGGAAGCGAAATCGAACACATGTTTATAGGAAGTTTTTTTCTTAAAATTAGTTGTAGAATCGCGTCCTAAAGTTTGGGCGCTTAATTTGTGGACACCCTGTATAGCGGAATATTAAAAATAATTATATTCACCATAGTCCATTGAAATTGTCAAAAAAAGCTTCCAAAAATTAAGGCAGTTTTGATTTTTGTATGTTATTTTGGTTGGAGCCTTGTTAAAAATCCGAGTTTTTGACATACGCAGACTTCCGCCGTCATCGCCATGTAGAAAAACCTTCCAAATTTTTTAACTTTTGCAACTTCAAAGGAGAGAAAATTTATAAAATTTTGTTCCAAAAATTGAAATTTAAAATTTATTTTGGGACCAAAAGGTTTCTCTGTTCCTGATAGTTTTACAAATACAGCATTTCTATTTTTTGTGGTGCGGAAGAAACCTTTTTGATATGATCAAAAAAAGTTGATGATTCTCCCTCCCCCTACATGTAACGCCCCTGAAAATAGTTTTTAAACTTTTATTGGCTGAAAATGTATATCCATATGTGAAAATTTTTTTGGAGTGGTATAACTTTTTAAGGAAACACTTCCGTACAAGACTTTATAAGTCAAAAATGCTTAATTTCACTTCCTCTATCACCACCAAAAATGTGTCACAGTTATTGGAATTACACATATTTGGAATCAATCTGAGAATTTTGATATATCAGATGTCACATTTAATAAATACTTTACGGAAATTGGGACAGTTAATAAGACGCATGAAAGATTTCATGGAGTGCTCGAAACTTATTAACATAGCAAAGCATAAAAAACGAACAGTTGTAAACTGTCAGTACATATTATGTGTTTGTGACAATTTATATAATTTATTTTATTTTTAAAATCCAAAATTAATAAACTTATACAAATTTCAACAATAACAAAAACAAAAAAAAAGAAGTAAACACCAAGGTATTTACAGTTTACAAAATCATAAAACCAAAAATGGCGAACGGGATGGAGTGTTTGATATGTAAGCGTGCAATTATTGACGAATCTAAGAAATTAAAGTGCAAAAAATGTATAAATTGTGTGCACAAGGGCTGTCTAAACAGTAATAAAAGGAAAAACATGGTGAAAACGGGCAAAGACAGCTTTGAGTGTGGGTGTGAAAGTGAATTAGTTATTGAGGAACAAGTGACTGATAACGAGGATGGTGACGAATCCGATAACTACAAATCTCTTGATCATTCATATAATAGTGCAAATGGAGATGATCATAGTGACAAATCAAGTAAGATAGAATTGTATTACCTTAAAAAATTATTCAAACATAAGGATTATATCATAAAATCATTAGAAGACCAAATAAAATTATTAAAAAAAGGAGAGAGTGCAACAATCCACACCGACATGAGTACGGAGTTGCATAATTCTCACGACGAAGTCATCAATGAAACTCACAAACACCATGACGCAGAAAATAATGTAGTGGAATCTGCATTAACAATAAAGAATTCAAATGAAGATTTTGAAAACCAAAACAACAAACAAACTAAATCACAAGGTCAGACAATTAAAAAGTCAACGGGATCAGCTGGAAAATCAAACAAGACACAGGAAATATAAATAGTAGCAATTTAGTAATCAATCGGGAAAAATTGGATAGATCTGATGATAACAGAAATGCAGTAGTAACAAAAAATAAGTCTGAAGTTATTACAGGTAGCAAAATATCAACAGCGGGAGATACCGACTTAAAAAGCGCAGAAAAATTTGTAGCGATGCACATAACAAACCTATCCGTTAAAGCAACGAAAGAAGATTTACAAAAATACCTACATAATCAATTTACAATGTACGAGTTTATAATCAAGTAATTAGAGATTAAAAGTGAACTTTACACTGCATTTAAAATCAACATTAATAAAGACATATATGACCAATTTATGAATCCAGAAATATGGCTAAAGGAGGTTAGAGTTAGGAAATATAATTTCAGCAAACCAGCAAAACCACTACAGAAGAGAAGTTAGTTTTTTCGAGGGGATAGAAGCTACAGAATCAGACACTACAATCAAAGAACCTAAGTATTCGAGAGGAAACCTTATAGCAGTATGCCATCTAAATGTCCGCAGTTTGAAGAACAAAATCATGGAATTAGAAGAATTAGTGGAATCGTTACACGGTCCGGAAGTGATTTGTCTATCTGAGACATGGACTAAATCAAGTGAAATAGACCATATTAATATTAAAAACTATAATATTGCGAATTATTTTTGTAGAGAAACAGCGCGAGACGGGGGTGTGTGTATTCTAGTAAGGCAGGACATTAAAGTTAAATGCATTAAGGTTGAATCTATTGAAAACCATATTGAATTGTGCGCATGTGACGTTTATTTAAAAAAAATATTTTAAGAGTGTATTGTCTTTACCGCCCACCTAATGGGAATTATAATGAATTTATTAATAAATTAGAGGATATTTTAAAGGGTATTAATGGTTATAATAATGCTGTAGTATGCGGTGACTTTAACCATAATTTTAAAAACAAGTCATGTAAGATAGTAAATAGTATAGAAAATCTGTTTTGTGAAAAAAATATGTTCTCGTGGATAAAAGAGAGTACACCCATATAGGGCAACAGCAATACAACAATAGACAATATATTTACCAACCTTAATAATAGATATATTAAAGCTGAAACAATATGTCGCGATATATCGGATCATTTTATGCAAAAGGTAGCATTAAAGCTTTTAGGTGAAAGACAAAGTGAAAATGAATTTAAGACTTACTGGACAATAGAATTTAGTGAATTTAACGTAAGCAAATTCATAGCTACATTAAACTCAATAAAGTGAACAAATATGGTGATTTAAATGACATTAACTATAAATTTGACTCTTTCTTTAACATATTCCTGAAAAAAATTAAGGAATGTTTCCCTAAAACATTAAAAAAGAATAGTATGAAAAAAAATAAATCATGGTGTAACCGGTCAAATTGAAATGGGTAAAAAAAAGAACATTATAATTGAATTATGACTGGAAAAAATAACTTCATCAAGTAATTATTCCGGGTTAGCAGAGATTATGTTAATCAAGCAGTGCATTTAGTTGCCTGACTTCAAGTGATTTCATCTTTTCTCGTGTGATCTAAAATAAAAAAAAAACGTTCTTGGCATCCTGCAGTTACCCGAATTATTTGCTATTGGTTTTGCTGTTTACCGCGATAATTGGATTTGCTATAATTTTCTTGGTACAAATTGTTTATGTTGATAATGGAGCAGCTGATCGACTTTGTTAGGATTTTTGGATTTGGGGTCAACGGTGCAAACTCCTTCCCGGTTGGTTCTGCCCTCATTTTATTTTTCTAGAACTTCGTGAATTGTTATTAACAAATGGGAGTTAGGCCAATTGGTTGGTTCGAGAGCGGTCTTTGAGGACAGCGGTGATTTTGGCATTCCTAACGCTCGACTTGGTGGTTTTGCTTTTAATTAGATTGTGTTCTTTATTTGTTGATGAGTTTGGAGGATACGATACAGCGTTGCTGGATAAATTTTTGCAAAATCCAAATCTGCGATTGTTTAAGTGCAGGCGGCTTAGCCGGATTGAAAAAAGTCACACGCCGTGGTTTCGCCATTTTGGTCATGGGAACGGCTTGTTAGATGGTACTCAAGGCCGACTGTAAATTAAGGCCCTTAACATCTGGGTAAGTCTTGGAATTCCTACGTTCTTCAGGTGTGTAATTGGGGTTTTTTTTGTACAAATTTTAGGCCTTTTTGATGGGATTGATTTACGAGTTTCGACGTAATTCCCGGATTTTTCTCGTTGGGAAAGGATACTTTTGGCTTTGGATATTGGTAGCTGGATAAAATTCAGTTCCTGGTTGTTGAGTTTTGGTGGAACAGTGTTCTTGGTTGTTGGTGACTGGATCAAAATCAGTTCCTGTTTGTTGCGTTTTGGAGGAGCAGAGTCGGAGTGGTAACTGAAGTTAATTGGAAATTCGTCCCTCGTAGGATCAGATAAGGTCAGGTGTTACGTCTTCATTTTTGCGTCCTCAGTGATCTTTCGACAATTTGTCGTAGTGCCACTTCAGTCAAATTAATAGTTTTTTTTTTGTTTTAAAATAAAATATTGAAGTCAAAGTTGTCGATTTAATCACGTTTAAATTGTTGGTTGGCCAAGGCGTTATATGGCTAGTTTCGTTTAAATACAAATAATAAATTCACATAACGTCATTTCCGTGTATTACCGGAGAATTCTTTAAACTTATTATTGATAAACGTAGCCAGATTATCATCTGGGAACTTTTATAATTTTCGTCAATGTAAAATCCCTTAGTTAAGTATAAGAAAGGGAACATTTAATTTTATAATTGCGGTTGCATTAATCAAGCTTGTTATTATCGAGTGCGTAAGGTTAAAAATTATTTATATTTCACGCTGTAAAGGTGCGGATAAGCTTATGCCTCCTATAACCTATCAAGGTAAACTGTATGATTTTATTGCATTAGTGTTTCACTGTTGTCATTATGTACAACGTATATTAGCACCTAGTTTGAGCAGATTTTTTGGTGTAAACGCAATTATTTTTCATGTAAATTCACTTTTTTTTATTTTTGATGAATGATTTCCTACGCTATTAGTGGGAACCAATAAGTTTTGATTCGGGTTAAATATATTACTTACCATCAGCGTCAAACAACAATTTATTTTTATATTTATGTATATTTTCGGCACAGTATTACTTGTGTTAACTTGTTTAATTTTTTTTTTAATATATCATTATATCGAATTGTTTGGTTTAACTGAACCTGCCTTGAAACTCGCAACGATCCTAGGATTGAACATCGGAAATTGGAAGTTCCTTTTGTTTTTTTGTAGTTGCTGTATGGACAACAGAATTCGTGTTTGGTCTGTTGCCCGGATTTATTACCACATAGTAGGTTGGTCATACCATTTCAGGCAGGTGGCGCCCAATATCAATTTTAGTATTTTATTTACCCCACCCTTCTCCTCTGAGTTTGTCATTAGGGGTTGGTAGACCAACAAATTGTGCCAACGGATTCTGGTGCGTCGCAATGGGTATCACAAGAAGTAGTTATTTTAGGTAATAGAGTTAGAGAAATATTCAAACAATTTAGATATACAAATGACCAATCAATTCTAAAGTCCTACAAAGAAGAGAAAAAAATTCATCGACAGATTATCAAAAAAGCGAAACAGAATTATCATGATTCACTTATAATGAACACAGATAACAAAAGTAAAGCGGCATGGAATATAATTAATTACGAACCAAAAAACAATAGCGTTAATTTTTCTGACTATATAACTGATATTAATTCAGAAAAAATCATTATATCCAAACCTGCTATTAATTTTAACAACTATTTCATTAACTCTATAGAAGAACTAATTAAACAAAACGCCAGGACGCAAAATAATTCAAAACCTAGCAGAAATGAGAACACATTTTATATAAAACCTGTTACAATATCAGAATTATTTAAAATATTAAACAATTTTCCCAATAAGAATTCGTCTGGATTCGACGAAGTTCCTTATTCTCTGTTAGAAAAATGTGCGAACAGTATAATTGAACCATTAGTGGTGGTGCCTATATTTAAAAAAGGCGATAGAGAACAAATTACAAATTATAGACCAGTTTCGTTAATATCGGGATTTGCCAAAATCTTTGAAAAAGTTTGAAAAAGCTTTCTATGATAGGATTAAATCATTTGTTGAAGATAATAAGTTTGTGATGGGTCTGTTGGGGTTGGTTCAAAACAGGGACATTAACAATAAGTTTAACTTCTTTATTCCATTGGTCACTTTGACGACTTACAAAGAACTGTCCTTAAAAACTAATTTAATAATTAATTACAACTTAAAACTAATGCGGATTGTGCTTTGTGCTTTGTGCAACAATGCTCAATCAGCTGGACTCGTACTTATACCTAATGTTATTAATAATTGCTAAATACGCATAACCTACTTAACTAAATAATATAAGCAGGTGGATGGTCTGGCCATGGGTTTCCCACTAAGCCCTCTCATGGCAGAAATCTTTATGCAAGATATAGGATAAAATCTTTTCAAGTGGAGGCGAGTATGTCAGTCACGTTAGATATTGGAAAAGATATGTGGATGACATTTTGATCATTTTTAACGGTGAAGATTCTAACTTACGTCATTTTCTTGATTATGTCAACACAATACATCCATGTATTAAATTTACCTTAGTGAAAGAACACAACTCTAGTTTCCCATTTTTAGACCTTCTACTTACTAGAAAGAATAACAAGATTGATTTATCAATCTATCGAAAATCTAGCGCCACTGACACCACCATAAACTTCAGGTCGAACCATCCACCGGCTCATAAGTTTGCTGCATTCTACAGCTTAGCGAATAGGTTATTTAGGATACCGATGAATAAGAACAATTTTGCTGACGAAGTTAATGTTATCAGATATGTTGGTAAATCAAATAATTTCCCAGACAGTGTCATAAGAAAACTCATGTTTAAGGTACAACTTAAATTATTATATCACAATTCGTACACAAACACGTCCATTTCTGACAGCATTGAAGAAAGAGACAAAAATTTTTTTTCCTTAACTTACATCAATCAGAGTTTAATACAGTTAGCAAAGTTGATCAAATCATGTGGAGTTTCAGTCTCCTTTTCCACTAATAATTCACTGAGTACTTTTAAAAACAACAAACAAAAAGACAACATCATCAACTGTAGCGGTGTATATAAGCTAAAATGTAACGATTGTAAGAGTGAGTACATTGGACAGACGAGGAGACCTTTCGTTGTCAGATTCAGGGAACACGAGGATGCAATTAGATTGAATAGACCATCTAGATGTCATCTTGCGGATCACATAGTTTCAACTAATCATGTTTTCAATTTGGATGCGAATGCAACCATCCTACACAAAACATTCAACAATTTCATTGACAATATTGAAAACTTAGAAATTATGCGAAGCCAGCAAGATGCGGATACAATAACACTTAACGTCCAACTTGAGTCTGAACACGATGGGTTTCTCAAACAGCTTCAAACATTATAAGTCCTTCTTACTTCCAGTGTGTTCACTCTGCAATCCTCATCCAGTGTTTGGTTAAATAGTTTTTTAACCAGATAACTCATAGAATTGATTTGCTTATCTCAACTTTTACATTACTTTTGACTTTAAGTTTTATTAATTGATTTTGTTTTTCACAATTTTAGTCTTGTAGGTACTATAACCTACTGGGTCGCCCTTCAGGAGTTCTTGGTTCGCCTAAAATAAAAATTCAACCTATGTTCTTTTCGGCCTTGAAGAGGATGCTTTGTCCGGACCATGTCCGATCTCCCATCAAGATTGTACTGCTTCAACCCTTGTCTAGCGAATATAAACACTAGAAGAGCACCCGACGTTGGTGGAGCTAACAAGACAAGTTCAATTGGTTTTATGATCGTTGGGTGTCGGACAGGGCCCGGACGACGCACCTTCTTATACAATTACTAAATTGTTTTAACCTAAGAAATTTATATTGTAAGTCTTATTCCAAAAGTGCGCTATTGTAATATTACTACTGTTCACACTGTTTAATTATTTGACGCTGTTGTAACTAATCAACGCAATTTCGTTAATCAAATGTATAAAACTTTTTTACCTGATCTCACCCGGTATATGTATTCACCCGCTACATGGCGTCAGAATAGCTGTCAACAACTTTAAGCTCTCTATGCGTTCTATGATCAGTAGCTATATAACCTAAGCGAATTTGTTAAACAATTTGTATTTTTACCAAGACTTTTAACCAAAATGGTGCTAGAGGAAGACAAAATCGTGATATGTAATCTGTGATATTTTCAATAATCCTGTGATAATATGTGATATTAACTTAATTAACAACGTTGTTTTATCAAATTTTAACAGTATTCGTACATATTTATGTTCCTCTACTTTAATACACGATATGAATTTTCACGTGTTTCAACCTCTTCAATCAATTTTACAACACCTATTTATTGAAACTCTTGGTACATTTATTATTAATTAGAAGGTACGTTTTCTATTCTTTATTTATCCAATTTATAAAATGTAATTTGTCTTTGCAGTGCCTGATGATGCCCTAATAAAGGCGAAACTAGTAGCACATTTCTTGTTTTATTCACCTATGATATCAGTTGGGATAAGAATCATCCTTGGCTTTTTTAAATATCAAATTTAATCCCAAATCATCGTCAATCTTCATCATCAAATGGAGGTGGGTCCGACCGAATTGACAACCAAATACACTAGGCTCTTATACAAACGTGTACGTACGAACATGAGGATTTGGTTCCTAAAAAAATGCCGATCCAACGAAGTACTCCCATCGTTCATCAGCATCAAGTGCAACTCAAGATCCCAACAAGTACAGCACATCATCTCGAATGCGAAATGGGACTGGCTAAATTTAGAGATAAGGTTAGCTTATAGAGAATTAGAATTTTGTAACATTGAACTATTATTTCTTCACAAAAACCTCAGGTACACGTTACATAACATTGTGTTTGACGTTTTAGACTGTTCAATTAGATCAAACACGTTTGATTATGGTATTAACCTAAAATTCAAATTACAAAAGAAACTTAACAACCTATTTAACGATAAAGAGATAGAAAACCTTCAACATTTTAAACATTCGACTTATTCATACAATTATTGTATATATGATCTAAACAAAAAATTTATAACGTTAGACTCTCCAAATCTTAATTCTTTGACTACAAATAACTGTGATGACAATAACCAACCATTAGTTGAATTTATTAATAATAATATGGATAACATTAACAACAATTTTGTAACGCAAAATTCCATAGAACATATTCCGACAAACGATATTGTAACGCATAACTCTAACATTAATGACGTTACCCCAGGATCCAACAATTACGACCAATCTCAACCTATGGTACTAAACCAAGTAATTACACAGAACACAGACAATATCGATCAAGTTGTTGACTTTAAGAGGGATTCACTCGAAAATAGTTATATGGAATTTATATGTAAACGCCGGACATGATAATGGTAAAACTGTAATAGTTAATTAAAAACCGTTTTTTAATTTCAAAATATTGACCTTAAAGCTAATATCTGTCGTCGAGATTTTTTACGTATTTTTTTTAAATAAAGTAAATATTCGTCATTAAATATGGTAAAATTAGGTGTTTTTAAAATCACTGTAAATGTTTACCCATTCATTTAAACAAGAAAATCTTGTCGTTAGTATTTTGTCGTATTCATCTTCTTTAAAATTTAAAAAAAAAATTAAAATTTCGTTATTTGGTTATTTAAATATTATGTCCCTAGGAGAGTATCTTTTTCTACCAAAAGCGCCTGATATGATACGCCACCTGCCGAGAATTTAAAATTCTATTTTTAGCACCGCCTTAACTCCGCCTTCAAAATAATAACAAAAGCCTATAAACTGGATGAAAACAATTCGTCGCGTCTTATCGTTGCAAAGTTTATTTCTTCGTTGAAGAAATCGAAATCATCTCCGAAGCGAAAATTTAAAATAGTGAAAAGTAAAAATTATTATTAAATTGTTACGTTTGCACCCGTTTTGATAATAAAATGCCACACAAGCGCGTTGTTAGTAAGTGGGGGCGCAAAAAGAGAAATATGCGTTCTTTATTGGAAGCTAAAAAAATGGTAAGTAAAATTTTTATCTATAAAAAATATACAGAGTGTACACGAAACTAGGGTCATCCCTGTCATTTCTTTATTAACCAAAAAAATTTAAATTTAAATTTTAGAATATGGACTAAGAAAACAGCAACGAAAAAAACAAAAAACTTTTGTCTTAAACTTTTTTTTGTAACTCTTCAAAATAAGAAAATGAATTGATTATTCCATACATTTGTTACGCTCTGTATAAAAAATTAAGATTCTATATTATCATTTTTAAAATACGTTATTAGCAGTATCATAAACAATAAATATTAAGTACTAAAATGGGGCCGAGGATAGAATTTTTAACCTTTTCTTTCTTATAATATTTTAGAAAAAAGCTTGTTTATCAATGGTTGTCGATAGCCCTACCAATCAATGTGCACACGAAGCTTTTTACACAGCAGGAGCAAGCTTCGAAAGTAATGAAGACATCATCATGGAGAAACTGGAGAATAAACAAGGTAGTTCAGAAGGTAATAATTATTTCAATTTACGAAAATTTAAAATTCCTAATTTTATAAAACGGTGTGTCGAAATAACACTCGGGATCAGGAGTTTATTCCATTATATGATTTTCTTCTTATCTGAACCAAATTTTTTCGTTTTAGATATATCTGAAACTATGGATACTTCATTTGATGTTGCTGGTCCTAGCAGCAGTAATTTCGTAGATTCCTCAATAGTAGAGCATCAAGAAATAGACGATGTTTCTATGGAAAGCGTTGGCGTAACTAATGGTAATGACAAGGAAAAAGGCGATTTAGAAGGTAAGAAATGTTTAATTTTTGATTTTATATAAAATTTTGTAAATCTAAAGGGAATACACGTTTTATTATCAATACTATTATCGATACAACTTTGAGTAATTTCTACAATTTTTTACTTTTTAGAATTGAATGTTCTAACTGGAAGAAGAATTGTAGATATAGCTTATTTTATAAATGAACTTATATCAGCAGCAAGTCACTCTTCATTATATGCATGTACTCTTAAAAATATGATTCCAATTAAAGAGGAGCTTTGTGGCTTTATCTCTATAATTACATTTCAATGTAATATGTGCAAGTTTACACAAAAAATTCGGACAACAGAAGAAAATACGAATAGGGATATAGTTGCAGGTGTCATTAATGTCGGTTCAGGTCATTCACACTTAGCCCAAATATCGGCTTCTTTGAATTTACCATGTATGTCAAATAATGCATTCCAAAAAGAGACTCAAGCTATTTGCAAGGCCTGGGAAGATGAAGCTGTAATTTCTATGAAAATGGCCGCAGAAGAAGAAAAAAACATTGCTCAAGAAGAAGGAACTGTTAACTCTGAAGGTATACCAGAAATACTTGTAACTTGTGATGGAGCTTGCTCCAAACGCAGTTATAGAAATAAGTATAATGCCGCATCAGGAGTAGCTACAATCGTTGGGTATAAAACGGGTAAAATTTTATTTATGGGGGTGAGAAATAAATTTTGTATAATTTGTAAGAAAGCAGAAGAAAATAAAGAGGTCGCAAAAGAACATAGTTTTAAAAACTGGGACGGTCCATCTACAGGAATGGAATCGGATATTATATTGGAGGGATTTAAATCAAGTATGAAAACTCACGGACTAATTTATAAATATATGATATCAGATGGCGACAGTAATGTTTATAAAAAAATAAAGAATAATTGTCCATACGGTTCAAATATCGTAGAAAAAATTGAATGTAGAAATCATTTATTTAGAAATTTCTGTACAAAAATTTCAGAAAATTGTAAAAAAGCCAACATGGGACCAGTTATTATTCGTAAAAAAATTAAAGCTTCTATTTTACGTTTAAGAAGTGGAATTCAAAAGGCCATTCGGTATAGAAAATCTGAAAATCTACCCAGAAGTAATAAAATTGAAAATTTGAAACATGATATATTAAACTCAATAAAACATGTAGCAGGATATCATGAAAATTGTGCCGAATATTTTTGTAACAAAAATGATGACAATAATGATGACAATAATTACTTTGATGATTTAAAAAATACTCCTATATTTGAAAAAATATCCGATGCATTGTCACATTTAGCAAAAAATTCAAGGAGTTTATTATACGACGTTGACAACAACAAAGTAGAGCATTTTAATAGTATCGTTGCAAAGTATGTAGGGGGCAAAATAATTAACTTTTCTAAAGCTGGTTCTTATCGAATGAGATGCTATGGAGCATTACTTTCCTATAACAACAAAAATGTTATTTCTACAACTAAAAAATATTTCAAAGTGAAAGTTGGAAAATATGCAAGAAAATATGAACTTAGCAGATTAAATAAAAAAAAGTACAAAAAGAATAAAAGTTTTACTAAGAAAGTTAGTTCAGCAGAAGATCAAAATTATGGGCCAAACTGCGAAAAACCTGACGTGACTAATGAAGAATATGAAGTTCTAAAGGAAGATCAATTCAGAATTTTGGAAAATAATTTGGCAAATTTAAAAAATATTGAAGAAGTTACAAGGAATCAAAGAGAAAGCGAAGAATGGAAAACTATTAGAAAACTATTGTTAACCGCTTCAAACTTCGGAAGGATTTGCAAGGTCCGTAGTCCCAAGAGTTACCCCAATATAGTAAAGCATATTTTATATAACAAATTTGATTTATTCAAAAATGTACCTAGTCTTCAGTTCGGTGTAGAGAATGAAAAAAATGCACTAGATGCATTGGCCGCAGTAATAAATAAAGATATAAAATCTTGCGGACTCTATATAAGTTCTAAATATCCATTTCTTGGTGCTACACCAGATGGTGTCGTTGACGATAATATAATAGTGGAGGTTAAATGCAGTTATTCCGCTAGAGAAATGACACCTGAAGAAGGTATAGAAAAAAAAAATAACATTTTGGGACAAAAATAAAAAAATTGTAAAAAACCATAGTTGGTATTACCAAATCCAAGGACAGCTACAAATAACCAATGCAAGTACATGCTATTTTGGGGTTTGGACTCCTCAAGGAATATTCTACAGCGAAATTAAAAGAGATGATGAATTTTGGAGTGAAAAAATGGAAGATAAATTAATTAAATTCTATAAAGAACATTTGCTTCCAGAAATTCTTGATCCACGATTCGTGCGAAGTATGCCAATAAGATATTCATAATTTTTTACTAAATAAATATTTTTCCATATTATCCAGTAATTTTATTTTATTTTTTTGTGTTTTCATTTTGTACCTATTTATTACGTTTGCGAAATATTATTTTTCGTAATTAAAAAAATAATTCAAATGTTTGATTTGGCGAAACATCTTGTAATGTTAATGGGAAAATTGTTAATAAGTTGGATAACAAGAATATTTTCTTTTTAAACATTTATATTCAATATCCAAATACTCTCAGGAGTATTTACTTTATTATAATAATAATTTTCAATATAGAATATTGATATTTAAATTAAAAAATATCTTAATATTAAAAAATATTGCAGAATTTCGTTTAAACATATTTAATTTTTTTTTATTTTCATAAATAAGGAAATTATAGTGGTAATCCATGTTTCGTTTACACCTTGTATAAAAGTAGGTACTTTGCGTTGCAACGGAACTACTGTTGAAAAAAGCCCTATGAATCGAATAAAATCAAAAATACATATTTATACAATATGTGTATCAAAATGTCATAGGTATTTCATTTAAAAGTACCTAACATTTGAACATCGTACAAATTGTTTTTATATTTTCTTTCTAATTTTTCCATAGAATAATACAATTATATTAACATTTATTATAAATCATTTTTTATTTCAAATTTTTTTAATTATTTACGTTTATGTAATGTGTAAAGCACGAAGACACGGAAACAATTAGATGGCCAGTACAAGGATGCGTACCGCTTGCGTCTGCATGTCTAGTCAGAAGTCAGAACTCAAAACAACGAAAATATTCGATATCGATAAACTGCAAGTAAATAAAAATATGCGCGCGCCAATCCACATCCCTGAAGCGCTCTGATTGGATATCTAGACCCCTCATTGTTGATGTTTCGTACTATTCCCGTCTCTTCTTGAACTTTGTGGTCTCTCTCAATAAAAAGTTGCATGCAACGAGTAGATCCCTGTTAACGTTGATATTGATCCATTGTTGGATGCGGAGAACGCCACAAAGTATGTACTATGAGAGGAGTTGAAAGCCGGGTAATTCGGGAAGCAAAACGCCACTTTCGAAGAAAACCGGAACTAACGAATTTTGACAACTGAGCGTGCGTATGTCAGAAAGCGCAATGTCAATTCTTTCAATCTTGTAGGTTACATGATATGCAAGTGGTTTTGTTGAAGAAACGAAGCCGGTGATTTTTTTAGTAAAGGTAGGTAAATATATTTAGTTCAAATTTAATATGTCCGGTAAGGTATCGTATCGTTGTTCTTTTCCGAATTGTTCAAATGTACGGTATGTCAATACGGCTGAAACTAATAATATATATAATAATATCCTTCTTTAAAACATCTTATTTTGTGTGAAGATCATTTTGAAGAGAAATCATTTTCCAGTTCATTAAAAACACATTTGCATAAGTATTCAAATCCGGTAAATAATAATAACCATGCCGTTGTTACTAAAAATTTAGAAGTAGTTTTTAGTGATCACTCGTATTGCTCAAAATCCAATGTAGAAAATTTAGAAATAGCTTTTAATGATCACACGTATTGTTTTAAATCCAATTTAAAAAGCTTAACAATATCTAATAATTTAATGATAGACGATGAACCAATGGAAAATGTGACTCAATCTATAAAATTAGCTGAACAAAGTGAACTTTATAATAATTTGTTTAATAAAAAAAACGTGATCTTCATACAATAAATAGGCAACAGCAAATGACTATTTGGAAATTAAGAAAACGCCTTAATGCATGTACTTCATCTTTGAAAAATATAGAAAGGATTAGTAAAAATAAACTTTCACGCATTAATAAACCTACACGCCGTTTCATTATTCCCTCATAACAATTATGCATGTTTACCATTTTTTATGTTTCATGCTTCGCGGAAGAAACCAACCAACCTGAGGATGGACATCTTGAATTCTATTGAATAGGTAACAATATAGATAAAAATATTATGTAATTTTGTTTAATGAAATTATTTTATTTCAGATTTTGACTTCTCAGAAATATTCCATAATGGATTATTGAAATTTGGGCAGGACTAACCAGAGACAACAAGCAACAATACGTATGGGAGCCAATAATAGAAAAAAAAGTGTATTAAACAAAACAATTACAAACCCCCGAAATTTAATTTGTAGAACATCTACATCGCAAAAATTGAATCACTAGACAAATTCACTGGCTAGCGGTTTTAGAATTTGTCTGACGAATCAATTTTTCCGATGTATATGTTCTACAAATTAAGATTTTGGGAATTTCTAATGGTTCTGTTTAATACAGTTTTTTTTCTATTACTAGCTCCAGGACCAACAATTTTAAATACTTATTAAAGAAATTCTCATATTCTTTTATGTTTTTTGTAGAAATAAAAAATTTATTGATTTGAATTTTAGTTGTTCTTTCTTCAGTCCTCACTAATAAATAAAAAAATCGTTGATTTCTTGATAAAATGTGAAAGAAATTACTTTATGTAAAACCACAAATTTTATCTACCAAAGCCTAAAAAGTCAAATGATTTACTCCTCGGTTAGCTTTTTAAATTTAATTTTAACTTTTAACTACTTTTTCCCTCTCCCGATGACCACATTTACATATCGAATTAAGACTATTTTTGAAAAAATTTTTATTTGGTAGGTACTATATAATAATCGCCTAATTTTACATAAATTACTGTGTTAAAAATATAACAAAGAAGGCTTGCCAAAATTTTCATAAAATTATCGGTTAAAACAAAAGAAGAAAATTAAAATGAATTTTGTGTTGGGTACCAAATACCCACGTTATGCATCCTAGGGTTAATCTATTGTACGATGAATGTCTCCATCAATTAAGTTCGTATATCCTAACTCGTCACAGACAAAATATTTTTGTTTAAAACATTGTAACGGGTCGATTATTTGCACACTCGTAAGACCTTACAGAAAATATCTGTAATGTAATTATGTCCATTACAACCCATTTAACAAAACTTACATATACTTCCTGTAAGGACTTACGGTTTGGAAATGAATTGCTCAATAAATCAACAATTTAATTTTAGATTGGATTAATTAACACATTATATTATGGATTATGGCGGTTTTGCCTTATGAACCATTGAAAATACTAGTCGCATTAATAAATTTAATGGTTGTTGGATTTGGATTGAGGGAATTCCTGGTGTTTTATTTATTGGTTATATGTTATGTTTATGTTTTTATTTTTAAATAATTTCGTGTTATGAACGAGAGTTGACGAGTAGTTCCGAATCCCAATAGTTCCGGTTTTCTCAGTTAGGAGGCCACTGCTTCCCTCCGTTAGCATGGGATTCGGACATCTCAATCATCTATTATCTCTGGAGAACGCCATAGACACTTTAACCCACCATAACCTACAGTACAATTTAAATGACTTTTTTAAGAAACCAATTAGTGACGTTCAATTTTATAACAGAGTACTCAATTTGTCAACTACAGGGTTCACTGAACCTGAAATAAAGTTATTAAGGTTAGGCCTTAAATACAATTTACATCTTTTAAAAAATGTCTCAAAGAACATTCAATTAGTAGGATGCGAGATATTAAATCTCATAGATTGCTTTAAATTAAATGACCATTTCATTAAATCGGAATCCTTAAAAATCTTACAATCGATTAAAGATCATATTGTCCTTAATGAACAGGATCATGTATTTAAGATAGTTAAAGATAAAATAATTAGAGACGGTTAGGTTCTGTCTAAAGCAGACAAGGGTAACGCTTTAGTTCTCATAAATGAAGTTGAGTACTTGAACATGGTTGAAACTTTTCTAAATTCTAACAACTTCAAACAAGTCAATCATGGTCCATCAATCAAGTTCACAAAACGTTACAATGGCACTATCAAAAATATCACCTCTTCACTATCAAACTTCAAGTGTTTCTATAACATCAACCCAAGAACTCCCAAACTATATTGCTTACCAAAAATACACAAGTTTAACTTAAACAACAACATTGTAGTTGGGGAAATTCCAGTAAGACCTGTGGTGTCATTTGTAAATTCTCATTGTTACAAATTAGCAAAGTGGTTAAACAACACTATCAGACAAGTGACTAATTTTTCCAATCATAGGAGCATTAACAATTCGTACTCCCTAGCTAATGACATTCACAACATGGTCCTACATGATTCTAGTTTCGTTCGATATCGTGAATTTGTTCACCTCAATACTAGTGAAAGATTGTATTAAACTTACAAAAAATTTGCTTCAAAATACACATGTAGACAATACAGAGGTCGATAATTTGATAAAGTTATTGGAATTAAACGTTGGACAGAACTTTTTTGTTTTTAACAACAAATTTTATGAGCAGGTGGATGGTCTGGCCATGGGTTCCCCACTAAGCCCTCTCATGGCAGAAATCTTTATGCAAGATATAGAAAATAAAATCTTTTCAAGTGGAGGCGAGTATGTCAGTCACGTTAGATATTGGAAAAGATATGTGGATGACATTTTCATCATTTTTAACGGTGACGATTATAACTTACGTCATTTTCTTGATTATGTCAACACAATACATCCATGTATTAAATTCACCTTAGAGAAAGAACACAACTCTAGTCTCCCATTTTTAGACCTTCTACTTACTAGAAAGAATACCAAGATTGATTTATCAATTTATCGAAAATCTAGCGCCACTGACACCACCATAAACTTCGGTCGAACCATCCACCGGCTCATAAGTTTGCTGCATTCTACAGCTTAGCGAATAGGTTATTTAGTATACCGATGAATAAAAACAATTTTGCTGACAAAGTTAATGTTATCAGATATGTAGGTAAATCAAATAATTTCCCAGACAGTGTTATAAGAAAACTCATGTTTAAGGTACAACTTAAATTATTATATCACAATTCGTACACAAACACGTCCATTTCTGACAGCATTGAAGAAAGAGACAAAAAATTTTTTTCCTTAACTTACATCAATCAGAGTTCAATACAGTTAGCAAAGTTGTTCAAACCATGTGGAGTTTCAGTCTCCTTTTCCACTAATAATTCACTGAGTACTTTTAAAAACAACAAACAAAAAGACAACATCATCAACTGTAGCGGTGTATATAAGCTAAAATGTGTAGCGTTATAATTTTATAAAACTTTTAAATCATTGTTAGAGACGTTTGATACTAATAATTCGTTAAGGAAAAGAAAATACGTTTGTTGAATTTGATAGTTTATTAAATGTAAGCTTGTCATGTAGCGCTTCATTTTCAATTGGTTAATTATTCTGCCTATCCACCTTCCCAGAGAATAACTGCTTTTGGTTTATCATTTCTTTTAATAGGCTCGGTTTAGAGAATACCTTGTTAATGGTGTGGTCCGATCTTATTTTAAGATCCAGTGCACCGAGTCATTTATTATCATCATTGGAGTTTCTGGTAGTTGGTGTGACCCTACAATGGGATTAATATTATTTTGTGTTTTACTTAAGTCAAAATTACTTACCTGGCTTTTCAGAGTTTTATTGGTAGCTTTGTTTCGTCTGATTCTTTTCAATGTTTATGTGCAGTCATCGTCTAGTGTGTTTTAAATGATAAAATGTCGGGTTTAAATGATAAAATAGATAATTAAATAATTAATATTTCAGTACTTACTTCTTTTGCTTTCCTCGTGCACCGATAATTGACGCGGAATTTAGGAAGTTAAGGATGTCAGCTGTCACTTGGTTTGACAGTGTGAGTTGTGTTGCCGCTGTCTAGGCGCTTAGGTTAACTACTTGATGCTACTGGGTGTTTTCGCACCGTGCAGTAGTACAGGTGTGTAACATATTTTTTTTTAGGCCCTTGATAATATTTGTTTTTTTTTTGTGTTAAAATTTCGCGGTAATTGGTAGGTCGCGTAGATTGGTGACCATGAGGTAATTCCTAAAGTTGGTGTGCCTGCTTTCAGGGGATTTTGGATCGTCTTCCGATTTCGGAAATTTGAGAGAGTCCTTTCTGGTTTCGTCTGCGTTACGATTAAGTCGTGATTATACAGTGAGTTCCATCCAGTTTTTTTGATTGTGATTAATTTCGAAGTTTCGTCGAAGTATCTAAATAGGTGTTTGTGACCAGTTCTATGACTGATTATTCGATCGATTATTACAATCTCCGCCTTAGTGTGATTGAATCTGCGAATTTTTCTACTCAGCACGCGGAAACCAAAACCACGTTGAAAACACGTGAAGCCGAATTCCATCAAAGGCTTTTAATTTTGGGCTTTGATATTGCCGTTATTCTGGAGCGTTGTTGGATGCTGGTTCCCGAAATTTTCTTTGACGTCGGATTGGAACCCGCCATCTTGGGCACCATTTTGGCACGTGCGTTCCTGCTTTTCCTGCTCTATTTCCTCTGGGTAATTTTGATTACGTCTTCGCCATTGCGGATAAGGAGGTTAAGAAGGGGAGAATTTGGGTTGCAGAACTAAGGGAAATTTTGAAACAACCACCTACTCTACACTTCCGTAATTTTTGTGAGTTTTTAATTAATGTTTAAGTATTATCAACTGAAACAAAGTAAAGTGTTTCTTAATAATTACTTTATAATTCAGTAATTAAATTTACCTTTTTTTTGTAAGATTGTTCACCACTATGAATGTGCGTGATTTCCAACTGTAAATACTTGTAAAAATTTTTTTTTGATCAATTTCATTTTAAATTCATTTAATCGAAGTTGGTATTTAACCACCATCAAATTAAATCTTGTTTGATTCAATTTTGGTATGGGTATTCAACCATATCGTTACCTTTTGTGCAAATTTTTTTTGCGTTGGTCATTTTGATCAAATTACTCCTTCAGAGTACATGATATTGCTTTCAACTTTCGCTACTTATCACTTAGTTTTATGTAAGACTTATTTTGTAAAATGCGGTAGGCCTACATCATTACATTTAGTTTGCGCTACGCAATTAGCTTTAAGTTACGCTATAATATTTTATTTTTTGCTGGGCTTTAGTCCCTTGTTTTTGAGGTGTGCTCGCCACATCATTCTAGTGAACATTTTGCTACGTTAGGTCTGCACTGGCCTTACATACTTTTTGTATTAAACAACATCTTGACCTATGGTCAATATTGTATTTAATTTGTATATAGCTATTGACACTGGAAAGGTTAAACTAGCCTTATGTAAATTCGTTTTTATTGATCAACCTAGTGATCTATGGTCAATACTGTTTATATTTTGTACATATCTGAAAGTTTTTTTTATTGATTAAATTGGTAATCAAACAAGTTTGTTATTTTCTTTGTACCCTGATTTATCTTTTATTGCTGACAGCTATTCCATACATATCTGTGTCGTACTTTACAGGTAACATTTACAAAAGCTTATTTTGGTTCAAGTACGTGGCGCCCAATCATTTTTTTCTGAAACCACGGCATTCACGACTAGCTGGCCGTCAACTTAAATAGGCAAAATTAATAAAAATCCAAAATCAAAAAAGGGAAGCCACAAATGTAACGATTGTAAGAGTGAGTACATTATACAGACGAGGAGACCTTTCGTTGTCAGATTCAGGGAACACGAGGATGCAATTAGATTGAATAGACCATCTAGATCTCATCTTGCGGATCACATAGTTTTAACTAATCATGTTTTCAATTTAGATGCGAATGCAACCATCCTACACAAAACATTCAACAATTTCATTGACAATATTGAAAACTTAGAAATTATGCGAAGCCAGCAAGATGCGGATGCAATAACACTTAACGTCCAACTTGAGTCTGAACACGATGGGTTTCTCAAACAGCTTCTAACATTATAAGTCCTTCTTACTTCCAGTGTGTTCACTCTGCAATCCTCATCCAGTGTTTGGTTCAATAGTTTTTTAACCAGATAACTCATAGAATTGATTTGCTTATCTCAACGTTTACATTACTTTTGACTTTAACTTTTAATAATTAATTTTGTTTTTCACAATTTTAGTCTTGAAGGTACTATAACCTAGTGGGTCGCCCTTCAGGAGTCCTTGGTTCGCCTAAAATAAAAATTCAACCTATGTTCTTTTCGGCCTTGAAGAGGATGCTTTGTCCGGACCATGTCCGATCTCCCATCGAGATTGTACTGCTTGAACCCTTGTCTAGCGAATATAAACACTAGAAGAGCACCCGACGTTGGTGGGGCTAACAAGACAAGTTCAATTGGTTTCATGATCGTTGGGTGTCGGACAGGGCCCGGACGACGCACCTTCTTATACTATTACTAAATTGTTTTAACCTAAGAAATTTATATTGTAAGTCTTATTCCAAAATTGCGCTATTGTAATATTACTACTGTTCACACTGTTTAATTATTTGACGCTGTTGTAAGTAATCAACGCAATTTCGTTAATCAAATGTATAAAACTTTTTTACCTGATCTCACCCGGTATATGTATTCACCCGCTACATGGCGTCAGAATAGCTGTCAACAACTTTAAGCTCTCTATGCGATCTATGATCAGTAGCTATATAACCTAAGCGAATTTGTTAAACAATTTGTATTTTTACCAAGACTTGTAACCAAAATGGTGTAAGAGGAAGACAAAATTGTGATATGTAATCTGTGATATTTTCAATAATCCTGTGATAATATGTGATATTAACTTAATTAACAACGTAACCTAAGCGAATGTGTTAAATATTATTATAGTTTTAAATATTAAATAATATACATTTTTAGTAGTTGTGTTATTACTCTACACCTTCCACGAAAACAAAAAAATTGATGTTTTGTAACTAACCAATTTTTCTTAAACTAACTTACAGTTTTTTTTTCACTTATTACTTATTGTTTAGTGTATAATATTCACACGGTTTTTATTAGCTTCTAATGTTGTATTTCCTATTTTAATCAAAATGTTTGGTGACATACCTTATTACACTGTCCTTTAAATAGTGCTTCACTTTTATTTCCACAATTGTTTTTTAACATCACTTTATCATCTATTTTATCTTTAATTTCTTTACAATTTGATTTTTTATCATACATTTGCTTTCGCTTTGTTTTTGATACCATCAGATTATTTTCTGCATCTTTACAAGCTTCTTGTAACTTATATTTTAACTCTAAAGGATAATTTTCAAAATTATAAATTGGATCTGAATTGTTTACAACATTTGAAGGTAACCCACATGTTTTTCCAAAAACAAGTTTATATGGAGTGTAATGGGTTTCAGAATGGACTGTGCAATTATAGGCGAAACAGTAATAAGGTACCCAGGAACTCCACATATCGGGATGTTCTGAGCTGTGAATTCTCAAAAACGCTTCTAAGCTTTTATGGGAATTTTCTAACGTGCCTAGTGTTTCGTGGTGAATTTAACTGTTTTATTTGTAATATTTTACATGTTTCAGAGAATGTAGAAGCCATAAATTCTGTACCTTGATCTGAAACAATTTTTTCTGGTATGCCGTATCGAAGTATAAAATTATTAACAAATGAATGAGCTACCGTAACCGCTTCCTTAATTAAAATAGGATAAGCTTCAACGTATTTACTTAATTCGTATTGTAATATTAAAATGTATCTAAAATTGTTTACGTCTGGTTGCAAAGGACCTACTATGTCCAAATATATTTTTTGTAATGCTGATGATGCCGTTGATGTTATTTGCATTGGTTGCAAATTTGGTATTGAATGTTTATATCGCTGGCAGTCATCACAATTTTTAACAAATTTTTTAAGCCTGACCAAAAGTAATACTTTTTAACATTATTACACATGCGATTTATACCCTCGTGTCCTCCTGTTGGTAGCATATGAAAGTCATTTAAAATAATTTGTCTTGTATCTTTGTCAGTGATAGTATTAACATTTGTTAGAATTGTTATTTTAATATTTGATTTTGATAAAATGTTAGCTCTCTTAGAAAATTCGAGAATTAATGGTGCGCACTCTTGATTTTTTAAGATTACCAATTCTGAAATATTATTCATTTTGCAAATTTCTTCAAGGTTCCTCAACGTTGCATCTAATGCAGTTATTGAGCGGATTTCCTTGTTTTAAAATATTTTTACAAAGTCATGACTTGAAATTAAACGTAACTCAGTGGTGTTTACAGGTCTCTTTAACAACTCGACCACTCCAGGGTGATCAATCCTTTCATGATCGATTGTTTTGTCGGAATTAGTTTAACAGTTTTGTAAATTTTTCTTAGTTTGTGCTCTTGTTGTAACAAACATTTTTTCATCAATGCCAGAAATATTTTTTTTAGTTCGTCAGAATTTATTTCAATTCGGGATAAAGCATCGGCCGATACATTTTCTTTTCCCTTAATGTATTTTATATCGAAATCACATTCCTCCAAAACTAGCCTAAATTTTGTCAGTCTACTAGAAGGATTGGTCATACTAAATAGATAAATTAGAGGTCTATGGTCAGTAAAAATCGTAAATTTTCGTCCAAACAAATAAGGTCTAAAGTGTTTTACTGCCCAGACAATGGCAAGTAGCTCCTTTTTAATCGTACAATAATTTTTCTCTGCCTTATTAAGTACTCTGCTTGCGTATGATACCGGTTTGTTGTCACTATTTGATAATACAGCACCAATTGCAAATCCAGAGGTGTCGTTTTTAAAATGAAATTGTTTTGTTCAGAATTATTTGGGTATTGCTAAACCGGAGGTTCAATCAAAGCTGTTTTGAGAATTTTAAAAGCTTGATCACATTCATCAGTCCAAATAAATATTTCTCCTTTCCTACTTAATTTATTTAAAGAATAAGCTATTTTACCAAAATTTGGAATAAATTTTCGATAATAATTTACAAATGCCACAAAACGCTTTGTTTCATTTGCGCCTTTTGGGCTTGGATAATCCAGTATGACTCTAATTTTTTCAGGATCTGGAGAAACACCTTCCGCTGATATAACGTGACCAAGATATAATATTTTCTTTTTTAGAAAATCACATTTATTTGGATTTAATTTAAGATTTACAGTTCGTGATCTTTGCAAAACTTTGGTAAGATTTTTATTGTGATTTAATAAGTTATTTCCAAAATCGATTAGATCATCCAAATAAACAAAAAAACTCTCATAGTTCAATCCCGACTTAGCAATCGTCATTGCTCTTGAAAATGCACTTGGGCTGATTTTTACACCAATTGGTACTGCCCCCTTTCTCTTGTAAAAGCTGTGTATGGACGACATTCCGAATCTAATTCTATTTGATAATAACCTTGTGAAAGATCAAGATGCGAGAATTATATTGCCCCTGATAGTGAATCCAAAATTTCTGTTATGCAAGGTAAAGGAAATTTTTCATCTTCAATTTGATTATTTAATAACCTGTAATCGATTACCACACGCCATTTTTTATTTCGGCTGTGGTCAGCTTTTTTTGGAACTATCAATAAAGGTGATGACCAATGAGATCTTGCCTCTTCAATTATTTCATCGTTTAATATTTTTTCTACTTGTTTGTGTATTTCCTCTTTTTGTGCACGGGGTAAGCGATAAGGTTTTACATACACAGGTGTTGCGTTTTTCTGTAATTTAATATTTTGTTTATAAATATTAGTGACCGTAAGTGGGTCAGATTCTAATTGAAAAACATCAGCATACTTAGCGCAAACTCTTTGTAATGAAAATTTTTCCTCTTTTTGCAAGTGATCAGTTTTTAATAATTTTAGGACGTTATCTACTCGATTAACTGAGTTTATTATATTATTGTTAAAACTACAAATATAATTTTTTAATTTATCAACTTTTGGTTTAAATTTTTTTAGATTTACTAAATCATCACGAGTGTTAAGAATTTTAACTGGGATTAAATTATTTTCTGGAAGACAGGGATGTCGTTGATCCGGAGATTCCTTTAATTCTAATTTTATTTCCTAAATTTACTCCTTCATCCTTATTAATAATTTCCTTAAAAACTATACTAATAGATGCACCAGTATCGATCAAAAAATTTAACTCCATTTCCCATTCGCACAAAATGTAATCCGTTTAAATTTAAAATTACTGCATCGTCATAGTTCAACTCGAAAAAATGTATTTTCTACCTCAGAAGTTGATGGTTCAGACGAATTATTTCCTTGATCGTCATTATATAAAAAGTTCGAGGGTTATGTCGGAAACTTTGTCCGCGATTAGAAAAATTTTGTCCGCGACTAGAAAAATTTTGTCCACGATTTGGAAAATTTCCACGACCCTGATAATTTGAATTTTCTTGTCCTTTTGAAATGGTTTGTTACCGCCGAAATTATTTTTGATGACGTATTTGCTGAATTTTGACCATGTATATTTCCGCGATAATTAACAAATCCTCTTTGTTTGTTACGACCATGAAAATGAAACATTTGTTGAAGTTCTTTAACGTTTCCTAATTCTTCATCTTTGGCTCCACGAATTGCTTCGCTAAGCTTGTCATAATTTCGAGCTTTTATGATAGTTCTTAACTCAGCATTTCGTAAACCATTAGCAAATGCATTTATTACAAGTTTTTCATTAATATTTGAAAGTATTGCAATTGCTTCATTATTTCCGTTTGCTTGCGAAATCGTCAAATCAACAAATATGTCTTCAATATTTTTTCCATAGTCATCAATTGTTTTATGGAACTGTTTTACACTATTTAATTGGGCTGATAAAGAAGTCGCAGATTTATGTGTTAAAAAAATGAATTTTTAGAATTAACTGCTTTTTGGTATTCTCTGTACCATCCATTACTGGCAATAAGCCTGCAGCTGTTTTTAAATCAAATTTTTCCGCCATTTTTAATAAACAAACTGATATTTTATCTGATGAGTCTGATTCTGAATCTGATTCTAAAGTTTCTAGTTTTAATTCAGGTTGCTTATTTGTACATTCTTTTGACCTATTTTCTAAAATATATCTTATACTACTAAAATATTTATTAATATCTTCTATAACTACTTTAACTTCATTAATTAAATTAATATCGTGAGTTTTACTATTAAATGATTGTATTATTTCAGTAAATTCAGTATTTAACTTATCTAATTTCTTAAATCTATTATTTATAATCTTAATATTTTTCCGCCTGTCTGCATTATCCTTGTTCAGATTCCGGTGAAATACTCTCAATTCATCCAAAAGGTATCGAAATTCTACTGGTTTGGGCATTACTCCTTGTAGCGCACATCATTCTTAATTAAACTTATTTTTTGTACACTAACTAACTAACCGCACTCGCACTTTTTCGGTGCTCCTAGAAATTTCTTTTCTGATTTTTCTTTCCAGTCTCTTCTTACATTTACCGTAACATAAAGCAAAGATTACAATTGCAGCCAATAAAACTACTATCATCATACTTATTTATTTTGCCATACTTGCTTCATCGACTGTAGATGTAGTACCTCCTATATTTCCTGCTTGTGCAATTATCACTTCTTCTTCTTTTGATTTTTGCTGACCCATTTTGAGTTTAATTTTTCCTTCTTATTTTCATTTCTTAATCGTTCATTATTATTTAATAACGGGCTGCATCTTTGATTGCATTTCTATCAATGCCAATATTGCTTGTCGAGTCTGGTCTTTCGCAATCATTATGACGAGTTGATCCATCTAAATTTTGTTGATATCGTTCTACACTAGTAGATTGCTCCACTCGTTATGTGAATTGGCAGAGACATCTATGTGTTGGTATCGGTCTACACAAGCCTCCAGTGGGCAGGTTAGATGGCTCTGCTTTCCTCTACTCAGTGGATGCTCCTAGTAGTGCTTTATAAGCCAGAGCTTGAAGGTGTAGCAATCAACAATTCATCCGATCCCTTTGGGATAAGCACGAAACGCAGCGTCCATCACTCTGCACTTGGAATTGTTGCTTGGTGCACCTTCACCACTTTGAGCAAAGGCAGACCTAAGGAATCATCTCCTCAATCGTATATTATTATTTACATTTGTCTTTATTCAAAATTAGATTATTTAGTTTTACCCATTCCGTTATTTTTCATCATTCAGTTTATCATCATTCATTTGTTTAATTGTGTCAGAAAGTTGCCCTTTATAGTAAATTGCTGCATGATCTGCGCAAAGAGTGATTAAAAGTGACCCTTGAGGTACACCGAATTTTATATTGCGAATATCACTAGTTCTTTATTAATTAAGACGAAGTGTTTTCGGTTTTTCCAGAACTGCAAAAAATCCTCGAGTCACTCCAAGATTTCTAAGTTTTGCTAATAATATAATATGGTCTAGTACATCAAATGTCTTTCTCAAATCCAAAAACAAGCACCTTATTTTTTGCTGGTTACCAAGGTTTGTATTAATATATTCCATTAAATTGGTGATTGTGGTTTCTGTGCTCTTACCTTTCAGAAATCAGGTTTCAATTATAACGGCTTTTTGCATCTTATATATTAAATCATGCTGCAATTTAAGTTTTTCCAGCGTTAATTTTAGTGATTTTGGAATTATGAAGGTAGCTGATATTATAATGGGAATGATTTCCACTCGATCTTTTTTCCATAAATTCCCAATTTCTGCAGCGAGTGGTAAGTTTTTAATAATTTTGTCATTAAAAGCCTTTTCTACGCTATTAGAGTTGGGTATTGTAATATCTATCAGGTAAGTAAATTTTTTTCCTTTTGTCGATTAGTGTAAGATCCGGTCTATTTGCAGGTATGGTCTTGTCTGTAATAATGGTCCTGTCCCAGAGAAGGGAATGATCTTCATTTTCGAGGACTGTTTCAGGTGAGTATCTGAAGTATGGTTCTAACTTTGTTTCCAGTTTACATTTCGCAGCAAGCTCGATATGCCTGATCTTCGCAACTTGATTATGTCGTCTTAGGCATTCGGAATTTGCAAGTTGTGCACAGGTGCTTATTACATGGTCAATGTTTTCATGTGGTATTCTACATCTTCGACAAATATCTTCTATTCCAGGTGTTTTAATTATATGCTTTAAGTAATTTCTCGTAGAAATCACTTGATCCTGAATCGCGCACATAAATTCCTCTGTCTCGGAAAATATACTTCTTTGTCGACATTTTCGTTGTTGATTAAATTGTGATTTCCGTGTAGTTCTTTTTTAGACCACGTTATTTCAAGTTGTTTATTTGAGTACTCTTCTTTAGGTGTATATTTTTAACTTAATTTTAATGGTGTGTAGTCATCTGCTTTAACTATTGACTTATGTAGACTGTATTCAATTTTTCCGAGGAAGTACTCTCGAAGTAATGTTATTTGAGCTTGCTGCTGCTGTTCTAGATTGCACATTCCTCTACCATCCATACATATAGGCAATACTAATCTTTCAATTGATGAACGTGGATGATGATGGCGGCACTTGGTTAAAGTTGTTCGTATTTTACGCTGAACGCTTTCAATTTCAGTTTTTGGCCAAGATATTATGCCAAGCGAGTATGTAATGAGTGGTATCGCGTAGGTGTTTAAATCTTGAATTAGAAATTTGCCATTTAATCCACTGAGACAAACATTATGTAGTCTTATTTCAAATTTCTGTAGTAGTTCTTTGCGTGTTATCTATATCTCGTAAGTGTTTAAATCCAAGATATTTGTAGTAATCATCCCTGTAAATAGGAATTATTCCTTCTAGAAGTATTTGCTGATTTTCGTCTACCTTCCCTTTATTTATTATTAACGTTTTACACTTACTTAGCCCGAAAGACATTCATATGTCAGCACTGAACATTTTTGTTGTCTTTATCATTTGCTTCAAATGGTTTTGTGTGGGCGCGTAGATTTTTATATCGTCAACATATAGAAGATAGGAAAGGGAGTATGCGGTGTCATTAGTTGTAATTTTAAATCCGTATTTTTATTTGTTTAAAAGATTACTTAAAGGATTAATGGCTAAAACAAACCAGAACGGACTTAATGTGCTCCCTGAAATATTCGCGCAGGTATTTGGTGCAGTTTGACTATCCCGTTTTGATGTTTTAGGCATATATTAAGATGCCACTTTTTAACAGTCGAGGTTAGGAATTGTACTATTATGGGACTCACTTTGTAAATACTTAATATCTTTAAGAGACATGAGTGCGGTACTGAATCAAATGCCTTTTGATAATCTATATAGGCAGACAAATTTCTGTTTTTGCTTTTAACTTGTTTCATTACAACGGAGTCAATAATGAGTAGCTTTTTACATCCTTTGGCATTTCGGATGCACCCCTTTTTCTTCTCTTGTATGAGGTTATTGTTATCATTGTGGTCTTGTAAGCGCTTAAATATGCAAGTTGTTAGAAGCTTATAGATTGTACATATGCACATGATTGGCCTGTATGCAGATGGGTCTTCAGTTTTCGAGGCGTCTTTCGGTATAAGGTGCGCATTTCCTTCACACATTTGTCTAGGTAGTAATTCTGGGTTGTAAAGAATATTATTGAAACTTTTAGCCAGTAATTATGGATGCCCTCAGGGCCAGGTTCCTTCCAATTAGATGTTCTGCTGAGATTTTCTTTTACTTCTATCTCAGTTATGTTTTTAAATTCTGCTGGTATAATGTTGTCTGAGGCTCTTTCCAAATCCTTAATCCACTCGGCATTTTCGTTGTGATTTACACTTGTACTCCATATACCTCCCCAGTACGTGCTTATTTGAGATTATTTATTATTAAGTTTATTTCTTTGGTGTCAGTTTTACACAGATATGCTTCGCTATAGTTTTGGAGCAATTCGGTTGTATTGTAATTATTTTAGGGCTTTGGTTGTTATTTGAGACTAGGTTTTCCGTTACTTCTATAAATTAATTGTTAAAGGTTGTTGCAATTTCTTGGTTATTATTCCGTAATTTGTTGTTCTTTGTTAGAATATTGTAACTTTCGTGCCCGACCCCTCAGCAATTAACCCTTAATTGGTCAAAACAAATAATTTTGAATAATAAAAAAAATAATATAACTAAAAAGAAATTAAATAAAAAGATGTTAAAAAAAGATAATGAAGTAAATTTTTTTAAAAGAGTAAAAGTTAAGCTAAGAAGCGTTAACCCTAGTACAGCGGTAAAAAATGTTCAAACAAGGACAACCATTATAAGGTCAGTTATGACCCACTTTTTTTTTAATTTTTTGGGAAAATTATTATAGATACGTATAAAAATTCAAATCATTCATAAATTAAATTTATTTTTAAAGAACTAAACGATATTACACAAGATATTTTGAGAAAAATTTACATATTTTGTACATTATTCACCGTCTTCATCTTTTAAACAATATTTGCACGTATAGGATAATTGTGAGGTACATTCGGAATGAGTTTCGCATACACATCTATTGCAAATCATGCACCTTCTTGAATACTTGGTATCTTTTCCTCTACACATATGACATCTTGCACGTTTTCATGTTTGTGGGATAGACATTTCCGGTTTCAGCAGTTTTCTTCCGGTACTTTCGATTGCACGAATTGTATTTATTTTATATCCTCTACCATCCTCACTTATCATTTTACACCTGCTATCAATTTGATCTTTTACTAGATCCATTCCTAATTGCTGCAAGAATTCCTTCCTTTTTCTTTTTTGTGAAACATTTTCTGGCCAGGTAGGATTTTTGGTGGGCCAAACTATAAAAGCAGTATAAGCAGCAATATTCTTGTCTTGCGTCTGCATGTGTATTCGCGGATCAATTTGTCCAGGGTATCCACACCACTTTTTGTTTCATTGTAGTATTTTATAATTTCAGGGTTGTACTTCCTTTTGACATCAGTTATTTCGTAAGAATTGTGCAGCGTTGATAATAATACAACAAACCTACGAGGTTTTGTAACATAAGATACCAACGTCATATCTTTGGTAAATAAAAAGTCAGATGAATACGTAGCGCGATTTTTTATATCCAGTAAAGTTTTCGGAAGATCTCTTCTGCTCTTTCGCATAGTGCCTACTAAAGAAAGTTTATTAGAAAGAAGAGTTTCCGCCAAAGACATATCAGTGAAAAAATTATCCGTAGTTATATTTCGTCCAGTGCCATACCAAAATGAACATAGAGTTTTGACCACTCGGGGACCTTGATTTTTCTCCGGAATATTGCCAATTTTTCCTAGGTATATCTCAAAATTGCTACAATATGATGTAGTTGCATCACACAGGGTCCAAATTTTGATGCCATATTTTCCTGGTTTGCTGGGCATATATACTTTGAATGAGCAACGACCACGAAATGAAAGTAGCTGTTCATCTACGGTTCCACAAGCAGATGCATTATATGATTCCCTGCAGTTGTTAACAAATATATCACTCACTTTACGAATAGGAGCCAGTTTGTCAGATAGTTTTCTCTCTTCGCGTGTAGATAAGTCGTCGAAACGAATATACCTCAATATGTCCACAAATCTTTGCTTGGGCATTGTAGCCTGATAAATATTCCTACCACAAGCATTATCTTCCATCCAAAAATGGTTTGGGTCTTCTTTTGATTCACGAAAACGCCCAGATATAAGTATTAGACCAAAAAAAGCACGCAATTCAATTTTGTCAACTGGTTCCCATTATTTATGTTTAGAAACTGGTTGTGTTGTATTCCACTTATCAGTGCTGCAACGGCCTTCATATTTGTAAACAGTATTATTTTTTCCATTATATCATCAGATATAAGTAAGAAAAATGAATCCATTATTGATGATATATCAATACTTCTATTATTTAGACCGCCAGCTTCAGTCAAAATATTTGCAATTTTGGTTTTTGTTGCTTTTGGCGAAATATATTTCCAGGTTCGACCAAAAACCAGCTGAGATTGATCGCCACCTTCTTCATCTTCATCTACATATATACAAAAGATATTTGATGAGGGTTGATCATATGAATTATTCTTATTTCTGACATACCACTTTCATCGTCTATTTCATCGTCAATATCATCCTCAGATTCTATAACATCAACATCAGATGAACTCTCGTTATCTCTAATCAATTCATTCAATTCGTCATTGTCTGAGTGGGAACAATCACTATGCCCATCAAAATCGTCATCAATATCACTTAGGTTTTCACAGTAATACAATAACTCTTTTTCACTGAAAGGCCTTTTTCGGCTCATTTTGGCTCACTGCACAGCTCAAATACCATTTGAACACTGAAACCGCGCCCCAGAAAAGTTACAAACCAATATAATAAGAAAACATGCTAGAGCTTGTAAGAAATTGCACAGAATGTATAAAATTACATGTAAAACAAGGACTGCCAAAAGCGAGTCATTCCTGACCCATTAACTTTAATAATTAATTAGAGCAAAACTGTTGAAAATAACATAATAAATTTATCATAGCATTATGACAAATAATCTCAAAGGAGCGTACCCAGAAGATCAAACCGCCGAAAAAACTACTAAAAAAAATATTAACAAATTTAAAGATGTCGGGTCATTTTTGACCCGATGTCGGCTGTACTAGGGTTAATTAACAAGTTAATTATCTAATAGGTTCTTTTTAAACGAAAAAAATAGGGTTAGAGTCGGTGTTACATAATGCATAGACCAATTTTACGGAAAGATGGAAAATTTTGCTGAGTAAAGGAAGCGCCGTCCAGTTGAATTTAGGACTTAGTGTCGTGAATGAAGTTGAGATTCACCAAAATGTAGAATAAACTTAAATGTTCTCACTTACTTGGAGTATTGGCTCGTCAATACTTATTCCTGCTGAACTCTCTTTGCTCAAATTTCCATCCACTCTTTTGATGATCACGATACAATAATCACTTTTTAACTGTTCTAAATTTATGGTTGGTTCTTTCAATGTTGGATAAACGATAAAGTAAAATACTTGAATGATTTACTAATATAAATATATTTAAGAAAAAAAAGTAAAAAAGAGGTTAATATTAGAAACTTGAATAAAACAAAATAATAAGAATAATAAAAAAATTGAATATAAAAGAAAAGTTAAAAAAATAATAAAAAAATCTTAAACTTATTAAAAAAAAATTCTAAAGTTACAACTGAACAAAAATAACCAAACCATGAAGTTAGAACCCACAAATTAAAGATTTAAAAAAAACAAAGAAAAACAATGAAATAGAAAATAACTTACACAACGCGGAGAATGAAATCTGAGCTTCAGCGGGAACTAGCTGGGATTTGCGAATTAACTAATTTTTGTGATGTCCGACGGTTTTATTAATTTTCTCAAGGGTGGGAGTCTTCTTGTTTAATTCACTCGAGCGGGAGTGAATCAACCAATCAGAAGTCGTACTTAAGGGTGTTTAACTTCATGGTGGGGTAATGCTGGGAATGAAAATCACCCTTACATCGAGCAAAACCTCTCTACTGGTAAAATTGTACAGTGGGTTGCCCACTACTATCTATAATTTAGGGTTAAAATATTAACAAATCAATTTTCATTCCTGCATTTTTCCTAACTAAATTCTTAAACTTAAAAGTAAACAAACATACATTTTTTATGAATTTTTGGAAAGGGGCACAAAACTCTAAAAAGTTCACCTCATTTATTACATTTTCAATAATATTTTAGTATCTACATTATCAGCGGGCCACGGCGCTTCTTCTGAGTTGGTCAAACATTTAATTTTTCATAAACAAATTATTTATTTTAAAAATAAAACAATTATGGACCTTTTTTTTGTCTTAAGGGCGCTTGCCATTAGGGACGCAGAATTGCACTAAGGTAGGTATTGACTTTGGAGAAAAAGAAATATTCCGATAGCAATTGCAAATACCGACAAAGATGTTTCATTTGTAGTCGCAAACGCCTAAAAAAAGAGAAACCCAAATTGCTTTACGACGACCAAATGTTAGTAAGAAAAACTTCTTTTTTTTTCTTACTATTCATCATCTAAATCTCCATAAGAGCTTTCTTCTACCGACCAAATGTTAATTCCCGGCAATATTATTAAAAATGTAATAGTCCCTAATTTAGCATATTTACAATATTATTATTGTTGAAATTTTTATTAGAGGAGTTTGTAAGCTTATTTTATAATTTTCCAGGTTTCTTTGCACGAATCTTTATTTTCAGACAATGGTTTTTCATAGAACGCAATTTTATTTACTTTATTTTGCAGGTTCTACAAATTAAGATTTTGGGGATTTATAATGGTTCTGATTAATACAATTTTTTTCTATTACGGGAGAGATTTAATTATGAATAACTTTATCGAAATGTCAACATGAACACAAAATTATTTCAATAATTTCATGCCGGTTATTAAAATTAATCCATTTCTTCAACTAACATATATTATTTATTAGGTAAACAGAAAGACCAGTCAATATTTGAAAGAGATGACATTATGGTGAATAGCGATGAAGAATCTATTCAGTTCATCACGATGGAGTTCACCAGGAAATTGATGAAAAAGTTTCTTCATCAAAATCCTGATCCACAAAGTAAACGCAAAGTTAATATTGAAAGGACCAGTGAAAATAAAAAGAGCAACAGGTATGAAAATTATATAGTTGAATCATAAAATGGGGTGGCTTTAGGTTGTCACCCCGTTTAGTGCAGTGTTGCCAGATTTATTTATGAAACTAAATTTTTATTTTAGAGTCTTCAGTGACTACAGACCTGCTAAACCGAATTTCCCAGTGCCTCCAGAAGCAGACGAATATAATCGGTCACGGCCTGATAAAGACAAGTATTTAAGAAATTTTTAACAATTTACTTGATGGTTACAAAATATTAAGAGTCATTTCTTGAGTATGCTAAATACCACGCCCTCATATATAACTCATAAACTACTTAATATTTTTCTACCAAATTTTAGTAGCATTAAAAAATATTTATAATGACCAATGTATCACAAAAGAAATTAAAAATATTAACAGTAAGTGTATTTTTTAAGACCCCTAAAGTGCTCCTACTTTGCAGTTAATTTACTCAAAAATCAATCAAAGTATCAAGTTAAGCTCGTGATACATAGGTAAGACATAAAATATGAAACGTTGTTTTTGAACAAAAGTTCCCCAAATTAAACGCAGCAACAAAAAAAACTCATAAACATAAATAATATGTAAAGTTGCTCCCAGCTGGAAGTAGGACAAAGAATAGGCGATCGTGATTACTTTTGTCCTACTTTCAGCTGGGACCAACTGTACAATAGTTTCAATTATTATGTAAAACTGTGTATATTGTTGTTTATTTATTTAAATTGAGTATTTAGTTTTTAAATCGGTGCGCGGCGCGAGTAACATAAGTGACCCTTAAGATATATGTATACAGGGTGTCACATTTGACGTTGGACTCTATGGGCATCTTTGTTATTATTGGAGATAGAAAGTCGGTTAAATGGACAAAGTAGTGCATATTTGTATGTTCAATAATAATTCGTTGACAAAACAGTTGAATTTTGCATCGTGTCGGCGCCATCTTGAAAAACCAAAAAGTGCCATTTTCAAAATATGACTGTAACTCCATTATTATAGGCTATAGGCCAAAAAACTTTGTTAACAACGTAGAGGCAGTTTTTTTATCTTAAAATCAATAAGCCAATCAGATTATTTCTTAAGTCACTGAATTGCCAGGAAATAATCCAAACTTTGCTTTTTCTTACGGTGGCCATATTGGAATTACACATATTTGGAATCAGTGTTTTTTTCTGAGAATTTTGAAATACCACATGTCACATTTAATAAATATTTTACGCCCCCATAAAATTAAAGTACTGAATTTACAATCCTTCATATTCAATTGTTGTACCATATTTATAATATTCGTATTCGAGATGCGCTCCGAGTAAGACGCTCGGTACATCGCTCCTCATAATATAGAGAAATTTTCGACCATTGTTGCGAGCATTTCAAAAAGAATATTTTGCTTCAACGCAAGCTTCTAAAAGGATCTAAAATCCTAATCAAGGAGGAATTAACTAGATCAACCCTTGAACTTTTGAAACTTGCAAATAACAAATTTGGTTTTAAAAATGTTTGGTCCGTGAATGGGCGAATTTTCACAAAAGTAAAAAACAACACCTGGATAATCAGGTCCGCTGCTGATCTGGATGCCATCAGTAACTAGCGCATCCCAAGCTTTACTTACGCTGCCGCATTATGTATTATATTAGCTTAGTACTTGAATTTCAAACAAATATTTATTAATTTTTTGTACTTATCCTTACTATTAGGGGATTAGTTTAATTTAATGCTTGTCTTAAACACTATGCAAATCTTATCATTCTTTATTAAGTTTCTATATTTGATTTTTTCTTCTTCTTATTTTTGTTCTTTCATCTTGTTCAGCAATCATGTATGTACAAATGAAATCCGCAGTAATGACTAATAAATATCACTGTACCTTACATACAAAGTAATACTATTTTTTTTCTTTTTATATTATAGGGGAACGCGGTGTGTCTGATACAATTTGTATATTTTCTTTTAAATATATATATAAGATACCTTCTTGTTACACACTGAAGAACAAGTACATCTTTACTAAAACTGTTTTCATTAAGTAAATTTAATTAACTCAACTTCTCCTTATTATCCGTTTAATAAAATTTAGGGGTAATAATTATCAGTTTCTCCAGATTTATACGTTTTATTAATCACATACAATCATTAAAATATTGCCGACGTTTCGCCATTAACGATGGCTTTTTCAAAGCTGTAACAAATATACACTAGTCAATTACAAACAGTTAAACAACAATATCGCTCATTAAACAGTTAAACAATTAAAATTTTTACTCAGTTACTTTTGTAAACACAGACGTAAATTAATAAAATAATAATTAGGGATCAACAATTCAACTTCCAAAACTTCTAACACTTCAAAAAACATCTAATACTATAAAAACAGAATGCTGCTTAAACATGTGCATCAAGCTCAACTCAAGAAACCAAAATGGCTACATTATTTTCCAGATCAAAAACGCAAAGGACGCAAACATATTATTATAAAGTATCACGTAATGGTCACGTGAACAACAATTATTAACAAATTCAAATTTAAAGCTGCCCACCATCCATCATCTTAGGTTGTCTACAATAACATATCGATTAACAAAATTGAATTTACATATAATTAATATAATATAACTAATGCACAATCTGAACTACCTACAGCAACAAATAATATCATTTGATATGAGTAATGATATTCCTGTATACACCACTAAGCCTATCAATATCCGTCTGAAAATGTACACAGTCAATTTTATTTATATAAATCATCTCGCCAAATAGTCTTTTAAAATAATTTATTTCATGGTCTAGCACCTTAACATTATCAAAGTCAAAATTATGTTTAGTGGTCTGGTAATGGTAAGCTAATGCCGTTTCACCTTCCCTATTGAAATCTCTAAAACTTAGTTTATGTTGTTGCATTCTATTATATAAATATTGCATCGTTTGTCCAACAAAAGATGTTTTACATACAGAACGTGGAATATTAGAAACCACATAACATTGGTCATTGAAATTAACCTCGTCTTTCACCTTCGTAAATAATTTACCAACCGTAAGTGTGTTGTAAAACACCATCTTAAGATTTAAATCATTTACTGACTTTCCAAGTACATTTTTTAAATTATATGATCATCCAGGTACATGTATTAACTTATAGTAGTACGTGGTTGAACTACTCTGGTCATGACTTACATTAACCGCTGTATGTTGGTTTTTACAATTATAAAATATAGAGTTTACCAAAGTCTTTGGGTAATTATTATTAAATAACATGTAACCCGCCTTTTTAAAATTACTAACATGAAACTTAGGATGACTTAAACAATTAAAATTTTTACTCAGTTACCTTATAAAAATAAATTAAAACGCATTAAGCATTAATTTATGAAGTCAATATTAAGTACGGAGAATAAAATTACAGTATGGTCGGTCAATAGGCTTAATAGAAATATTGATTCGAATATGGTATTGTTATGAGTAAAGGTTACCCCACAGGATTTTAATGTTTATATGAAGTTTATTAAATAGGACTTTGATTTTCATTTTAAAAAGATTAAATTGAATAATATTAAGAAGTTGAAGGTATTATATGATAGGAATTGCACAAACACAGTAAATTATAATACACAGAGTAAATGTTTGATTAACTTGACTGATGTAGATCTTCTTACACATGTTAAGGACATTTTAAGCTTAGAACCGAAGTTTAGTATTGAACCACCCCCCGATAAACTACCTATTAGAGAGGTGGTTAAAGACATAGAGTACTTGGTACATAATTTGGATATGAGCTTAACAATAAAATATTTGGAAATTTTCACACCTTAAAAATGTATAATGCGTATTACAAACTGTATGTCAATAAAAAACATCCAATTAACCAAAAAATACAGAGGTACTGGAATTGCCATTAACATAGTATGATGAAGATATCTTCTGCCAATATTATACTTAATTTAATATCCTATTTGTGGTAAAACATTCGTTATCCTTTTTATGTCAATTTGATATTCTATTTATGGTAAAACAGTTGTTATTCTAGTCGTGTTTAATTTGTTATCCTATTTGTGGTAAAATATTTGTTGTAGTAATTAATTATTCTATTTGTGTTAAAATATTTGTTATCCTATTATTGGTAATTTATTATTCTCAATGAAGGGAGAAATAAAAGTCTTCACAACCAATCAAATGTTACAAATTTATTATATCCAAATCTAATGCATTTAGAGGGTACTAGGACACCTCATCTTCAGAGACATTAGTCAATATAATGAACTATAAGAACAAAAAAAACACAATTACAATCAGCGCAAAGGTACCAACAACAACCACTTACTTGAACTTAATTAGACCAGCATCATGGTAAGGAAGCAGAACTCAAGCAAACGCATAAACGACTTATGCAAACGCATGAACGCATAAACGACTTATGCCAACGCATGAACGCATAAACGACTTATGAAAAACGCATGAACGCACAAACGAGTATGCAAGATGAAAAGTAGCAAGCGACAAGACTAGATTTATCACATTTGTTACGATAAAATATCACAGTAGTATAAAATGGATAAAATGTTAAAAGTTAAAACGTTAAAACTATATCACAAAATTATTACAGATCGGAATATCACGTGCCTGACTTTAACTACTGTGAACGAAAACCGATGAAAGACGCCATAATGAGCTCGATCAAAGTTCAGCTTCCCCGGACGATTGTGCCAACCTTGATTTTTAAAAAAGTTAATTTGAACATAATGCAACTTTATTAGCCGTTGTTGAGGTTCTATAATTTAAATTTTGAAAAAGTGAATTAAAAGTCAAAGGGGGACATTGCGTAGAAGCCAAATTAAGTAATTCCAAGTCCACCCTCTTGCCAGCCTTGAAGATTTCCATCTCCTCCAACACCTCTAGTCTAGTACCATAAACCTGGTTATGCAATAGCTTAACCTTCTTAAACTCAAAATCATGATTGTGAATTCTTAAATGCAAACCAAACACAGAATCATCCGTACCAGGTCTTTTTGACAAAAGGTGTTCTTTAATTCTTGTATTGATACTTCTACCACTACGACCAACGTAAGCAGCCCTACAACCCCTAGTCTCACATTGAATAAAATAAACACCTGATTTCTCTAACATTTTGATTGGATCCTTCCCCTTTACTAAAATTGTATTCAAATTTTGAAATGGTTTAAATATTATGCGGACATTATTTAAATTCTGAAGGAACACTTTTGAAATTTGTGAAGTAATATTGTTGAAATAAGTGAAAGAGATATTATTCTTAACTTCTTGTGTGATGGAATTTGAAGTATTCAGCATTGCTGAGTTGTGAAAAAGGTTAACTGATTTTTTATGTAACAGTTTCTCGACCATAGAGCTATCAAAGCCGTTATTTACAGCAATTTGTTTGATATTATCTCTTTCCAAATCAAAATTTGATTTTGAAAGGGGAAGGGAAACCAGTCTGTTCACCAAAAAATGAAAATTCGCTAATTTGTGTGAAAAATGATGACTAGACAAAGCATGGATGCTGTGGTCGGTCGTAGTGGGTTTTCTAAAGATGTTGAAGTCAATTTCATCTCCAACCCTGACAAGAGTGAGGTCAAGAAAATTAATAGAATTATTTTGCTCTAACTCCAACGTAAATTTTATGTTTGGGTGCAAAGTGTTGGCATGATCGAAGAACTCGTTGAGTTTATCTCTACTACCATTCCAGCAAAAAAGTAAATCGTCCACATATCTATAGAAAAATTGTACGCAGTTGGCAAAACGGCTATCCTTAAACAGTAAGTTTAATTCGAAATGTGACATAAAAATTTCTGAAAGTATGGGCGACAGTGGGTTACCCATACCCAATCCATCGGATTGTTGATAAACTTTATTGTTAAATTGAAAAAAATTTTGGTTGACGCAAAGTTCAGTAAGATCAAAGATGGCTTGAGCAAGTGAATCCTCTAAATCAGAATCAAATAATAAATCTCTAAGTAAGTTTAAAGTTTCTTTAAGAGGTATATTTGTAAATAAATTGGAGACATCAAAGGACACAAAACAAGTACTGTTATTAACAGAGCAATCTTTCATCTTACTAACTAAATCTAATGAATTGAGTAAACTGACGTTTTAGTAATGATGAATTATCATTGTTAAATTTAGGTCTAAAATTTTGTCTACCGGTCATTGACTCTTGTAAAATGCTCGAAAGAGTCGTAACCGATATAGAATGTAACCTTAGATCATCGTGGATTAAAAACAAAGATTTAATTAGGGGTGGTTGTGCCAACCTTATTAAGAACTTTAAACACAAAACTTCTCATTTTGATCATTTAGTAAAAAACACACTTGATTCACTGTTAGATAGGGTTAAAGATAAGAACCTCCTCATAACTAAGGCGGATAAGGGACAGTGCGTGGTTGTTTTAAATAGAGATGATTATGTTGCTAAGGTCGAGGATTTCCTGGGGCTACACCACTCATTTTTCAAACTAGTTGATCCTAAAAAGGTCACTGGATTTAATAACATCTTTAAGTCTAAACTTAAGCTTATTTTTGAAAACTCTAACTGTTTCAATTTTTCTTTTAGAAAGTTCTTAGTGATGAATCCACATACCCCTAGACTCTACGGGTTACCAAAAATACATAAAAATAATACACCTATAAGACCTGTGTTATCGTTTGTGAATAGCCCGGCATATAAGTTGGCAAAATGGCTTTCCAATTTTTTACACAATAATATTTCAGCTAAATCAAAATTCAGTTTACTCAATTCAATAGATTTAGTTAGTAAGATGAAAGATTGCTCTGTTAATAACAGTACTTGTTTTGTGTCCTTTGATGTCTCCAATTTATTTACAAATATACCTCTTAAAGAAACTTTAAACTTAGAGATTTATTATTTGATTCTGATTTAGAGGATTCACTTGCTCAAGCCATCTTTGATCTTACTAAACTTTGCGTCAACCAAAATTTTTTTCAATTTAACAATAAAGTTTATCAACAATCCGATGGATTGGGTATGGGTAACCCACTGTCGCCCATACTTTCAGAAATTTTTATGTCACATTTCGAATTAAACTTACTGTTTAAGGATAGCCGTTTTGCCAACTGCGTACAATTTTACTATAGGTATGTGGACGATTTACTTTTTTGCTGGAATGGTAGTAGAGATAAACTCAACGAGTTCTTCGATCATGCCAACACTTTGCACCCAAACATAAAATTTACGTTGGAGTTAGAGCAAAATAATTCTATTAATTTTCTTGACCTCACTCTTGTCAGGGTTGGAGATGAAATTGACTTCAACATCTTTAGAAAACCCACTACGACCGACCACAGCATCCATGCTTTTTCTAGTCATCATTTTTCACACAAATTAGCGAATTTTCATTTTTTGGTGAACAGACTGGTTTCCTTTCCCCTTTCAAAATCAAATTTTGATTTGGAAAGAGATAATATCAAACAAATTGCTGTAAATAACGGATTTGATAGCTCTATGGTCGAGAAACTGTTACATAAAAAATCAGTTAACCTTTTTCACAACTCAGCAATGCTGAATACTTCAAATTCCATCACACAAGAAGTTAAGAATAATATCTCTTTCACTTATTTCAACAATATTACTTCACAAATTTCAAAAGTGTTCCTTCAGAATTTAAATAATGTCCGCATAATATTTAAACCATTTCAAAATTTGAATACAATTTTAGTAAAGGGGAAGGATCCAATCAAAATGTTAGAGAAATCAGGTGTTTATTTTATTCAATGTGAGACTAGGGGTTGTAGGGCTGCTTACGTTGGTCGTAGTGGTAGAAGTATCAATACAAGAATTAAAGAACACCTTTTGTCAAAAAGACCTGGTACGGATGATTCTGTGTTTGGTTTGCATTTAAGAATTCACAATCATGATTTTGAGTTTAAGAAGGTTAAGCTATTGCATAACCAGGATTATGGTACTAGACTAGAGGTGTTGGAGGAGATGGAAATCTTCAAGGCTGGCAAGAGGGTGGACTTGGAATTACTTAATTTGGCTTCTACGCAATGTCCCCCTTTGACTTTTAATTCACTTTTTCAAAATTTAAATTATAGAACCTCAACAACGGCTAATAAAGTTGCATTATGTTCAAATTAACTTTTTTAAAAATCAAGGTTGGCACAATCGTCCGGGGAAGCTGAACTTTGATCGAGCTCATTATGGCGTCTTTCATCGGTTTTCGTTCACAGTAGTTAAAGTCAGGCACGTGATATTCCGATCTGTGATAATTTTGTGATATAGTTTTAACGTTTTAACTTTTAACATTTTATCCATTTTATACTACTGTGATATTTTATCGTAACAAATGTGATAAATCTAGTCTTGTCGCTTGCTACTTTTCATCTTGCATACTCGTTTGTGCGTTCATGCGTTTTTCATAAGTCGTTTATGCGTTCATGCGTTGGCATAAGTCGTTTATGCGTTCATGCGTTTGCATAAGTCGTTTATGCGTTTGCTTGAGTTCTGCTTCCTTACCATGATGCTGGTCTAATTAAGTTCAAGTAAGTGGTTGTTGTTGGTACCTTTGCGCTGATTGTAATTGTGTTTTTTTTGTTCTTATAGTTCATTATATTGACTAATGTCTCTGAAGATGAGGTGTCCTAGTACCCTCTAAATGCATTAGATTTGGATATAATAAATTTGTAACATTTGATTGGTTGTGAAGACTTTTATTTCTCCCTTCATTGAGAATAATAAATTACCAATAATAGGATAACAAATATTTTAACACAAATAGAATAATTAATTACTACAACAAATATTTTACCACAAATAGGATAACAAATTAAACACGACTAGAATAACAACTGTTTTACCATAAATAGAATATCAAATTGACATAAATAGGATAACGAATGTTTTACCACAAATAGGATATTAAATTAAGTATAATATTGGCAGAAGATATCTTCATCATACTATGTTAATGGCAATTCCAGTACCTCTGTATTTTTTGGTTAATTGGATGTTTTTTATTGACATACAGTTTGTAATACGCATTATACATTTTTAAGGTGTGAAAATTTCCAAATATTTTATTGTTAAGCTCATATCCAAATTTTTTTAGCTTAAAAAAGACCTAAAACAGGTCGAAACGTCGCTGGAAAATAAAGTTTAATGTAAAACTGTATTTTTATTGGTCCTAACAGCCAACAACTTATATTTGTTGAAATTGTAAAATTTATATTTGATAACAGCTACTTTATGTATGATAAAAAATGTTACCAACAGCTATATGGATCAGCGATGGGTAATCCGGCATCACCGGTGCTAGCTAAATTGGTTATGAATAAACTAATTACCCAAGTACTCAAAAAGTTACCGTTTGAGGTACCTTTTATTAAACTTTACGTAGATGATACATTCTTGTGTATCCCTAGGGATATGAAGGAGGTAACTCTGGAGGTTGAAAGTGATAAGATGATCCCCTTTTTAGATGTGATGGTATATAGAAGTGATGAAGGTATTATGGCAACGGATTGGTATCAAAAAGAAATTTGTTCTGGTAGAGTACATAAATATTTGTCTTTTCATAAGTATGAGCATAAAATAGCGATTATTAAACAGCTGAAACATAAAATTTTAACATTAAGTCATCCTTAAATCCATGTTAGTAATTTTAAGAAGGCGGGTTACATGTTATTTAATAATAATTACCCAAAGACTTTGGTAAACTCTATATTTTATAATTGTAAAAACCAACATACAGCGGTTAATGTAAGTCATGACCAGAGTAGTTCACCTACGTACTACTAAGTTAATACATGTACCTGGATTATCATATAATTTAAAAAATGTACTTGGAAAGTCAGTAAATGATTTAAATCTTAAGATGGTGTTTTACAACACACTAACGCTTGGTAAATTATTTACGTAGGTGAAAGACGAGGTTAATTTCAATGACCAAAGTTATGTGGTTTATAATATTCCACGTTCTAGATGTAAAAAATCTTTTGTTGGACAAATGATGCAATATTTATATTCAATTTTGTTAATCGATATGTTATTGTAGACAACCTAAGATGCTGGATTGTGGGCAGCTTTAAATTCGAATTTGTTAATAATTGTTGTTTACGTGACCATTACGTGATACTTTATAATAATATGTTTGCTTTTTGATCTGGAAAATAATGTAGCCATTTTGGTTTCTGAGTTGAGCTTGATGCACATGTTTAAGCAGCATTCTGTTTTTAAAATATTAGATGTTTTTTGAAGTGTTAGAAGTTTTGGAAGTTGAATTGTTGATCCCTAATTATTATTTTAGTAATTTACGTCTGTGTTTACAAAAGTAACTGAGTAAAAATTTTAATTGTTTAACTGTTTAATGAGCGATATTGTTGTTTAACTGTTTGTAATTGACTAGTGTATATTTGTTACAGCCTTGAAAAAGCCATAGTTAATGGCGAAACGTCGGCAATGTTTTAATGATTGTATGTGATGAATAAAACGTATAAATCCGAAAAACTGATAATTATTACCCCTAAATGTAATTAATCTTACTACTTACTAAATAGTTACTATAAGGATACATTTACTGTGCAAATATTCTGGACCATTTTTGGATTGCATTGTGACATAATATTTATTTATTATTCGAAATTGGATAATTTAATTCTCTCAAAAATTAAATATTAATTAATGTAACACTTTTATACCTGCAATGTTATACTACTTTTTTTTAATTTATTCACATTTCTTGTAACAGTCAATGACATACTTAAATATTGCACATCTAAATGTCCGATCAATATTTCCATCGTTTCAATCTCTGAAGGTCATTCTTCGCATAAATAATTTCAATATACTTACCTTAAGCGAAACTTGGTTGCACTCTGACATACCGGATAGTAATATCAACATTACAGATTACGCCTTAGTAAGAGTGGACCGTTCGTTTAGTAGAGGGGGAGGAGTGTGTATGTTCATATTAAATAACTTATAATTTAAAATTATTGAAACAGGTAGAAATAACGAACAATGGTGGATTTCCTTTAGACAAAACAAAATATTGTATAGTGTGGAGTGTGGGCATCTGCTATAGACCACCAAACCTCGATTATAAAACGTTTTTTGAAACCCTGGAAAATACCATTTGGGATATCGCGGTGGACCATGATAGAAATATAGTTTTAGGAGATTTTAACATCGATCTGAATATAAGATCTGATCCGGCAGTCATTGCTTTAGAAAATTCCATGGATTAGCTAAATTTAAAGAGAAATACTGCGAATTTAGATGTTTCAAACATTTCGATTATGAAAGGTTTCTCAATGACTTACAAAACTTGCCGTTTTATGAAGTTTTCTATATTTTAGATATCAATGAAAAGGTAATTTTTTCACAGAACTCCTAACTGAAATTCTTGATCACCATTTACCTACCATAAAAAGTCGAGTAACCTCCCGCTCCTTGGCTCACGGATACTTTAAAACTCATGATCTCCAAACGAAACAAGTCCCTCCTACAATATAAAAGTAAAAGAAAATCTTCTGACCTCGCTTTTTACAGACAAATAAGAAATTTAGTGAATGTTGCAGTCAAAAAAGAGAAGCAGACATACTTTGAACTAAAAACAAAAAATGTTAAAAATTCTAAAGAACTCTGGTGTACACTAAAAGAGCTAAATATTCGCACTCAAAACATTCCTAGTTTGCCTCCTGAACTTCAAGAGCCCAATACTGTAAATAACTTTTTTATTTCAAATATTCCTCAAGCTAAGACCTCTCCAACAGATGCTTTTGCGTATTATGTCAATATATCAGATAATTTAAATAGGCCAAACTTCAATTTCGCACCCATTACCGCCAATGATCTTGAGAAAGTTATATCATCAATTAAAACTAAGGCATCAGGTGTCGATCGAATTTCCATTCAACTTATAAAACTATGTCGCCCTTACATCTTAAGACATATTCTTCATATTGTCAATTCTTGCCTAATTGAAGGAATATACCCTGAAAATTGGAAGGAAGCTCTCATGCCAATACCAAAAGTTCATAACCCGTCTTCTCATAAAGATCTTAGACCAATAGACTCCTTCCAATTTTGTCTAAAATCGTCGAAAAGTCGCTGAATCTCAACTACGCGACTAGTTGGACTGCAATAATATTTTATCGTGTACTCAATCTGGATTTAGCAAGGGTTACAGTTGCGAAACTAAATTAACAAATATCATCGACGACATTGTGCATAACACTGAAGAGGGAAAACTGACAGTCTTGGTGTTAATAGACTTCAGTAAAGCTTTTGACACTCTTGATCATAATCATCTTGTAGCAATATTAAAAGCAATTGGAATCGGTTCCAAAGGTCGGGATTTTTTTCTTCATATCTCACAAACAGGTGTCAAAGAGTAATGACTGGTAATTCTGTATCTAGCCTATTATATCTGAAAAGTAGTGTTCCCCAAGGGTCAGTCCTTGGACCGATGTTGTTTGCGATTTATACAAATCACCTAAAATCTTGCTTAAAATTCTGCACGTATCATTCGTACGCAGATGATACACAAATATGTCTAGGCTTTGAGGATTCTCAAGTACTTAATGCTGTACAACAAATCAACCAGGACCTGGTCAACTTAAAGAATTTTTCTCAAAGGCATCAACTTATAATTAATCCGAACAAGACGGAGTTTATCCTTTTTGGTCCCAAAAATAAAATTGCACAAGTTAAGAAATCAGGTAATTTGACTATTAACTTAGATGGAGTTTAATGAGTGCAATGCATATTAAGAGTTATGCCAAATTTGAATGCTTTACTAGTATCCATTTTAAAATAAATGGCCAAAAACCTGTTCTCTGTCAGCACCTTTGAAGAGCTGTAACTCTCTTAGGAAGCAGAATCGGACATATGTTTATATGAACTTTTTTTATTATTTTTATCTAAGGAATCACCACCCGAGAGATTTTTACATAAATGTGAATCACCCTGTATATAGCGAGAAAGAGAAAAAAAATTACGAAATAATTTACCTTATCTTCTTTACAAAAACACAAGTATGAGCTATGTAAATGAGATTGGAAATAAATTATCAATTTGGAACTAATTAATGTTTTACATTTTGTTCTAGCATTAGCCAATTTTTAACTCCATCTTTAAAAGATTTAAGAGATAGTTTTTTGAACTGATGAGGTACATTGTTATACATTTTAGTTATAGTGTATGAGAAGCAATTTTGAAATATACTGGATTTATGTTTTGGTGCGGTTAGTAATCCCTTAAATCTAATTTTTTTTATTGGTTCTAAGTGGTATTTTAAGAGATCGTTGGTGGTAACTTTTTTAGTACTGCATTTTTATGAGATTTTTTTTTAAATATCATTCTGTAATCAAATTTATACAAAAATGGTGTTCTAATACAAATTTGATAGAATGAGCCGTTTAAGAGAAACGTGCATCTAAAGATGTGCTTGCCGGGACAGTTGTCATGGTTACCATACTTAACATTTTTACCAAAATTATTCCATAATTATTGAAAAAAGGTTCCTATGTAATGTTTGGAATAATCTTGGTAAAACAATAGGTCTACAAAAAAATTTAGTATGGTAACCATGACAACAATCCCGGCAAGCACATCTTTAGACGCACTTTTCTCTTAAACGGCTCATTCTATCGAATTTGTATAAGAGCAGGTTTTTTGTGTAAATTTGATTACAGAATGATATTCTGAAAAAAATCTCATAAAAATGCAGTACTAAAAAAGAACTTAGAACCAATAAATTTTTTTAGGAAGCGGAATCGGACATATGTTTATATGAACTTTTTTTCTTCTTATTTTTATCTAAGGAATCACCACCCGAAAGATTTTAACCTAAATGTGAATCACCCTGTATATAATAGATATACGTTTCCACTTGGGTTAACTGGTAGAACAGATATTTATCTAAACTTCGCCCAATGATTTCATTGCAAATATATTATATTCTATTGATACTTTTATTATATACTTATAAATGTACATATTTGTAGTGAATCAGACCTTTCGGTTGTAACGTTCCCAAAATTTACTCCATATTTTTCTAGGTTTTCATTCACTTAAATTGGGGATTGTTTACCTTTTGGTTGTTTACATTTTGATGTTTGATAGGTTATGGAACAGCTGATCGGATCAGACAGTCGTGGAGAATGCACGGGCAGCGCATAGTTGTGCTGCAACCGGTGTACCTACTGTAACAAAATGCATACGTGCTTCCACGGAAGCCGGGTGTAATTACGTCTACGTCAGGACCGGGTCCGCTCTAAATTTAGGTAGTATTTTAGGTTTTTTAGCCCTTCGTCGTTACCGTCGTCGGACTGGTGGAGTTGGCGGGACTGTTAATGGCGGCTTTTCCGGCGATTTCCGGGTTGGTCCCTCCTGGGAATGAAAAATGTGGTTTTTAAGGCGGTCTTTTCTTCGCTAGCTGTGAGTGAAGACAGATCGAATCGAGTGCTCTGGCTAAATTTCGCGCTGAGTTCGGATCCTTTAATAGTGACCCTATGGTTAATGAGTGCTTTTGACGCTTTAATTATTATTTTGGATTGAGTTGTACTGGACTCGTTGGTTTAATTCCATCGCTAATCGCTAAATTAAGCGTACGAAAATTTTCTTCAGGCCACACGCCATCTTAATTAAGGTAGAATTTTCCACGTGGTTCTTTGCTAATTTAGGCCTTTATGGCTGGGTTCTTGGTTGAGCCGAGTTTTGGAGGTGAAGTTGGATTATTTCTGTTGCGTGGGTGCATAAGAGGGCTGTATGAGTGACGTCACGGACACGCTGTTTTCAAAAATATGCTTGTTTTTGGGCTCATCTTGATGGGAGCTGTAGGCTGTGTGTTATTGGAAGCCAGGTTCGTGGAAGTGATCCCGTTTTGTATCCTGAGGTGTTATCAGAAGAGTATTATTTGGGCTGGAACCCCATCTTAATGCTACGTTCCTGTTTGATCCTCGTCATTTGTGATGAAGTCGTACAACGAAATATCAGAGGCTGTGCTGACAAAGTGAGTTCTGACCAGTTTAATGATTTTTGCTTTGGCTACAAGTCATTTAGTATTTTTTATAGTACTCCGCTTGTTGCGGTTGTTAATATTCATAAATAGATTTCAATAAGTTCCTTGGTGAACCATAGTTGACGCTTGTTATCAGGTTAATTTAAAAGTTTACCTGGGTTATTCGAGTACCCAACTAAATAAATTGTGCCATTTATTTTTACTGCTTGAAGGGGCCCATTGTTAATGCCCTTAATTTGAGTCTTGTGACTTTATTTGACCTGCATTTAAAGTCAGGTGTAGGTTTGACTTATTAGTCATTTTTGTAAATAATTTTAGATTAAGTAGATTATTAAGTTTAGCTATTAAGGATCGTGGAATAGGCCTATTCTTTTACAGAGTATATTTTGGTAATTTTGGCGTAAACTGTGCCGGGTGTTTTTTTTTTAATTTAATGCTTAATTTGCGCCCATACTGCGCTTTATTTTTATTGTTACTGCTTAATTTGAGCACCTACTGCGATTTATTTTTATTATTACTGCTAACAATCTTGTACAGGGTTTCATCCATTGAGAAGGGCAATAAACCTTTCTATTTAAATAGTTGTTTTACTGGGATTTCTTCCTCAATTTAAATTCATATGGTTTCGTGCTTGACCACAACGGTAAGTGCCATCAAGTACGTGGCGCCCAATAGTACCTAAATTATATTTGAACCCCTACCAACCGTGGGCTTAGTCGGTGACTTACCTTTTCCAGTAAAGTAAAAAAAGAGTTATACGGTCGTCACCCAGGATGTCCACCACCTCCCATCAGCTTATTTAGATGTTCACAGCTACTCCAAGACAATAGTTTATGGTAAGTAACTAGCCGTAGTTTAAATTATGTGTCCGCAGTATATGCATTGACCCCAATAAAACATGCTTTTGCATTTCAGATATTAATTTTTTGTTAAACCTTCAGTATTTGTAATCTTTTTGATTTCAGATGTTAGTTGCTTTGGTATGCCTCCGAGAACGCCAATAATTACAACACTTACTTGCACCGTGTATTCTGGGTAAGTACTTTTTAGTTCGAGTAATAGTGCTTGGTACTTTTCCTTTTTTTCCTCAACCTTTTTAGTTATATTGGACTCTGATGGACATGAGAACTCAACTACGGTAAGTAACTTTTTTTCCATGTCGATAATTACCAAATCCGGTTTATTTGCTGATACCTGGTTTACAGTACTAAAAGGAAAGTTCCAGAAAATTTTTACCTTATTACTTTGGACCACAGCTTCCTCACTTTCTTCTATAAAAGCATTTTTTAGTTGTGGATCTATGCCAAAGGAATGTCTTACATGATAGTATATTACTGTAGCTGCTCTATTGTGTCTGGTAATGTAGAGTGTTGCCGCGTACTTCTTACATCCTGATAGAATATGCATTACAGTTTCCTCTTGCTCATGGCATGCTCTACATTTGGCATTTATATTTTTCCCAAATACCTGTTTTTGAAGTGCCAGAGTGTTGTGCACCCCATCTTGGCACGCAGTAATGAAACCTTCAGTTTCGCCCTTTAGATTTGCGGAGTTAAAGAAAAGTAAGTTGTTTAGACAAGTTGTTTTCCAATATTTGTCTAAAGAAAACGCCATGGAGAGGTTTCTGTGTGTGCTCTTCTTTTATTATGTTTTGTTGTGCTTTTCTTATCATACCTTTTATATTTTCAATAGATGATGCTATGTTTGCTTCTATGTCTATTCCGAGTTCTTCTGCATATCTCTTCGCAGCTTTCCATAGAAAAGCATTATCTCCAATTTCCTCATGTTGTTTTGCTATCTGAATAAGCGAATCTTTTGCCTGCCGCACATGATTAGTCCATGGAATTATGATATTTCTGTACGTTATCTCTACTCGTTGAAGTTCTCTACCTCCTTCATTTCTGGGCATATACAGGGTGAGTTTAAAGTAACGCATAAAATTCATAACTTCTTTATTATTTGAAACGCTAAAAGGGGTGTCGAATTGCGAAGAGAATAATGTTCGTGTTCAACGATTAGCTTCGTCTTATTCTTAAGATTCCATTTATAGTATTCACAAAGGTCAAATAAAACCAAGAAAACATATATTGTTGAGTATGGTAATGAAAAGTCTTACAGGTAGCAAAAGAGTTATTGAGATATTAAACCGACAAGGTTATTGTATCAACTAATGCAGTGTATTAGAGTTAGAGACTACTGCAGCATATTCCTGCACATCGAAGAAGTTATTATGCCCTTCGGGGATTCGTCCAACTTCATCGTTATCCTGTGGAGTGGAATGGGATAATTTTGACCGATTTGTTAATACAAGTTCCGGGAAAGATACGCTGCATGACAACGTAGGTATTATTTACCAATACATTCCTGTACATGAAGAATTGTATAATTCGAACAACAGTGAATCTGAAAATAATCTAAATCGATTTTTAAATGTTCGTGAGAACTCTGGACGTAGAAAGATATTTTACGAATCTGATGATGTAGAAATTTTAAGACACGCGAAGCAACGTTGCCTTGAATTTGGCAAAATTCTACTTCATCAACATACTTTTTAGAAGACAATTCCGGGAGTATATCACGTATTCAACAGATAAATTTTTCATGGCTATTTTTTCACATATTACAGATCGAGAACACCCCAATGTGTGTAGGATATAATGCAACTTTTTTTAAAGATGAGAGCAGAATTCAAAACATTGACTACTTGACTCAAATCAACAATTCCCCAACAGATCCAGCAGAAATTAAAGAGAAAATGCGAAGAAGCTTAAGAATTGCAAATGAATGTGGAAAAGCGTACTTCAACGTTATTCCACTAATTGCTACCGTTTTTAAAAGCTGTGGGAAAATTTATCGATGGATCTGGTTTGACTAATTATAGAATGGATAAACAACAACCAAGATATTACAAGTTACCAGAAATACCAGACTTAACGAGCAAAGTGAGGAACTGTTTAAAGAATGAGAACATCAAGATTGTTAATTATAACAACAACATAGGTGGTATTTTTACAAAAATTAAGAAGAAGGTGGATAGGGGTTTAAGAAACAATTTAATTTACAAGTTAAGTTGCAAAGACTGTGATGGTGTATACGTGGGACAGACTAAACAGAATTTGAACCAGAGGATGAACCAACATTTGAATGATTGTGAAAAAGGTTTGAAAAGGAAAACTCTGCTCTAGCTCAACATGCAATCAACAACCAACATACGTTTATCTTCAAAGAAGTGGAAATTTTGGAAACGGAAGAGAATTTGGAAAAAAGGGAGATTTTTGGAAATGGTGCCCATCATTAAGGAAGAGAAGGCAATTAATTTAAGAATGGACACAGAAGATTTAAGCAAAATATATTCTTTTATTATCAAAAAGATTTAATTATAAAGTAGTTAGCAACATTGTTGACTAGAATATGTTTAGTTGGTTGCATGAGTATATTTGTTCTTATTATGTGATTTGTTGATAAATGTCAGATGTCAAAAGTTGAAAACCAAAATGGTCGTTGTATAAAAATTTACAGTGTAGAATAAGTAAAATAATAATCGATAGTGATATTAATGACAATTGTACAATAGTATTGAATTTTAGATTTATTTTTTTGTTTTTGTAGTAAAAGATTAGAAATATTAATAAAATAATTGTAATCACGTTGCCAATTTTGAGGTGGTATGTTCTTTTGAATAATTTAGTGACGTTGAGAAGATCAAAAATAACAAAAATTAATTTCATTGAGATGGTTTGGAAACCCAGGAGGTATATTGTTAGATGGAGTTTTTTCATTTACCTACCTAAATAGTTGTTAAATGTAAAATTTTAACTGTGATTTGTCTTTATGTAATTTAAACTAATAATTTGTAGCTCTGATGAAGTTTATAAAAAATAAACGAAACTTTAGATAAAACAACAGATAGGGTTTTTATTTTGGTCCCAAATCGAGGGAAAATATTTAGATTTACATAACATCATATGTTTATTATTGCAAAATTATTCAGAGGTAAAAGCAACATTCATTAAACCTAATAAGTAAATAAATATTACTATGTTGACTGTTAAGTTATCAAAAAAAATTTCGACATACGGTTAGTAACATTTATTTGTACAGACTTGTGAAGTCATTCTGATCCAAAATGTTAGCCGTAACAGCTTTAATCAAATTGACACAAAACTACGAACGAACGCTGAATTTTAACATAAAAATGATGGTATTATTTGCATTTGACCGCTACACATTCAATAAAGTAAATATTGTTTTAACTAAAATAACTATATTCTTTATTTGTACACAAATGATGTTTGACAAATCGATGTTGATAAAAATGAACAAAATAATAACACGGGCGTAACAATACACCGCGTGGAAAGAACAAAGAACGCGCGAAAATAATCCCGGTACTTCATACTATTTATTGGAACATGCAACGGTCGATATTGATGATCCCATTAAGATTGTTAATTCCTTTGCTTCGCACTTTAGTAGTACGTTTCTTCCTGCTAATAACTCAAATGATTCAGATTCCTTAAAAAAATGTCTTAGGTGACATGGTTTTTATGAGATAAATAACTATTATGTCATAAGGATCGTAACGTCCACATTATAGTTCAAGTCGTGAATATCTATAATATCGCTCTTTTGAAACCACTAGCGGTGTCAAAATGGGCCATGGCGCGCTCATTTCAGCACCTGCTTACGAAGTTGGTAGCATTACTGTGTCAAATTTACTGTATTGATTATCGTAAATACATTTCAAGATTTAAGTACTTACTATGTTTTTTATTAAATAGTGACTTTATTAAAGGGGTAACACCAATTGAAACCTTCATGTCGGACCACCAAGGCATAGATTTAGAAGTAGTTTTTCCTATGATAAGACCTCATGTAAAAAGTAAGAAGCTTGTTCGCCCAATAACACTGATTGGAAAGCAAATATTCAATAAAGTAAATGATTTCAACTGGCTAAGTATAACAAAAAATGAAAATTTGTCAATTAACTTGAAATTTGATGCTTTAATTCACATAATATTTACCTATATAAAGGAGTCATTTCCAGAACGTAATATATGCCAAAACAAAAACTCAAAAATTAACTCCTGGTACACCAAAGATCTAAAAAATATGCGTGAACAATTAAACCTACTCGTTGAAATGTGTAAATATAAGAACTGCTCTCAACTAATAAAAAGAAGAAATAAATTCCGTCTTGAGTACAGAAAGGCTATTACAGATGCAAAAATAAACTCAAACAATAACTTTATTAAAAATGCAAATAATAAATCTAAAGCTCTATGGGAAGTAATTAACAACAACAGACCAGAATCCATAAACAAAAACAAAAACAATAGTTACTTCACCAATAAATGCAAATGAATTTAATGATTTTTTCTCAAAAATTCCATATGACATAGTAGAAACCATACCAGTTAGCAATACTACCGTAATTACCTACTTGAATAAAAACTGCAATAACACTTAGAATGGCCATTTTGAATTTAGGAAGGTATCTATTTCTTCTGTTCGTACCATAATTGTATCTATAAAAAATTCTAAAGCACGTGATATTTTTGGAATGACTTCGGAAATATTTAAATCAACTTTTGATCCTATTTTGTCACCACTCACATATTTAATTAACCTATGGATAAGAGATAGTATATTTCCTGATATCTTAAAAAAAGCCGTAGTTATTCCAATTCATAAAAACGGTTCTCCAGAAGATCCAAATAATTTCCGCCCCATATCTCTGCTTCCGATCATATCGAAAGTCCTTGAGAAAGTTCTGTTCTCGCAGATACAGGCCTATTTTGATGATAATAAACTATTCTATGTATTACAATACGGTTTTCGAGCAAACAAGTCAACAACTGATGCCCTGATGTCAGCGATGGACGATGCAGTGGAAAGCTTTGATAAAGGAGAGGTTAGCTTTCTTAGTCTCCTAAACTTGAGTAAGGCTTTCGACTGCATAGACCATTCAATATTATTGCAAACGCTGTATAGTTATGGCATGCATCCTAACAGCTGCCTAATGTTGATGTCCTACTTAAAAGACAGAACCCAACATGTCCTGCATGAGGGAATTCTTTCTGATCCTGTTGTTATCAACAGAGGGGTGCCACAAGGATCGATCCTAGGCCCCCTACTTTTCCTGATATATATTAATGATCTGGCATATCATATAAGTATGGGCAAAACATATTTATATGCGGATGATACCACAATATCAGTAAGGGAGAAAGACCTCAATGCTCTTATAAGTAAAAAAGACACTTGTACCAATGAGGCAAACGAGTGGTTTTGTAGCAACAAATTAAAATTAAATAGTAATAAAATTCAAAACATGTTACTCACAGTAAAACAAACAGATACAATCGATATAAGTTTTGCAAATACTGTCAAATATCTCGGTATAACGATTGACTCCAACTGTTGTGGAAAGATCATTGTGAACAACTTTCCAAAAAATTATAGGATAGCATATTTGCTTTAAGTAGCCTAGCAAAAAATGGGTCCCACACTGTTTTGAAAAATGCGTATTACGCTTTATGTCACAGTCATATTAGTTATGGTATCGTTGTATGGGGTCATTCCTGCTCACAAGATCTGGTATTTAAGGCACAAAGGAAAGCTATGAGAATCGTTTTCGGTCTTGGATACAGGGATGATTGTCATGAAAGCTTTATCACACACAGAGTATTAACAGTACCTTCACTATATATACTACAGTGCCTTTTATACATCAATTCAATAAATTCAATAAATACACATAAAACACTAGCTCAAAATCACTCGTTTGACACAAGGTGTAAAAATAACCTTTGGACGCCATACGTTAGGCTTAATAGATGCCAGAACAGCTCTTTCTATCACGGATACAGAATGTTCAATAAACTACCGGAATCAATAAAAATACTAGAGTTTAAAAAATTTAAATCGACTGTAAAAAACTTACTCATAAATAAAGCCTACTATAGTAAAGATGAATATTACAATGACACCATTGTATAGCTGTAAAAATAAAATAGTTATTTAGTTTTATGTAGTTTTTAGTATAAAACTCATTACTTTTATTGACCTTATGTACTAATTCTTGTAATTTTCTTAACATACAAATAAATTATTATTATTATTATTATAGGAAGATGATTTCTTGGGTTGGGGACAAAATAAAATGTACTTTTTTTTTTTTTTTTGGTTTTATTACGCGACTAGTTTCGGAACTTTTTGGTTCCTTTTTCAAGCTTTGTAACACACCTAGTACTTGTTGTATTTTAAAACTATCATACGGAGGATGAATTCTACATTAATAACATTGTTCATGATGTTCTTGAATGTTATAATTGTCGTCTATTTTATCTTTTTCAGATTTATTAAATAATTTTAACGTGTAGATTTTGACATTTAACTAAACAATTGTTTTGCATTGTACATTGTAGAGTATTGGACTAAATTAAACAAATTAAAAAGTTTCAATAATGATTTTATTTTTCAAAACATATCAAAATTGGCCTTAATAGTGCTTGTTTTACCACACGACAATGTTGATATCGAAAGAGTGTTTTCAGTTATGATTGGTATTAAAACTAAAAAAGAAATAGATTGTTGTCCGAAACGTTAAGCGATCTCGTTAGAATTAAAATTAATTTATTAAATACGAAACAATGCTATACCACCTTTCCGATTACAGAACTCCATTTAAAAAAATTTAATTCTAATAGGTACAGATTTAAAAAAGAAAACGTGCCTCCTAGCAAAATGATACCGAATCTGATGAAAATTTAGCTTAATTAAATTTATATGTTTAAAACCCCTGGCACTCGTATGTCGCCGTACAGGCGACACAATACGTCTTACCGTTGCGCTCGTGTCGCTGGAGAGGCGACATCGTTTTATCAATGCGCTAGTAGCCCGTATGTGGATTTTTTCCCTGCAGATGGTACGTTTATATAAAAATGAAATTAACAAAAGATAAAATAAATTTCGTTTTGATCTTTTAGAAATATTTATATTATATACTCTCCATTATGTATACATTTATTATTTTGACATTTATTTCCTTGTGTTACAATTACTTTTATTTAATATTGTAATAAACGCCAAACAATAAACTGTGTATTTTGAAAATCTTTACTGTATTAAAAATGCGCAAGCGATATTTATAAATATAGATAAAATTATTAATGAATTGGAAAGTAGTGATGACGAATTTTATATGGACTCGTGTGACCATGAAAAATTTGGTTGCAGTGAAAATAGTGACAGTGATAGTTATGAAGAAAAAGAACAAGAAGTAGAAGAAAATATTAGCAGTGATAGTGATGTCATAGTTAGTAAAATAAGAAGAACAGTAGTACCATCACCAACAAGTTCAAGCAGTTCAAGCGAAGATGAAGATGTAACAGAAAGGAGGGACAATTATGGGCCATGGAAAGACGTCACTATTCAATACAACGTCCCATACAGGATTAATTTTTCTCCCGCTGATAAAACTGAAGGGCCACAAATTCCTGGTAACTGTAAAGTCGCTGCCAGTTGGAAGTAAGACAAAGAATCCGCGATCGTGATTACTTTTATCCTACTTCCAGCTGGGAGCAACTGTACAAAACCTATAGATTTTTCTAATCTTTTTTATTCTGACGAACTTATTGAAAAAAATGTGGAAGAGGCAAATAATTTTGCTCACAATAAAATTGCACAAAAAAGATTATCCAAACGGTCTACATGGCATAGTTGGACCGATCTTACAGTGGTAGAATTTAAGGCATTTCTTGGAGTTCCCAAATATGGGTACAATAACAGTTAATAATTTTGTAACAAGTAAGATGTACGTTATTCAAATTTGGCGGCTTCCCTCTATCTAAGTGAGCCTTGCGCATACGCCTGCGCATAGGTATTGGTACGCAGGGAGTGACGAGCGCGAGTGCTACATTGATGGGAGACAAGAGTTTGCGCTCGAAATTTTAGAAAACCCAGCACGTGGTGTGAACAAAAGTAATGCGGGTGCGTATGTGCGTAGAGTGGTTAAGTTAAGTCACGGGTTAGTGAGCGGTGGAACCGAGTGGTTCAGTGTAAACCCCGTAAACTGTAAAATTGTACATATTGTAAACACAAGGAGAGCAATCATAGTTAGTTTTGTAAATAATAAATCAATTGCATTAAAAACTTATGGGTTTCTTTCCTTTCCCAAAAAGGGAAGTGGCGCCCTTACACCCTACTGGTAACTAACGTCGAACCCCATAGTCGGCACGACCCAACCTGTGCTTGAAACTCCCCCTAGCACGTGGCAATTTGCAAGATTATTGGTCTCAAAGGTTCAACGCCAAAATTGTTTTCTTTAGTAGTATATTTAGAAGGGAACGATTTATGCAAATATTTTGGATCCTTCACTTACACGAAACAGGTATAAACGACCAAAGTCTTAGGGCCAGAACTCAAAAAGTTAGCCATTATTTAAATTTAAATTTTTGCATCAATTCAGATTCAGAGAACATTTTGTTCCGTCAAGAGTAATCTCGGTGGACGAGTCGGTAGAAGGATTTAAGAGCAAAATAAGTTTCCTAATATATAACCCAAATAAACCCACTAAGTAGGGAATAAGAATATATCTACTGGCAGATGCTAACACAGGGTATATATATTCAATTTTGCCATATTACGGAAGCTTGACTTCAGAAGATCTACTCCGACCTGATCTTCCAGTAAGTACAAGAATCGTACTACAATTGAGCGAAAATTTATTAGATAGCAATCCCGGCAGTAAGGGGTACCATATTTATTGTTATTGGCTTGGAAAGACAAAAAGGTCGTCACCGCGCTCAGCAGCTGGGACGTTTCAGGTGTGCAACCATTAAGTAGAAGAGTACGTGGAGGCAATATTCAAGAAATAAACAAACCTACTGTGATTGTAAATTATAATAAATACAGGGTGTTTACGGTTCACCCGTTAGTCTTTAAAAAAGTGATACTAGAGGTGAAAATAAGTAGAATGACAAAAAATCATCTTAGTAAAACTTTCTTTATAAGAGAGTTACAGCCTTTTGAAGATGCTGCCAAAAAGTGTATTTTTAAGATACTATTTCCAAACGGCTTACATTACACTTTTCAAATTTGGTACAGACTTTAATAAATTTTGAATAGGGATGACGATAAACATTGTCTAAACTTTGTAGGGGTTCAAGAAATAAACAAACCTACTGTGATTGTAAATTATAATAAATACAGGGTGTTTACGGTTCACCCGTTAGCCTTTAAAAAAGTGATACTAGAGATGAAAATAAGTAGAATGACAAACAATCATCTTAGTAAAACTTTCTTTATAAGCGAGTTACAGCCTTTTGAAGATGCTGCCAAAAAGTATGTTTTTCGATAAAATTTCCAAACGGTCTACATTACACTTTTCAAATTTGGTAAAGATCTTTGATATTTTGGTAGCCTCTAAAGGGTAATTTTGAATAGGGTTGAAGATAAACATTTTCTAAACTTTGCAAGGGTTAAATATCAAAGCTTTATTCTTTCAAAATAATGTTCTTTACTTTACTTTAGACAAAAAAGATCCTCTTATTTTAACTCGCTAGGATGCACCGTTTGCCCAAAAAACGCATTAAAATTTTCCCTCGCGTACGACCAAAACGCTAATCGGAATACTTTGCTTAGCAACTGGCAGCGTAAACGACACGTTGCTAAGCTTGGCGTTTCCGTCGTCCGCGAATGTTGCGTTTTGTGTGTAAACGGTGCATCCTAGTATAAAATAAAGTAAAGAATATTATTTTAAAAGAATAAAGCTTTGATATTTAACCCTTAGTTTAGAAAATGTTTATCTTCAACCCTATTCAAAATTACCCTTTAGAGGCTACCAAAATATCTCAAAACAAAATAATAATAGATCTAAAGTTTATAAAGATCTGTACCAAATTTGAAAAGTGTAATGTAGACCGTTTGGAAATTTTATCGAAAAACATACTTTTTGGCAGCATCTTCAAAAGGCTGTAACTCGCTTATAAAGAAAGTTTTACTAAGATGATTGTTTGTCATTCTACTTATTTTCATCTCTAGTATTACCTCTTCAAAGATTAACGGGGGAACTATAAACACCCTGTTTATGGGAGGTATAGATAGAGCAGACTCCTATTGTGCTTCATATTGTTTCCTGAGAAAATCATTGAAATGTTGGCGAAAATTATTTTTTTGGGGACTAGAGACAAGCACTGTAAATGCATATTTATTATAAACAATAACTGCAATTAGTCAAAACATACGTCCTATGACACATTTGAATTTTGTTCGAGGACTAAAATTCCTGGGAGACCGTCTTTAACAGATAAAGAGGAGCGGCTTAACAGAAAATTACATATTTTGCGCCAAAATGAAGGAAAGAAAAAAGACTGTTTAGTGTGTTCTGACCGAAAAGTGAAAGGTGGGCGACATGAAATCAGATACATTTGCAGTACATGTACTCGCAAGCCAGGGCTTCATATTGTGGACTGACGCTATCATACAATGGAAAATTATAAAACATAATTATTATATTTACTTATACAAGGTGGTCTGTTTCACCTGAAGAATGGAAATATCTCCAAAAGCTTTGGTACATATGTTTCAATTAAAAGTTTTTGGGTTTGTAGAGAATTTGGCTTTTATTTTCAAGGTCATCTGATGGTAATCTTTTTTTTCAAATGGTAGCCCTAATTTTGTTCTAAATGAACATGTATATTGTTTGCATTTTTCAACCCAAATCTTTTTCTAAATGAACATATATTCTTTGCATTTTTCATCCAGATTACCTTAAAACAAAAACCAATCCAAAAATATCCAGATGCTTTTTAGTTTATCACTCCAAGTTTGAGCAAGATTGTTTGAAACGTTTTTTTAAACCTCTTTCTTTGGTTACATTTTCACTCTTTGGGTAAAATGAACCACTAGTACTGGTACTGAAATATGAGTTAAAATTCTAAAATTTTGAAAAATATAAACTTGTATATACCTATTATACAGATTTTAACTTTCCCTGCCCTAGGCGGTACAGATAAAGATAATTTTTTTATTTCTTTTAGTTTTACGTACTAAACCTGCAACTTAAGGTGAAATATGTTAGAAAAAATATCACTTTGATCGAAAATGAAAAAAAAAATCCGAGTTGAATCATACTTTATTGAAAAATAAATACGAGTTCAAAGGGTTAATAACATTTATAATTAACGTATTTAATTTTTTTTATTTAAAGATAAATATTTATTTGTTTACTGTTTTTAGTTTCCAAACTATAGCTATACTTTTTTAAAAAGTTGAGACTTTTTATGTTCACAAGAATTTGTATTTACATTGTTGGAATTTTTTATTTATTGTTGTCATGCGCACACATTGCTTGCGTTCGCACGTTTACTTATAAAAAAAGCTAAAACCGGCGGTACGTGCTCATGTAACGTACTGGAATGAAACATTCAAGTATAGGAGAAATAACTTGGCGAATGTCGTAAATAGTCTCTTGCCTACTTGATACGAGGTGCTTAGAAGTACCAGAAGGCGTGCCCCACAAAGGAATTTACAAACCCTTTGCCGCCACCGAGGTCCCTCATTTGTTCTACTTGTTTGCGAGCCTTAACGTATATTTTAGTTTTTAAATATATTTACAATTTTATGTATAAATTCTCAAGCCAACGGACAAACTTATTTTTCTCTTTTGTTAAACTTTGCCACATGTTTGTTATTCGCTCTGCGCAGCGATCACTTTACCACATTCAGGCAGTTCTCTCTCGACTGTTGAGAAAGATTGTCCTAAAATACGACTAAAATGTATTAAATAAAGGTCAATCAGAGTTGAGAATTATTGTGTATACCTCATTTAAGTGTAATTAAAAGCCGATTAAAATCAATTGTGTCTTTATATAATTCCACACATCCACCATAAAGCGACGCAACGTCCAACATCAAATCAATAAAGAAAACTAACAAAAACGGTCATCTCAATTGAACCAGGAGAATCATTGGCCGCTACATATTTTGGTCCTTCGAACCGGATGAAATAAAAGGTACATGATATTATTTTCAACTTAACTTTGGATCACTCATCATCGTGGCATTGTTCATGTGAGGAAGCGTTCAAAGTCAATAACAACCGGGGATCGTGCATCAAAGACGAATATCCCACACCATACAGCGCCGTTTGGCCACCAACCAAGCTGAATAAATTACCCAGCCAAAGAAAAACATTTTGTTAAGCAGCTGATCCAGTCATTTGTCATTTCAATATACACGTAAGTCCAATCCTTTATTGTACCATTCATTACTTGCTAATACCTGTGTCAAATAACTCAAAATGGATCCAACATTAAAAGCTCTTATATCAAAACGCACTCCTATAAAAAGTGCATTAACTCGTGCTCTTACATTTTATAATAACTGTTTACAAGATACAATTACCAATGAAATTGCTTACAATCTAGAATTGCGCCTGGCGACAATTGTACCATTACTCGCTCAATACCATGCTATTATGGATGAGATGGAAGCTTTAGATTTAATTAAAGCTGACGAAATGCAAGCTCATGAAACTGAACGTTTGACTTTTGAAAATAACTTCTTTTCAATTCAATCAAAATTTGAAATTACACTTTCGGAATTCAAATCAGCTTCAGGTGCAACTCGTGATAATATTTCAACTTCGTCAATGGCAAATGTAAGATTACCAATTTTAGATTTACCAAAATTTAACGGTTCTTACGATCAGTGGTCACAATTCAATGAAACATTTAAATCTTTAATTCATTCTAACATGTCGCTTGACAAAATGCAGAAATTCCATTATTTGCGCTCATGCCTTTCGGAAGAAGCCGCCAGTACGATAGAAGCACTCGACGTTACGTCCGCAAATTACGAGACTGCGTGGAACTTATTAATCGAGCGTTTCGAGAATAAACGTTTAGCCATTCATAAGCATGTTAGGGCTATTTTCGAGATGAAATGTGTTTCCAAAGAATCCAAATCGTCGTTAAGATTCTTACTTGATGGTGTTTTAACACACCTACGTGCGCTAAAATCATTAAATGAACCCGTTGATCAATGGGATACTTTGTTAATATATTTGATTAATACCAAATTAGACATTGTTACACGTCGCGAATGGGAATCGCAAATAAAATCAAACGAATCACAAACATTCAAAGAATTTTCTCAATTCTTAAAACAAAAATGCGAATTGTTAGAAACCCTTCAAGTTCAAGAATCAAACTTTGAATCAAAAGGTTATGATTCAAAACATAATTATAATAAACAGAATAAACAAAAAACTTCTGTTCATGTAACAACAAACATCATGAATTGTTCATACTGTCGTGGCGCTCACTTGATAAACGCATGTCAAGAGTTTTTGAACTTACCGGTAAACATACGTCTGGATAAGACTCGATCTCTAGGCAACTGCACAAATTGTTTAGGCAAAGCTCATCAAAACAAGAATTGCAAAAGTAAATATACCTGTAAAAAATGTCAAAAACGACATCACACATTGCTTCATTTGGAAGATAAAATTAAGCTTCCAGAGATCGCCGAGCCGATTACTGAAGTATCGCATCATTCTATTTCTAATTCAACGCAGGTATTACTATCCACAGCAATCATAAAACTAATTGATAGATACGGTCAATCACATAATTGTCGTGTCTTATTAGATTCAGCGTCACAATCTAATTTAATAACAAAGAGAATGTCCTCGATGTTAGACTTACCTACGACTACCGTAAATATCACGATCAAGGGTGTCAATCAGCACCAATCCCTAATAAAACACAAAATTGATGTCTGTATGCAATCAAATCATTCTGATTTTTCACTAAACATTTCATGCTTGATCGTACCGGAAATTACCGATAATTTACCACAATTATCATTCAATTCTAAACAAATAAATATTCCTAAAAATCTGCCTCTAGCAGATCCTACCTTTCACTGTAGTACTAAAATTGATATGCTCATAGGTGCTATCTGGTTTGCCAAATTAACTTCAATCGGGTTAATTGAGTTGGGAAAAAACTTACCAACATTACAAAAAACTAAATTAGGATGGGTAATTTCGGGACCTGTGCCAATTTATAATAATGTTGCTAATAACATGACTTTAAGTAACTTGAATATCAATCTAGAACAGCAAATTTCCAAATTTTGGGAAATTGAAGAATTACCAAATAAAGCTAAGTTCTCAAATGAAGAACAGGCGTGCGAAAATCATTTTTTAAATACTACAAGGCGTGACATTGATGGACGCTTTATAGTTCGCATCCCAATGCGTGAAAATTCTGAGCAACTTGGTGATTCTCGAGATTTAGCGTTGAAACGTCTATATTCATTGGAACGGAAATTAGATAAAAATCAAGAACTCAAAGATTCATATTATAAATTCTTGCATGAATACGAACAATTAGGCCATATGTCTGAAATTAACACAGGTGAATTACCACCCAAATTAACCTTTTACTTGCCTCACCACCCGGTGTTTAAAGAAGATAGTACTTCAACCAAAATGCGCGTTGTCTTTGACGGATCCGCCAAATCGGACTCATCCATTTCTTTAAACTCGGTACAAATGGTAGGTCCTACAATCCAACGAGACTTATTCTCAATATTATTAAGATTTCGGCGACACACTATCGCAATTTCAGCGGATATAGCTAAAATGTACCGCCAAATATTAATTGACCCCGATCAAAGGTCATTGCAGAGAATTCTTTGGCGCTACAATTCAAATGGTCCAGTTAAAACATTCAATTTAAACACAGTTACATATGGAACTGCATCAGCTCCATTCCTGGCAATTCGATGTCTTAAACAATTATCCGATGATAATTTACTAACGTTCCCAATATCGAGTTCAATTATTGAAAACGATTTTTACGTAGACGACCTTCTTACAGGTGGCGAATCTGTTAATGAAGTGATTCAAAATCGAATTGATATCACGCATATATTAAAGTCGGCTGGTTTTGAACTGCGCAAATGGACGTCTAATAATTTATCAGTTTTAAATGACACCGATCAACACTTTCCTAATAACCAATCAATTGAGTTATTAGAACCACAATCGGTAAAAACTTTAGGTATATTATGGAATTCAAGTCTTGATACTTTCCATTATTCTGCCAAACCATTTAAAACTACTAAAATAACCAAAAGAACCATTCTTTCGGCTGTTGCTCAAATATATGATCCGCTAGGTTTAATAGCGCCCATTGTTGTAGTAGCTAAATTAATAATGCAGAGTTTATGGGAACATAAATTACATTGGGACGAATCAGTTCCCAGTATTATTTACACAAAATGGTTAAAATTTACAGACGATTTACACCAAATTAATAAAATATCTCCAAACAGACATGTTTTGTCCAGCGACTGCAATTACATTGAATTGCACGGTTTTTGCGATGCGTCCGAGGTAGCTTATGGAGCATGCATTTACATAAAATCCATTTCACGTACGGGCAATGCTAAAATAGAATTAGTATGTGCAAAATCCAAGGTAGCACCTCTCAAAAACATAACCATTCCGAAATTAGAATTATGCGGAGCTTTACTTTTGTCAAACTTGTTGTCAAAGGTTAAATCCACATTAGAGTTAAATTTCGACAAAACGTACTATTGGTGCGACTCAACAATTGTTTTGCATTGGTTAAACGCTCCTTCTGGTAAATGGAAAACATTTGTCGCTAATCGGGTGAGTCACATACAATCAATAACAACAATCAGTGATTGGAGACACGTCCGAACACATGATAACCCGGCAGATTTGATTTCTCGTGGAACTAACGCAGAAACATTACATCATTCAAATTTGTGGTGGTCAGGACCACACTGGTTAAACACTGACCAAATGAATTGGTCTGCGCCTTTTCGCGAAATACCTATTGACTTGCCAGAAAATCGCCAAGTAAAAAATACTTTAAATATCGTTACTCATTTGGACATATTTTCAAAATTTTCAAATCTACACAAATTAACCAGAGTGGTTGCTTATTGCCACAGATTTAAATATAATTGTAGCCAATCATTGGAACAAAGACGAACTGATTGTTTGACCGCAAGCGAGTTAAGTTATGCAAAAATAACTTTAATCAAAATGGTTCAAAACCAACATTTCAATTCTGAATTACACGACTTGAAGTCAAACAAACCAATCAATTCCAAAAGCAAACTGCTTTCGCTAAATCCTTTTCTAGATAATGATCAAATCATTCGTGTAGGTGGACGCTTACGGAATGCAAATATAAATTTCATAAATAAACATCCAATCGTCCTCCCTAATAACAACAAATTTACATACCTTCTAATAAAAAATGAGCATATTAGACAACTTCATTGCGGACCAGAAGCCTTGCTAGCTTCAATTCGAAATCTTTACTGGCCCATTTCCGGAAGAAATACGTGTCGAAAAATTGTTCATGAGTGTCTAAAATGCTTCAAGGCAAAACCGCCCAAACTTCAACAAATAATGAGCGACCTTCCCTCCGCAAGAATAAATCCTGCGCCACCCTTTCACCATTGTGGGGTCGATTATGCAGGTCCATACCTGATCAAAGATCGTAAGGGACGCGGGTCAAAGTCCTCAAAATCATATTTATGCGTTTTCGTATGTTTTACGACAAAGGCGTTGCACCTGGAGTTAGTTTGTGATTTGAGCGCCGACTCATTCATAGCAGCTTTGCGCCGATTCGTGTCTAGGCGTGGAAAACCACAACATATTTACTCTGATAATGGTACAAATTTCACCGGCGCTAATTCTGACTTAAAAGAATTGTCAATATTTTTGAAAAATGACCAAATCAAAAACAAAATTTTTGAATACACCAGTCAAGAAAACATAACTTGGCATTTTATTCCACCTCGTTCTCCTCACTTTGGAGGGCTATGGGAGGCTGGTGTTAAATCCGTAAAATCACATTTAAAACGCGTTATCTTTAACGCATCTTTGACCTATGAGGAGTTTTTAACGTTTCTGACACAGGTGGAGGCGGTACTGAATTCTCGTCCTTTGTCCCCTCTATCCAGTGATCCCAATGATTTGGAGCCATTAACTCCCGCACACTTTCTTATTGGGCGTCCATTGACGGCAATTCCGGATCCTAATTTGCTTGAAATTCAAGAAAATCGATTGTCAAGATTTCAAAGGATTCAGCAGCTATCCCAACATTTTTGGAAGCGGTGTTCGAAAGAATACATCTCACAGCTCCAACAACGGAATAAATGGAAGCGCAACACTTCACCCAATCTACAAGAGAATGACTTGGTCCTTCTACGGGAAGACAACCTTCCTTCTTTAATGTGGCGATTAGGCCGCATAATAACAGTTCATCCTGGTGCGGACGGAATAGTTCGCGTTGTTACGATAAAAACCGCTACTGGTTCATTCAAACGCGCAGTTGCAACTTTGTGTGTTCTCCCCAGTGCTACAGAATAAATTTATCTTGATGATAATAATGTACATTATTGAATATTGTATCACCCCAAATTTATATTAATTTTTTAAAGACACAGTCTTTCAAGGTGGCCGGCATGTTTGCGAGCCTTAACGTATATTTTAGTTTTTAAATATATTTACAATTTTATGTATAAATTCTCAAGCCAACGGACAAACTTATTTTTCTCTTTTGTTAAACTTTGCCACATGTTTGTTATTCGCTCTGCGCAGCGATCACTTTACCACATTCAGGCAGTTCTCTCTCGACTGTTGAGAAAGATTGTCCTAAAATACGACTAAAATGTATTAAATAAAGGTCAATCAGAGTTGAGAATTATTGTGTATACCTCATTTAAGTGTAATTAAAAGCCGATTAAAATCAATTGTGTCTTTATATAATTCCACACATCCACCATAAAGCGACGCAACGTCCAACATCAAATCAATAAAGAAAACTAACAAAAACGGTCATCTCAATTGAACCAGGAGAATCATTGGCCGCTACACTACTTTTTACTAATAATTGTGGATTTAATTGCGTTGTTCAGACCTTGAAAGAACAGAGATACCATGAACTTTCGCATACTCTCTCACTCTGCTCTAAGTGCTGCCAATGTGTCAATCATGCCCTAATCAACCTAAAAGTAGAAAAAAAAACTAAATAATCACTATACATGTTTTTATAACAGAGTATTTTTTAATTTAAAGTCTCTCAAAAATCATTTTATATTTTTATTAATCAATGAGCAAAGTTGTTTTCATTTTATATCTTCCAAATAACATTTTATTTGATTTCACAATAGAACAAAAATAACGTAGAGTACACACCTAACCAAAAAGTTATTTAGAAGATCTAAAATGAAAACAACCTTGCGCATTTGTTAATAAATATATAAAATGATTTTTGGAAGGTCTTAAATTAAAAAATACTTTGTTATAATATTTGTAGTTATTATTTAGTTTTTAGGTTGCATGATTGACACATTGGCAGCACTTACTCAGCTGTCTACAGCAGAGCAAAAGAGATATGCCGAAAGTTCATGGTATCTCTGTTCTTTCAAGGTCCGAACAACGCAATTTGGACGTTTCGTTCGAGAGGTAAAAATTTCAATGATGCCTGATAGTGCAATAAAGTCTTACGATATCCTGTAAAAGATATTTTATTTTTAATTGACCCCCTATTATTACAAATCTTATTACAACTATTTAAACTATAACAATTTAATTTACAGTAAAAGTTTCAGAGCTCCAGAGAACTGCAAATCTTTTTTATTAAATATTTTATAAATTGCATAAAAACGACAACTGTGTAAAAATTGTTTAATTGTAAAAAATATAATTTGAATAAAATAAATATTTAAAATTTAATTTGTAATCAAATCATAACAAATATATATTTAATTGTATAATTTTTATACTATTAAAGTCAATTAATCATAGTAAAGAAATGGCATAGGCAACCACACTACTTAGTTTGTTAGAAACACCTAGGAAAACACTAACATCGTTGTCTAATTGTGCAAAAATTAATTAATTTCAATTGCGATTTTTGGCGAAAGAAGACTACTAACGAGCGATATATTTTACACTATTGTATATTTGTTTCTTATTTATATGTGGTATAAGTTTCATTCATGTACAAAATTCTCCCAAAAATGCTGCTCAGCCAGAAATAACAAAAGAGAACTTGGATTTAGAACGTTCTAGAACTTTAAAATCAATTGAGGTAGGAAAATTATAACATTTGTATTACAAAATATAATACAACATAATATTTTTAAGGTAACCGAAGATCGTCAATTGGAAATCACTGAAACTACGGTAGGGCAGTTTGAAAGTCCTATATATAGATGCGAACGCCAAATAGGTTTACTGCTTCTACTTTTGGGTTGGTTTTTAATCGAGGGAGACTACTTCGTGCCACTCTCTGGATATATCACAATTTTATCTTCCTCTTACACAGTGTTCACTGAACCTGAAATAAAGTTATTAAGTTTAGGACTTAAATACAATTCACATATTTTCAAAAATGTCTCAAAGAACATTCAGTAGGATGCGAGATATTAAATCTCATAGATTGCTTTAAATTAAATGACGATGTCATTAAATCGGAATCCTTAAAAATCTTACAATCGAATAAAGATCATATTGTACTCAATGAAGATGATCATGTATTTAAAATAGTTAAAGATAAAATAGTTAGAGACGGTTTGGTTCTGTCTAAAGCAGACAAGGGTAACACTTTAGTTCTCATAAATGAAGTTGAGCACTTGAACATGGTTGAAACTTTTCTAAATTCTAACAACTTCAAACAAGTCAATCATGATCCATCAATCAAGTTCACAAAACTTTACAATGGCACTATCAAAAATATCACCTCTTCACTATCAAACTTCAAGCGTTTCTATAACATCAACCCAAGAACTCCCAAACTATATTGCTCACCAAAAATACACAAGCTTAACTTAAACAACAACATTGTAGTTGGGAAAGTTCCAGTAAGACCTGTGGTGTCATTTGTAAATTCTCATTGTTACAAATTCGCAAAGTGGCTAAACAACACTATAAGACAAGTAACTAATTTTTCCAATCATAAGAGTATTAACAATTCGTACTCTCTAGCTAATGAATTTACAACTCAATGTTACAAATTAGCAAAAAGGTTAAACAACACTATCAGACAAGTGACTCATTTTTCCAATCATAGGAGCATTAAGAATTCGTACTCCCTAGGTAATGACATTCACAACATGGTCCTACATGATAATGATGTTCTAGTTTCGTTCGATATCGTGAATTTGTTCACCCCAATACCAGTGAAAGATTGTATTAAACTTACAAAAAATTTGCTTCAAAACACACATTTAGACAATACAGAGGTCGATAATTTGATGGAGTTATTGGAATTAAACTTTGGACAGAAATTTTTGTTTTTAACAACAAATTTTATGAGCAAGTGGACGGTCTGGCAATGGGTTCCCCACTAAGCCCTCTCATGGCAGAAATATTTATGTGAGATATAGAAAATAAAATCTTTTCAAGTGGAGGCGAGTATGTCAGTCACGTTAGATATTGGAAAAGATATGTGGATGATATTTTCATCATTTTGAACGGTGAAGATTCTAACTTACGTCATTTTCTTGATCATGTCAACACAATACATCCATGTATTAAATTCACCTTAGACAAAGAACACAACTCTAGTCTCCCATTTTTAGACCTGCTACTTACTAGAAAGATTAACAAGATTGATTTATCAATATATCGAAAATCTAGCGCCACTGACACCACCATAAACTTCAGGTCGAACCATCCACCGGCTCATAAGTTTGCTGCATTCTACAGCTTAGCGAATAGGTTATTTACCGATGAATAAGAACAATTTTGCTGACGAAGTTAATGTTATCAGATATGTAGGTAAATCAAATAATTTCCCAGACAGTGTTATATGAAAACTTATTTTTAAGGTACAACTTAAATTATTATATCACAATTCCTACACAAACACGTCCATTTCTGACAGCATTGAAGAAGGAGACAAAAAAATTTTTTCCTTAACTTACATCAACCAGAGTTCAATACAGTTAGCAAATTTGTTCAAATCATGTGGAGTATCAGTCTCCTTTCCCATTAATAATTTACTGAGTACTTTTAAAAACAACAAACAAAAAAACAACATCATCAACTGTAGCGCTATATATAAGCTAAAATGTAACGATTGTAAGATTGAGTACATTGGACAGACGAGGAGACCTTTCGTTGTCAGATTCAGGGAACACGAGGCTGCAATTAGATTGAATAGACCATCTAGATCTCATTTTGCGGATCACATAGTTTCAACTAATCATGTTTTCAATTTATGAAACCATCCTACACAAAACATTCAACAATTTCATTGACAATATTGAAAACTTAGAAATTATGCGAAGCCAACAAGATGCGGATACAATCAATAACACTTAACGTCCAACTTGAGTCTGAACACGATGGGTTTCTCAAACAGCTTCTAACATTATAAGTCCTTCTTACTTCCAGTGTGTTCACTCTGCAATCCTCATCCAGTGTTTGGTTCGAAAATTTTAACCAGATAACTCATCGAATTGATTTGTCTATCTCAACTTTTATATTACTTTTGAATTTAACTTTTATTAATTGATTTTGTTTTTCACAATTTTAGTCTTGTAGGTACTATAACCTACTGGGTCGCCCTTCAGGAGTCCTTGGTTCGCCTAAAATAAAAATTTAACCTATGTTCTTTTCGGCCTTGAAGAGGATGCTTTGTCCGGACCATGTCCGATCTCTCATCGAGATTGTACTGCTTGAACCCTTGTCTAGCGAATATAAACACTAGAAGAGCACCCGACGTTGGTGGGGCTAACAAGACCAGTTCAAATGGTTTCATGATCGTTGGGTGTCGGACAGGGCCCGGACGACGCACCTTCTTATACTACGACTAAATTTTTTTAACTTAAGAAATTTATATTGTAAGTCTTATTCCAAAAGTGCGCTATTGTAACTAATTAACGCAATTTTGTTAATCAAATGTATAAAACTTTTTTACCTGATCTCACCCGGTATATGTATTTACCCGCTACATGGGGTCAGAATAGCTGTCAACAACTTAAAGCTCTTTATGCGCTCTATGATCAGTAGCTATATAACCCAAGCGAATTTGTTAAAAAATTTGTATCTTTACCAAGACTTGTAACCAAAATGGTGTAAGAGGAAGACAAAATTGTGATATGTAATCTGTGATATTTTCAATAATCCTGTGATAATATGTGATATTAACTTAATTAACAACGTTGTTTTATCAAATTTTAACAGTAATCGTGCATATTTATGTTTCTCTACGTTATTACACGATATAAATTTTCACGTGTTTCAACCTCTTCAATGAATTTTACAACACCAATTTAATAAAACTCTTGGTACATTGATTATTAATTAGAAGGTACGTTTTCTATTCTTTATTAATCAAATTTATAAAATGTAATTTGTCTTTGCAGTGCCTAATGATGCCCTAATAAAGGCGAAACTAGTAGCACATTTCTTGTTTTATTCACCTGTGATATCAGTTGGGATAAGAATCATCCTTGGCTTTTTTAAATATTAAATATTAAAATTTAAATATACTTACAATGCCATATTTAATTAATTTAACTATAAATTTTTCACTTTGTCTAAAGATGAAACAAATGAAACAAATGAGACGAATACTAGAACTCAAATGATCTTCCTGTCATAATATTTCTTCTTATTTGAAATAATGCTTATTCTTAACAAATTTATCATAAAATTGATAACGTATTTATAATGCGAATTATGTGAATTTCAAACAATAGACATCTGTCTAATTTAATCATTCTTTACCTCTAATTTGATCTTGACCTATAATTTGACCTTGACCTCTAATTTGACCTTGACGTTGAATTGGACATTGACCTATAATTTGACCTTGACCTCTAATTTGACCTTAAACTTGTCCTCTAATTTGACCTTGACCTCTAATTTGACCTTGACTAATAATTTGACCTTGACCTCTAATCGAACCTTGACCTTAAGATTGAATTTGACCTTAACATCTAATTAAACTTTGACCTTAAGATTCAATTTGACCTTAACATCTAATTAAACTTTGACCTTAAGATTGAATTTGACCTTAACATCTAATTAAACTTTGACTTTATGATTGAATTTAACCTTGGCCACTAATTTGACCTTTAACTTGACCTCTAATTTGACCTTGACGGCAAGTGGTGGGGAGAATAAAATCTTGGTAGGCGGAGTGGGGGTAATGGTGGCATATGGAAAAAGGTAGGAGAAGGGGGAAGATCCAGTATGCACCCTTTTCCTCTACTCTCTACTTAACTGAAAACTTGTGCTTGTACATCCAAGAGGTTCCATAAGTATTACCTTACACCTTATATGTTTTCTTTTATTTATTAGTTTTTTTTATTATTTTGTAGATCTTTAATAACTTAAAGTATCTCTGAAGATGAGGAATCATATCCTCGAAATGCATTAGATATTTATCAAATATATGTAACTGAGGTTGGTTTTAAGACGTTGTTTTATTACCCTATTAAATTAGAAGAACGATACAGAGCCCGCATAACTACACAGATGGGGCCATTCCACGATCCCAGTTCCTGATTTTCTCAACTCTGCAGATATCCATCAACTTAGGAAGACAGATCTAAACATCTGAGATCATAAACTCCTATAAAACGAGTCATCTCCCACCCAGCGTAGTGGCGCTCAAGGTTCTAGCAAGCAACCTTGGGAAACTTAAAGGACGAACTAGAGAAAAAGGGAGAGGTCTGGCGATTCAACTTGAAGACCTGTCAAAGCACTATAAGCTCCCAATAACAAATTGTGCCTTTGCGGGCAATAACTTAACAATCCATACACATAAATCGAATCGGTGACTCTTGGAAATTATTTGAGCTGATCACAGTCAATTACAGGCGTAAACCTACGACACTGCTGGTTGTTACAAAATGGATTGTGTTACATTCCAAGAATTTCATCGGACCCAGTTTATGGACCGCAGTGTACCTACAAAATGTTTCAGCGAACCACCGTTGAAGAACTGGAAGAAGCTTGCCCTTTGCGATGCCACAACACCCAGTCCATGATAATCACCGAGGCAACAAACAGCATGTTTATGATCACCCACGCTCGGAAAAACACATATATTCAGTGTGGAAAGGCAACGACGTTCCTTTTAACAAACATGTACGATAACGATAACCCTGGCGCTTTACGGACCAACCCCCTTTATCAGTGCACTCTTATTACCAACGGTCACATTATGGTACATCACCGGTATTCCTATAACGGCCGGAGCGGGACAGAAGTAGAAGTCGTTCACCACCTGCCAGCTTTATGGACTAATTTAAAGTCGTTTGTCCTGAATCCTTCCTATCCTAACTATCCTATCTTCAAAGTCTTCTGAATGCCTGAATGAAACTTAGACGTTATAGATGCCCAATCGTTCTCGGACTGTTATGGGCACTCCATCCTTTCGTTGATGATAAGGTGAAATGGGTTTCTCAGAGCCTTCATAGCCTACCTACTCTGCAGAAATCACTGGGCACACCCCGCTGTTATGGACGTCCCCGTTAGACCATTAAAAAGCATGATGGATCGGCAAATTGATTTGCAGTAGAACAGATAATTAAAAAGAAGGTATCTAGATACCAATTAAATGAGTTTAATGGTCGTCTGTAATCAATTGTGCTGACCAACCAATGTTCGGCAATAAGAAAATAGAGGTGAAGGAAAACGACAGTTGAGTGAAAACGTTAAGTGAACGGTCGAGTCCCAAAAAAAGTACCAAGACAGCCTACCCGTTTATGATAAAAATATAAGTTGTAAATTTCATAATTTAAGTATATGTAATAAGCTTAAATAAATATGTGGTATTAATGTAACTTGTGACTTTAAATTTCTGGCTACAAAACGAGATGATACCCTAAAACAGAGATGAACTAAAAAATATAATTAACAGTCAAAACCTGATCGTGATGTTGGTATGGAGATTCACATTATTAAATTTTTATAGGTCATTTAAGCAGTTTTATAACAATACACATAATCAAAATTCAATCAAAATGATTGCTGACATAATAGAAATTTAAAGCTAAGCGTAAATTAAGAAAGGGAGATTTAATGCGATTCATTAATAATTTATCAAAATTAAACAGTACTGTACTGGAAAATAATGAATTACCACAATTAGAGACGCCCCTTCTGAATTTAGAAACTATATTTGAACAATACCAATATCGATGAAGAACGAGGAAATTGATGAAAAATCAGGCTGATGTAAAATCCAAGAAATTTCCTAAAATGTGTTTGCCATTATTTAACGGGGATTTTGAATTTTTTTTGTCATTTCGCGAATTGTTTACAAGTCTTATAAATCACAACGAACATATAAGCGATCTTCAAAAATTGCATTACTTAAAAACGTCTTTAATAGTTCCCACACTAAAAGTATTAGGTAATATACACAACAATTCCGATACCTATCAGGAAGCATGGGAAACTCTTTGCGAAAACTTTGAAAATATTGAAATGTTAGCAGTCACCTAGAGAAAATTTTAAATATTGCAAGAATTAACCGCGATCTTCTTCCGAAATTCGTTCAATGATACGTGTCATCCAAAACAATATAAACTCTCTAAAAATTTTAAAATTATCCATTGAAAGTTGGGATTTCATGATAATTCACGTAATTAGTTAGTTTTTAGATCAAAACTGAATTCAATTACTTTTCGTGAATGGGAAACCACCAAAAAGTGAATCTCTAGAATTTTTAAAGCATAAGGCAAACATATTACACAAAATGCAATCTCAACCCCAAATAATTCGGGAAAATAACGAAAAGGTCTCTGCCTCCGAATACAAACCTCATTCTAAAACATAACTTTATCAGGTTCCAGCAGATCATTCGTGTCAACTTCAGAAGTGTGATCCATTTGGGAACAATGTATTGACAAGAGAGCTAAAAACATCTACCTTTTTCCAAGTTTTCCAAACATAAATAAATAATAATTGTTTTCAGGCTATTTTTCAAAAATTACCTTGGTGGGAACTAAAAGTGTTTTGAAAAATAAGTCTGAAACGGTTTCAGGGTTTTTTTCAAAAAGTATTTGTTTTCTAAATAATGTAATGTTGTTATTAAAAGGTTCTTAAATCCATACACCAGATAGATTTAGTTTCTTTATTCTTCACGCATACAACTTAAGACAATTGGACTTGTCTTCACAATTATTACCTTAACACTCATTACAGTTCAACTTGATTAACTAATACTAACTAAGCATTTCCCACTCTACTTGTCTTATGCTACCACTACACCTCCATTGGGAAATTTAAAAGAATTTGTTTAATTTTTTTTTTTCTTTTTGAAATAAATTCTTTTGACTATAAATAATTACCTTTATTTTACTACTTATTCATTTAATTCTTAACCTACCATAACTATACTATTAATTACAACTTAATGTGAGCTAATCACATTTTTTTATAAATGCTACTCAAGCGAATTCTTTATACCCGACAAGTTCATGTTTTGATTACAATTAGATACATAAGTTTATTTTTTTTTTTTTTTTTTTTTTTTTTTTCACACAAAATATGGTTTTGTTCTATTTTTATGCACAATCAATTCCTTTTTATTTTTTAACTCTATCACGTTTGGTTCGCACTCTTTTATCACTTTATACGGTCCTTCATATACCGCACTTAGTTTATTTCCCGATTCACTTTTTAATAAAATTAGGTCATTTGCTTTATAATTAACAGGATTTACATTTTTATCATACCTAGTTTTCCTATGAGTCTTACTTTTAATAAGGTTATTTCGAGCATCTATATTTGCTCTTTGCAACCTATATTTTAGTTCTAAGGGATAATCGTTAAAATTATACAATGGATCGAACTTATTAGTCAAATTACTTGGTAACGTACATACTCTTCCGAAAACTAATTCGTATGGTGTATATTGGGTTTCTGTATGAACAGTTGTGTTATATGAAAAACACCAATAGGAAATCCACGTGCTCCATGAAGAACCTTGCGTACTTACTAACGTCCGTAAATATGCTCCTAATACTTTGTGGGAATTTTCTAATGATCCTATGCTTTCATGATGATAAGCCGTGCTTTTTAATTGATTAATGTGCAATAATTTACATACTTCTTGCATTGTTTTTGCAATAAATTCTGTACCACGGTCAGTTGCGATTTCTTTGGGTATTCCGTACCGTAATATAAAATTTTCGACAAAAGCCTTGGCAACTGTTACTGCGTCTTTTGATTTGAGAGGATAAGCTTCTACAAATTTTGTTAGTTCACATTGGAGCGTTAATATATAAGAGAAGTCGTTATCATCTGTTTCAATAGGTCCAACGATGTCTAAATACACTTTTTCGAAGGATGAGCTAGCTGTAGATGTTATGCACATCGGTTCCTTGATGTACCTTTGGTATTTATTCCGTTGACAGCTATCACATCTTTTAACATAATTTGTTACATCTTTTGTCATACCTGGCCAAAAATAATATTTTTTAATATTGTTTACCATTCTTTTAATTCCTGCATGTCCGCTAGTTGGTAGTAGATGAAAATCATTTAAGATAACCTTTTTGGTTTCTTGGTCTATTACTCTTGTTACTTCTTTTATGATACATAAACGGGGACCGGTCCATTTGCATTTTCTTCCTATTCCATTGGCCAATTCATCAATCATCTTCTTATTTTTGTCATTCTTTATTATAACTAGTTCTTTTATATTCATTTCTTTACATAAAATTTCCAAATCTCTCAACAATACGTCTCGCGTCAGTGTTGATCGAGTTTTTGGATTTATAAAAATTGTAAGAAGTGACGGTACAAATATTACTATATTTGATTTTGTAGCTACATGATTTAAATTTCTCACTTTATCTATATTTTGGTTAAAATCTATTATTAATTCTATTCCTTCTTTTGGTTTTTTAAGAATTTCCACTACATTTGGTTGCGCAGGCCAAATTTTTGTAGAGTTATCCTTTCTTGTTGTTACGTTAGTATTTTCGTCTAAATCCTTAGTTTTTCCTTTGCTCATAGCCCTTGTCATTACTGCCATTAAATTTTCATTCATATCTTTCAGTTCACTCGATGTCACAATCACTCTCGATAATGCGTCTGCAGCTGCATTATCGGTTCCTCTTACATACTCAACATGAAAATCATATTCTTCGAGACACAAGCGAAATTTTGTTAACCGACTGGATGGATTATTATGATTAAATAAATATATAAGTGGTTTGTGATCAGTAAGTATTTTGAAATGTCTTCCAAACAAATATGGACGGAAATGTTTCACGGCCCAAACGATGGCTAATAATTCCTTTTCAATAGTCGCATAATTTAATTCAGCTTTATTTAAGCCTCTGCTAGCGTAAGCTATTGGTTTGTTGTTTTTGTTTGATAAAACTGCTCCTATTGCCATACCTGATGCATCTGTTTGAAGCCTAAATTCGTTAGTTTCTGAAAAATCAGGATATTGTAGAATTGGGGGTTGCATTAATGCAGTTTTTAGAAAAGTGAATGATTTTTGACAATCATTCGTCCATTCAAATGTAACATATTTCCTACTTAATTTGTTTAAAGGTGCTGTTTCTTCTGCGAAATTTGGAATATATTTCCTATAATAATTTGCAAATGCCACAAATCTTTTAACCTCATCTGAACTTGTTGGTACCGGATAATTTTGCATAACTTTAATTTTATCAGGATCCGGTAGAATTCCTTCTGAGGTTATCATATGACCCAGATATAATATTTCTTTTTTCAAAAATTCACACTTTGATGGGTTCAGTTTTAAGTTAACTTTCCTAAGTCTTTCAAAAACTTTAATTAAATTATTATTGTGATCTCGTAAATTTCTACCAAAAACAATTAAGTCGTCTAGGTATACAAAACATTTTTCGTAATTTAGACCTGACATTGCTACCGTCATAAGTCTCGAAAAATTACTAGGACTTATTTTTAAACCCATTGGTAACCTCTTCATTTGATATTGACCCCGATTTGTTGTAAATGCTGTACGTGGTCTACTTTCAGGATCAAGTTCAACTTGATTATATCCTTGACTTAAATCAAGATGACTGAAATATATAGCGCCTGATAGGGAATCCAGAATTTCACTAATATTTGGTAAGGGGAATTTATCATCTTGGATTCGTTGGTTTAACAACCTGTAGTCTATTACAATTCGCCATTTCTTCTCGCCGCTATTATCCATCTTTTTGGGTACAATAAGTAATGGTGAAGACCATTCGCTCTGTGCTTCTTCGATTATGTCATCTTTAAGCATTTTATCAACTTGCTTTCCAATTTCCTCTTTAAAAGCTTGTGGTAGTCTGTAGGGTTTTACATATACTGGGTTAACATCCTCTTTTAATTTTATGGATTGACTATAGATGTTTGTTGTTGTTAGTTTATCTTCAGGCAAATGAAATATATCCGCAAACTTGGCACAAATATTTTCAACCGCTACTTGTTCTTCTTTAGTAAGATCCTTCAAATCAAGAACGCTGAAAAGTTTCTTAATCCGATTGACTGTAGTAGAAGTAGTATTAAAGCTACAAATGTTGTATTCGCTTAGATTTTGTAGATGTGGTATACAATTCGTCAATGAAACCTCTTCTTCTCGTGTATTAAGTATTTTAATTGGAATTTTTCCATTATTCGGTTTCGCCACACTTCCAGCCATAAATACACCCAAGCATAACTCTTTCGGGACAACCACACATTCATTTTTCATAGTGGTGGAAACATAATGTATAATTTCATATCTAGGTGGAATTGTTAAAATTTTATTATTTCCAGAATTAAGGGACAGGCTAATTTCTTCCCCCTGATTATAGAGCAATAAATTATTTTTCTCAAAATTTATAATACCCTTATATTTAATAAAAAAGTTTTGTCCAATTATTCCTTGAGATGAACATGGTAAATTTTTAAACACGTAAAATTTCTCTTGAAAACATATTTTACCAATATTAAGTTTTAAATAAACATAACCTTCTGATATTACCTTTCCTCCAATGCCATTAATTTTAATTATATCTTTCTTAATTAATATATTACTACCTAAACATTCATACTTGATTGCACATACAGATGCACCCGTATCAACTAAAAATTTTAAATTTTTATCATTCACACAAAATGTTACCTCACTCATTCCCGAACACATATAAATATGATTAGTTGACTTTCTCTCGAAAAAAATAATTTAATTCATCTGATGCCTCTGTGTTTTCCGACTCATTTGAATTATTTCCCGCGAAATAAATATTATTTCTTCCCCTATTGTTTTGATTTTGTCCTCTTGATCTTCCTCCTCTATTATTGTTGTTATTAAAAGTTCCTCGTTGAGTGTAATTATTAGAATTTCTGCCATTAAAATTCGAAAACGGTCTTCCTCTTTTAAAATTCCGATGTGAATTATTTTGACCTCTGTTGCTTCTATTTGAGTAATTATTTCCTCTAAAACCTCGTTGATAGCCTCTTCCTCGACCAAAACTTCGTCCTGTAAAACTCATCACTTGATTATTCTCATTTCGAGATATTGTTTCATCTTGTGCAGTTCTTATCGCATCTTTCAATGAAGTAAAATTTCTTGAGGAAATTATTGTACTAAGTTTTTGGTTCCTTAAACCATCAGCAAATCGTTTTATTGCATTCTTTTCATTTATCGGTTTTAAAATTGAAAATGCATTGTTATCTCCGTTAGCTTGAGCAATAGTTAGATCCACGAATAATTCCTCCAATTCACTACCAAACTCTTCAATAGATTTATCTCCCTGTCTTGCGCGAGTTAGTTTTGTTTGTAGCGCTGTATCCGATTTTTGGGTTAATAAATTTCTTTTTATATCCGCAATTAACAGTTGACAAGAAGCGTAAGTCGTTGATAATCTTAATTTAGCACTCGGCGATAAGCGCGTTTTTAAAACAAAATTTATTAATAATGGTTTATCATCATCATCAAGCATTGAATCATACAATTCCACTGCGTCTAATAATTGCTGCGTTTTTTGTTCTGTGCCATCCATAGCTGGCAAAAGACTAACAGCCGTTTTTAAATCAAAAGCAGCCATTTTCGTAGTATCAAGGTCCTTTTGCGAAGCAAAATCTAAAATTTTTTGATAAACACTGTTTATTGATTTTTGTGTTTCTGTAACTTTTACTATATCCGAATCGTGTAATTCAGAATGATTAATTTGATCATTAATTTGACTAATAATTTCGGTTATAGGCTTATAAATTAATTTAGCTTCGTTTATTTTCTGATTTAATATTTCACCTTTAGTACGTCTACTTGGCCCTATCTTAACTAAATATGTTTTAATTTTATTTAAATCATCAAGTAATTTTAATAGTTTATTTAAACCCATTAGAAAATCCCTAATAATTTTACTAAAAATACAATTAATATCTTAATATTAAGAATCATCAATAATTTAATCTTAAGCAACTTTGTAATTATTTTTAAAGAACAACAATTAAACTAGAACGATAATTTTGTAAAATTGGCGATTTCAACATTGTTACCCAAATCACTCTGTTGATCCTACTTTGAAGTTTGACCTGCAGTTTCGTCATTCTCGCCTTCAATGATGTCCAAGTTCCATTGCTGAGTTTGCTGATTCTGCATTGTTACCAATTACACAGTTGACACACTTTATATTTGTTTATAATTATAACTGAAGTCACTTACACAATACTTTTAATTTTTATTAATTAGTTTAGTTTATTTTCGTCGATTTTTTTTTTCCACAATATTCCACTGAATAGCACTTTTTCTTGTTGTTTACTCTTAAACTTCTATTGTTTGAGATTTTTTCAATTCACTCTTGTTAATTTCTTGCCTTATCATTTTCCTAAGGAAAGTTTTACACTTTTTAAATATAATTCCAAAAATTACAATTACCACAATCACCAAAAGACTAATTAACAGCCATTCTGTTAGGTTTAATTGTTGGGAGACTTTGGCATCCCCACTTGCAGTTTGAGCGATTATAACTTCTTCTTTTGACTGTGTTGATCCCATTTTTATTTAAGTTCTTTTTTTTTTCTCTACTTTCTCTTAACTACTGGTAATGGTGTGGCAGGATCGCCATGTAATGTTTTATTAAAAGGTTCTTAAATCCATACACCAGATAGATTTAGTTTCTTTATTCTTCACGCATACAACTTAAGACAATTGGACTTGTCTTCACAATTATTACCTTAACACTCATTACAGTTCAACTTGATTAACTAATACTAACTAAGCATTTCCCACTCTACTTGTCTTATGCTACCACTACAATAACCTGGGTGGAAACTCTTAATTGGGCCACCCCGTATGTAAAATTTAATGACCTAGTTAGTTATCGAATAAAGCTTAAGCTTGTATCGATTAAACTTGCAACGTCTTTTCTGTGCTTTTTAAAAATCTGATCGTCGGCCCGAATTCCAAAATTGGCGAATGCGGTAGGATTCTGCCGTTCTTTAGTGAAGTTTCTCGACAATCGTGTTTCATCTTCAAGAACAATTTTGGTTCCAACCATCAACGCAGATTCAATCTCAGATCGGAACCAACGAAAGTTTGACCACCAGAATTAAGACAGCGAGAAAAATTCAATCTCTCCAGATAATTTGACTGACAAGATAAGCATTCATTTTTAGATAATACTTTACAATTAGGTCAATTAATTTTAAAAGTAAATAGCTTAAATAGTAACGAAATGACCCATACTCACGCAGCAGTCGCCGCAGATGTTCCCTTTGACTACCAATTATTAAGACCCAATGTCGAAACAATACCAACATTTGTCGAAAGTAATGAAATTAACGAAATTTTGATTTCGCCTTACCTCCTTAGGGAATATCGATATTTAAATAACTTTCAATTAATAATTTTTTAATGAAAGCTGTAATCAGCAAGCTGCGGGGTGCACTCATTGCAATCGGATCTCGAACAGAGCGAAGAACGTAGGATGAAATTAGAACTAACCTACGTCCACGTTTTGGTCTAGTTTAGGATTTATTAAGTTTAAAACCTTTAAAAAACAAAATACCATTGGATTGTTCTGAGAGAATTCAATTAGCACGTAGCAATTGAGCATCCAAAATTAATTCCATGCCAGACGATGAGTTAAATAACAACTCCAAAATCATACATTTTCTGCAATATTTCAAGAGGTTCATGGTTTAATATTGTGGCATTGACTGGATTGTGGTTCACTGTAATCATGCTTGCATTTTATTTGTTCCATATCATAGAAAAATTCTTTAAAATTCCTTGGCTGAAGATTGAGTTATTTTTTTGTGGTATATGGGTTTTCTTCTACCTCATTGCCTCTACTCTAGCCGTTACTTTTGGAGATGAGGGATTCATAGTTGCCGTATTTTATCGCGAAAACAATTAAAATTAAGGTCTGTTTATGCTGGTACATTTAACATTTAATTTAAGATTTACCATTTAACACTTAACATGTAAGGATAGTCTAGGATGTATGCAGAAAATTAAGATTTAACAAGTAAGACTTCCTATTGGCTGGAATGTGTCATGCGCAGACGGTTGACGCTTGTACTGTACCATAGATAAAATAGATGTCTATCTGGGATATAAAATTTTCGGACCGCAAAACTAGCGCCATCGCGTAGATTCCCCCCGCACTTTTGACAAGTAACGGGGAAATTAAATAATTTTCAAATATTTAAACATTTATTTAATGTTCCCTCTTTTTTAAACATTGTAGTTTACAATATTTAATAAGAAGTAAACATTTTTCTGCTCTTTATCTCTTAGCTGTTTTAACGAAAAGAAAAAATATAATTAAAGGGTTAATATTTATTTATGTTTCTGTCTATTTACTACTCAACATATGTACATCTTATGGATACTTACAAAATGTTTAATAGGTATTTAATTTCAATAATAAAAAAGTTTATAAAAGCACTGGTGATATTCACAGAGTTCAAATGTAGTTGGGATACTTTCTTTTTACATCGGTTGCAAGTCACTTATACAAGTTGTTAATAGTTCCTTGAGTATCAGGCCATAATACTTTAATTTTAACAAAAAAACACACCGAAAAGTCCCATAAAATAGGAGCTAAATCACAAACATTTTATCTATGCACAAACAGAAGTATGACGGTGACATTTGCTTCCATAGATTACTATAAATATTTTTAAACTAATGAAAAGTAAAGTAACATTTCAAAATAAATGGGATATTTCGTCTTTACTTTTTAGTGGGTACTTGAATAATTTATCCATATCATCGTAAGATTTTATTTTATATTTTTTTGATTAAGGGGAAGTATAAAGGAATGTAAATAAAGTTGCCTAAAAAACTAATAAAACAGCGCCATCGCGTAGATTCCGCGTGAAACATAGGGGCAAAACTTTTTATATGCGAGATATCCACCCTTGTATTGTACTATCAATGTCAAATTTGATGGTTATGTTGTTGTTTCCAGTTATCTCTGTTTGTTTAAACATACTTCGTTTGTACAGTGTAGTTTTAAATAGTTAAATATTTTGAATTAAAATGGATGATATTTTTGATATTATTAGACTGATGTTGCTTTCAACTTATTTTTCACTTAAAAATAAAAGACAGCGACGACTCGAAGTGCATCCTAAATGGAGAGGAAGAAATATACCAGAATGACCCCAAAATTATTTAAGATGCTGCTTGACTTGGTAGAAATTAAACTTAAGAGCAATTATACCGGTGCATTTTTAGACCTTTGCTTCGGTAGTCCTGGACGCTTTATTTTTTAATATTTTTTCATTTTCTTTTTTTTATTATAAAGTACATTTATCAACCTTTCGAACGGACTGACTCTTTTTTTGATATTTTGATTTATACTCTCTTAATTCACTCTTTAATTATGTGTAAAATGAACATATTTTAAAGGAACATATCTACTATAATTTTAACTATTTTTTTAAAATGAGTCTGCCCGTTCGAAAGGTTGATGAATGTACTTTATTATAAAAAAAAGAAAATGAAAAAATATTAAAAAATAACGCTACCGAAGCAAGTCGTGTTTTGCGTAATAATAATGCAGATTTTATTTTCGCCTGTCTGCAATGACGGCACCTGCATAGAGGTTCGAGGCGGGTCTTAGCTTGGTACAGTCTCAACTTCTAAACGCATGAATGATTCTTACCGTCCACAAATCGCAATTTGGAAACACTATCAGTTCTTGCAACTTTGCTTTCAAGTAACTTGTTGTTAGTGTGTCTCTTGCGATTTTTGATTAATTACTTCTATATACGACGACCTTTGGCTTTTGATTTTTGGAACATTCTTTGATTTCTGGATAATTGATACTTGAATTTATACAACGACTTTGGCAATTCTCTTTTGATTTCTCTCTCTATATTAATTGATTTGACGACACTTGGATTTTTTCTTGGACCTTCTTTATTTGAAAATTAAAAATGAGCAGCAAATTCTATAAAAGAAATTCAGGAAATTCTTCCGGCTTGATTAAAGCGAGGCAAAATAAATTGAAAATATTTACTGCTGGTATTATCAATGATTGCGTTACTTCTGCTATGGTAAATATTAATAATAAATTAAACTTAAAAAAAAAACTGAAAACATTTTTAATTTTCTGGGTAAACGCTATAACTATTTATGTTTCCGAGCTTTCACATTTCAATATTGTTTATAATTTAGAAAAATAAGAACGTAATTTTTAAAACTTTAAAAAATGTCTCATTTATTATTACTTTTCTTAAGAATTCAATTTCATCATTCGATTTAACAATAATTATTATAAACTATTATATTTAAAAACATTTTGAATTTCCAAAAGTTATATTACTTCTTTGGAACTTTGGAAATGCTAACGTTAAAATACCGAGTGCAAGGGAAACATGGGGCTACTATGTTGTTATTTATGAAATTAAAAGTTAGTTTAAAATTTAACTTTGTTTAATGTTTCAATACAAGGAGGGATCGGTGCCCTCCTCGTCACTTGTAAAATATTAAAACATGAATTGCTTATCAAATTATCTAATAATTATATTTTTTTGCCCAAGGACTAATACAAAACCCTAATTGTTTGTTCGTAGTTTAAAACAATTTAAATAAATAAGTTCGTTTTTGATATTTTTTAATTTTTTTTTTGAAATCTGAAGTTGATAAAAACTACGAAAACATTCTAAATAATACAAATACCTAAAAAAAATGTAATTTCTAAAATTATTCAAATAGTTTTTGAGATATTATTTTTTTACTTTTTTACTAGCATTTTTGTAAATAAGTCTGTTTGTTTAAATACAAAGATGTCGTGTCACTCGTTTTATCGAATAATCGATGTTGTAAAAATTATTATAGAGGTGCACCATGTTTCGTTTATACTCTGTATACATAATACAGGGTGTAATTCTAACATGGAATAAATTCAGTATTTATTGAACTGTACAATTTAGAGAAATACGCTCGGACAGGTCAACTAATATTATTAGTAGACGTCATTTTTAGCTCGTTAAATTTTTTTTTATGTCATCACAAAGGCCCTATGACGTCATCGGTCTTTTCTTTAAATAGCAACCCCAATTTTTTATTTTTTTTTAATTACAACTGAAAATGAATACCTATGCAACATTTTATTGCATTATTGTAAGCCGTTTTGAAAAAAAAATGTAAATAAATCAAACATTTTATTGAAAATTAAAATTAATTCAATTACTTAGTTGTAAATAAATTTAACATTTTATTAAAAAATCCGAATTATTTTATTTATTTTTATTTTTTTATTTTTTCTTGTTACAATAAATTGAATTATTAATTTCTCCAAAACGACTTAACATAATGCAACAAAATTTTGCATAGGTATACATTTTAAGGTTTAATTTAAAAATAAATGAAAAAAAAATAGAGGTTGCTATTTAAAAAAAAGACCGATGAGGGCCTTATGTGATAACATAAAAAAATTTTAACGAGCTAAAAATGACGGCTACTAAAAATATTAGTTGACCTGCCCGCGCTTTTTTTTTAATTGAACCGTTCAATAAATACTGAATTTATCCCATGTTAGAATTAAACCCTGTATAATTAAAAATGTTTATCAGTTTAAATAAATAAAAAATTAATGAAAGAATTAAATATAAATACATGTTTATAGGATTACAGTGATTCTAAAAATGTAAATACGGAACAAATACAGGACCAGGTTTCTCAAGATACAAAATCAACAGATATTTTCGACTCGATTTTGCAATCTCAAACGTTTATCCATAATAATATTGATAATGCAGAAGTTATTTCTAATAATTGCGGCGCAGAATTTATTTTAGATTCTGATACTGATATATCAATTGAGGTAATATATTTTTAGAAAATCATACAAAAATGCACAATTTAACATAACTTTCTTGCAGAATTACCCTTTAAATAAAACGGTTGTTCAATCTGATTTAGAGGAACCATTTTCAATTGAAGGAAATAGAATTATAGATTTGCAGTACTTTTGGGAACAGTTGGTTCCTATTTGTTCGCATAATACGCTATTTGATTGTTCTATTTCAAACTTAAAATTTATAACCGAAACAAAAAATGGATTAAATTCAAAGTTTATTTTAAAATGCAATATGTGCAATGAAATTTTTAGTTTACGTACTAACAAGGAGAACTTGAATTTAGATTCGGTTCAAGGCGCTATGGCTATTGGTACTGGTCACTATAATATGGAAGAAGTCTTTTCCGTTTTAAGCATTCCATATATGTCAGTAAGTTTGTACTCCAAGTCACATGACATTATATGCGATGGTTGGGAAAAAACAGCTCGAGAAGCAATGCAATCAGCTGTAACTGAGGAAATTGAAAATGCTGTTCAAAATGGTGAGGTAGATACTGACGGGACTCCATTGTTAACTGTTGTCGCTGATGGGTGTTGGTCCAAAAGATCTTACCGATCCAATTATAGTGCACTTTCAGGAGCAGCAGCAATAGTCGGTCGATATACGGGAAAAGTTTTATACCTAGGAGTGAAAAATAAATTTTGTACTTTCTGTAACAACAAAACGTTATCCAACACCGCCCATACTTGTTTCAAAAATTATGAAGGTAGTTCCACTGGTATGGAATCTGAAAGTTTGGTTGAAGCCTTTAAAGTTAGTGAAGAAATGTATGGTGTGCGTTACTCCAAGTTTATTGCTGATGGGGATAGTAGCACTTACCGAAAAATTCTAGCTGCCCGACCATATAAACATCTCACAGTGGAAAAAATATAGTGTCGTAACCATTTATTAGGAAATTACTGTAATAAATTAAGAGATGTTACCAAGGATACTAAATACCCTCTTCATTTAAGGAAACAGATTGCAACTAGAATCCTTAGACTACGTACTGCTGTTGTTTCTGCAATTGCATTTCGCAAAAAAAGTCAATGTCAAGATGCAGCAAAACTTTTAAAAACTGACATAGATAACAGCATTTATCATGTTCTAGGCGATCATAAAAACTGCGGTGAATACTTTTGTACCAAAAAAACTGTCGGCGAAGAAAATTTACTAGGCCCTATGAAAGAAAATACAGGACCCATTGATAAACTTACGGGTATTATTAGTGCACTTTCCAACCACAGTAAAAGTTTATTGGCAGATGTGGACTCAAATATAGTGGAACAATTTAATTCCATTATATGTAAATTTGTGGGCGGAAAAAGAATAAATTTTTCCAAAAGAAGATCGTATACTGGCAGATGCAATGCTGCAGTGGTATCTTTTAATACTAAAGCTCCACATTATTCTGTCCATAAAACGATTCATGGTAAAAGTCCCAGCAAAATCCTTATAAGAATGGAGGAAAGAAGACGGCGAAAGGTGTTACTTTGGAAACAAAAGGCAAAAAATCAAAAAAAGGATAAAAGAAGAAACAAAAAATTAAATAAACAACAAGATAAAGATTTAGATTATGGGGAACATTGCTTAAAACCGGATTTAGACACCGACATTTTTGAAATGGAGAAAGAAAAGTTTTTAAAAGGTTTAGTAAGAACAGACCAAGAAATTCAGCGTTTGGAGAGATCTACCCTTCTCCAATCTGAAAATTCAACATGGATTGAAAAACGTAGAAAACTTTTAACTGCCTCTTCATTTTTCTTGGTTTGTAATAGAAGAGAATCGACGTCGTGCAAAAACTTAGTAAAATCTCTTCTGTACAACACTCAAATTTATGCACCTTCTTTACAACATGGAAAGGAAAATGAAGAAAAAGCTTTAAAGTGTTTGTCCGAACAGGAAAATATTGTCATAAAAAAAATGGTCTTTTTATTGATAGGCAGCATTTCTATTTAGGTAATAATATTTTTTTTATTTTGTACCTTTATTGTGAATCTAAGGTGGTATTACATTTTTAGGAGCTACTCCTGATGGATTAGTGGGTGACGACCTGATTGTAGAAGTCAAATGTCCATTTTCAGCAATTAACATGACCCCGGAAAATGCTATTAAAGAAAAGAAAATTAAATTTTGGACATTTGATGAAAATAAAGATGAGTACAAAATAAATATTAAAGATAAGTGGTACTATCAAATCCAAGGCCAATTACAAATTACAAATAAAAAAGGTTGTATATTTGGAGTCTGGACTGGAAATGGACATAACATGAAAGTGGCGTACATAAATAGAAGAAAAGACTTCTGGAAAACTAAAATGGAAACAAAATTAATAAATTTTTATAATGATTGCATATTACCAGAACTAATAGACCCACGGCATACTAGAAATCTTCCAATAAGAGATCCGAACTACATTCTGGAGGCACAAAAAAAATTAGAAAAGGCAAAATTAACAAAAGAAAAGGAATCAAAAAAAAGGAAAACATCTGGAGAGGTAGAAAAATCTACTAGAAGAAAACTGTTTTAGTTCCTAAATTAAGAAAGGATAATGGCCAACATGGAGACATTTCGTGGTGAGTACGCAAGTGCGTACAAAACATCAATTTTTGCCATCTAGGACCAAAAATTATACCAACATTTTTCCAAAACTTTGCGATTTTTTTTTCAGAATTTTCTAATTAACTGATTCGAAAGAAATGTTTTTATTAACGCGTCTATCTGCGATATTTGTATTCACTACACATTTGAAATTGCAAACTCTTAGTTTTTGAGAAAACAGAAGAAATGCTCAAACATTTTTTAAGACTTTTTTCGCGATTGAACCGGCAAATGTAAGATAATTGAAAATGAATGAAATACATCGTATTAGTCTTCCTAGAATCCCAAGAATAGATAAATTAAAGAATAATAATATGACTATTCAACTCACAAATTTTTGTGACAAGTAAAACATCAAAAATCGTTCGTATGATAAGAAACCTTTAAATTAAAATTTAACTATTTTTACAGTATATGTCCGGTTTTCTAAAACATTGGCAACGCTGAATCATTTTTTACCTGTGTGTAAAAAACAAATCTATTTTATCCAAATGTTTGTAATTGTAAATAAAAGTATAAAATCAACCACAGATAATTATTTTTAATAATTAAAACTACATTTCGATTTTCCTTTAAAGTGATTTATGAATTTATTTCTGTTTTCATAATTATTCTTAACGATAAGATCCTTTACAAAAATGGACATTAATTGTGTGTTTAATTGCATACATTTATAAGAATGTTATATTTTATAAAGTGTAGCTGCCAAAATAGTCTATTGTAGCAAGAAAATATAAAATACTGAAATATTTATATGCAGTAATAATTATTATTATTGTTTCTTATTCGTGTCCGTAAATTATTTAATTAACCCCAGAGCCTTAAAAACTTGTAACTTTTAATTGATACATATCAATTTGCTAAATGAATAAAAAATGTATGCGCTGATTGGTGACATTTTAAAAATTGAAACTTTTAATTGTAACCTTATTTCATACTTTGTATAATTTTTTAAATAAATTTTTTTTGGGTTTTTTGTTTCAAATTTCTGATTTTTCCTCATTTATTTATAAAAGGTAGACCAAATAACATCTGTTATTTTTTATATTTTAACAGGGTTTAATTTTCCTAATTAAAAATATTTAATATGTATTTATATTTTAAATATTCGTCGCGCTAGCGCCTACCACTACCTCAAATTTATTTAAATCGTGCACATCTGCGATCTTTGAACGCACGTGTCTTTTGAATTCTCACATTGAGTGTACACAGGATTTGAGCACCAATAATATGCGAGCTCATGCGCGCACGCTAGTTCTAAGTAAGAGCTTGTTTCGAGACTAGCAAATTCTCAATTCGTATGACGTCACGAAAAATGGTTTGGTCTTAAGAAAAACGAATTAACAACAGCTGTACCGATTACACCAGCTCATCGATTAATAATAACTCTACAGTAAGTTCCAGAATTTTAATATTAAATATAATTTTGTTTTAATTTTTCATCATTTTTTAGTTACTTGGCCGAAGGCTGCTCAATGAAGGAATTAACTTGGGGGCATTTAGTTGGTCACACTACAGTTTGCCTAATAATTCAGGATACAACTAAAATCCTGTTTGACACGCTATCCCCGTTGGTTTTGAAACCTCCGCAAAAAGAAGAATTTGAAAAAATTTCAAATGGTTTTTTTAAGCGGTGTAATATGCCAAATTGTTTAGGAGCTATTGATGGTAAACACATATCGCACGTCCGGAAGAATAGTGACACAACTCAAAAATCATTATTTTCCAGGGCAACCATTTTAAACATTGATGTTTACATTTAAATCTTAATAAATAGAAATCAAAAATCTTGAAAATTTTCATTGAATTTTGCTTGTAATACTTCCATTATTTTATGGGATTATAAAAGAAATTCTTATCTTTTAAATTACTTTTTAACTTAAAAACAGTTGTTTTTGAGTTGTGTCACTATACTTCCGGATGGACGATCTGTATTCAAGCTCCGATAAAGTCCATGTATTTTAATTATAAAAAATATTTTAGTATTGTTTTAATGGCTAGTTGTGATGCCTATTATAGATTTACAATGGTTGATGTGGGCTGACCCGGAACAAATCCCGATTCCGCCGTTTTTAATAAAATAAAAAAATATGCTATTTTAAGAGAATCAAATATATGAATTGTATTTTATTAAAATGTCTAAAATTTAATTTTTTGCAAGATCTCAAAGAGTTTCACTTCTAATTTTACTCAGTGCTTCCCCTACAACTCTGGCGAAATTTTCTTCTTGGTGAACAATCTTTGAATTTTCTTTATTTGCCAGGTACGAAGCAATACTATTCCAAGATTTTTCCAGACTTGGTAAAACATTTTCTTGTTTTTTCTTTTCCTTTCCTTTTGTTCCCTTCTTAATTCTCCCAAGGAAGCATTTTCTAAGGGTGTTCTAACTTCTTCGGAAAATGTTTTCGTTGCTGACATTCATTAAAAAATTTTCTGGATCTGGAGTTTCAATAAACGATTCTCCTGCCTTTTCATTTTCAATTTGTGAATCGAACTCTGATCTAAGGAAAGTGGTTAGTACATTGGCCTTTGTAGATCTATAATAAATGAAATTTAGTTTTAAATTGTCTCAAATTGTTTTATTATTACCTTCGGCTTTTTATGTATGGGTCCAAAAACCCATGGTTTCGAATAGGAGCCAAACCTTACTAGAACCTGCATTGCGTGATAGTGTACATTTTATTTTTCTTAATTCTCCGGTGTATTTGTTTCTTAACACCAACCACCTTTGCGAACAAAAATCTGCAGACGAATTTAACTTTGTTGCTATTGCCTTCCATGCCTTATTTTTGGCATTTTCATCTTTTAAAAGACCGTTTGCCTCATCATATAAATGCGAGAATTCTTGAAATCTACTAATTCACCGTCCGAAAATTCGAAACCATCCATCATTATTAAATTAAATTTTTAATTTGCAGATAAAACGACTGAAAGCGACAGGTTATGTGAAATGTTTACCGAAACACATGTATATAACTCCGCCTTTTATGCGCACGAAAACGCGCAGTTCACGTAAAATTTAACATTTATCATTTAAGAGTTGAAATTAGCCAACTCTTATTTCTTAAATGCTAAATGTTAAATCTTACGTGAGATGCATAAACGGACCAATTTAAAGCAAGCACTCTAACTTATTACTTTTTTGAGGCTATTCATTAAATTTTATTTCTTAAATGTTAAATGTGCCAGTATAAATAGAGGCTTTAGTCAAATTACTAGATGCGAATGAAGCAAATTTTTATTAATATGTTAGAATATAATATTCCAACATCATTTACAGTCAAAATTATTTCTAAAAAATTAAGCCCTGTACAGTTGCTGCACCGTCAGGAACGACATTAAAATTTGTTTAAGATGAATGTTGTTTTCAAGTTTTTGAACATTTATAAAAAACAACTTCATTTACTGACTTCTCTGTAATTATTGGTTTTTTTTTAATATGTACAGTTTTTCGGTTATTAAAAACGTTCATTCGTGGCCTACGAGGCCAGTTGCAGAGCATTAAAGGCTTAGGAACCCCGATAGATTGGAAGTTATGTAATAGAGAAAAAAAAATTCCAACACACTTTAAAACATTCCCAAATGCAAACTCCAAAATTTATTGCTTTATCATTTAGGCCAAATTTTCAATAGTTACAACAAGCTCATTTTTCGAGACAAATTTTGCCCCAAATTACTAACCAACTAATGGCATTCCAACCATCTAATTCCCCTAGCCAACATATTAACTTGCCACCAAGACAATTGATCACAGAGACCTGGTTGCATAATGGATATTTGATACTGAAATTTTTAGTTCTGATTATTCCGTATTTAGATCTGATAGACTTGGTAAAATTGGAGATGGTGCATTGATAGCAATTAAAAATGATTTTAATTGTGAACTAGTAAGCCTTGACTTGCGTCCGATGGGAATTGGTTTGGTGTGTCAGAGCAAAATATGGCTCAAAAGATATCTATTTACTTAGTATTTATATTCCTCCAACTACGCATAATGACATCTACTCCATGATTTTTGATTTTATTGAATTTGGTGATTTTAATATACCAAACTACTTGAAACACGCCAATGAGGGTACATCTGACTTCAAATCTGTGGGTTTAATTGAGTCTCTAAATTTTTGTGATTTGAGACAGACAAATGCAGTTCTCAATACTGATGATCGCATCCTGGACCTGCTGATTTTATCAAAGAGGCTTAATGCTACTGTATCAAGAGATTACAGCCCCATGGTAAGTGAGGATATGTATCACCCCGCACTTGTTTGTACAATTGTGATAACTGAGTCGTGCAAAATCAAGTTCGAGGGTAGTGATCCCCAAAGGTATAATTTTAGGAAGGCTAATTTACCTGAGCTGTATTCAGAGATTTTGATCGTTGACTGGACTCCACTCTGTAGTTCGTCTAATGTAGAGGATGGCTGCAACATCTTATACCAAAAATTATACGAGATCCCAGTAAACACAGGTGTAAAATTGATGTTGTGTGTATGTTCAATACAAAGAATTTGTTTATATTATAAAAAAATGTAGTATGTATATAAATTCTATCTTAAACGCATATGTAATTACGATATCCACAAATTAATGTACATTTAAAGTAAACTGGATATAATTTCATTTTATATCTTATTTCTTATATAGAAACTACATGATAAAGCATATGAAGTCATGAAATCTAGAATTAATGTACATATATTGTAAACTAGGTATAATCTCATTTTATGTGTTACTGGTTATATAGAAAGTACATCATCATAATGTTTTTCAAAAACACGCTTTTTGTATGGGAGTTTTGATGCCCTCTGTTTTGTGGTTTGCTAAAGTTCCGCGTAAAAACCAAGTGGAATATTATAAAAAATGACAATTATTTAAATTATAATGAAATAGTGAACTTGTTTCATTATTTTTTATTTTTTATATCGAGTACTTTACTGGTAAGTAAAAGATTAAAAACCAAATTATTTTATAAAAATACCCTCATCAATTTTTTTCTACTATTTCTCGAGCTTTTTAGGTTATGTTAACTTGATACTTCATAGTTCATAGTAAAATCACGTGATGCTAGCGCCTCTCGTCGCAGAGCAAGAAGTCAAGAAGCACATGAACATGAACATGAAGAAGCAAGTCGGATTATTGTATTGAAGTTCGTTCATTCCAGCAGTCACTATAAAAATTGGCAATTATTTATTTATACTGTTAGATTCAAAATTAATGTAAATCAAATTCAATTACTTTAAAACATTTTGGCATAAATTTTGTTATATTTATATCTAATTATTAATTAGATGTATGTTCAGATATTAAATATAAAATTGTTTTTTGGGTTAGGTTAACTTGATACACGTTCTGTTGGCGCCTCTCGTCGCAGAGCAAGAAGTCAAGAAGCAAGTGGATTATTGTATTGATGAAGTTCGTTAATTCCAGCAATCACTATAAAAATTGGCAATTATTTATTTTATTTCGCATATTAGTTTACTGGTAAGTAAAACATTTATGAATCAATTATTTTATAAAAATAACATCAAATTTTTTCCTACTATTTCTCGCGCCAAATTTAATTCATACTGTTAGATTCAAAAGTAATGTAAATCAAATTCGATTACTTTGAAACAGTTTGGCATAAATTTTATGAATTAATTTTACATTAATTTTTAATTAGATTAGGAGTGCTTTCGAGTTGCAATTTACAAGCCCCGGTGCATTTACCCCCCCGGTGTGCCGAAATGGTGCAACTCGAAAGCACAAGGTTCATTTATTAAATAAAAAAAATGTGTTTTAGGTTAGGTAAATAACTTCATAGTAAATTATGAAAAGACAGTAGCGAGACTTTTGTTCTTTGTCGGAAAGACAAAAGCTTCGACATGTTCTTAAAAAAAAATGAATATGATAGCAGTAGTAGTGATGAAGAAAATGTCATTAAAAAATTTCATTACAAAAAACTGCAAGAGAAACTGAACCTAAAGAAATAGATTGTCATAAAACTCTTGATTGTGTGATATCTAGTAATGAATCGCTGGATGATATGAGTGATGAAATTTACTTTACTGACACTGATAATGAAATAATCAATGATATCTCTTTACAATGCTCAGAAACTAATAAACCTGCTAGCTTAGAAGACGAGCTTCGTAAATGTTTCGTAAATTATAATGTTTCACAAAAAGTAATTAGTAATGTATTAAATATTTTGCAAAGACACGGTCATCCTGAATTACCGAAAGATGCTCGAACTTTCATGAAAACTCCACATTCAACTGCAAATGATAGTATTGTTAATATGGATTGTGGTCAATATATATACTTTGGATTAGAACATACGAATAAAATGTATTTTTAAAAGAACAGCTAGTTGTTGCAGACAAAATAAAAATTAATATTAATATTGATGGCTTACCTCTATCAAAATCATCTGGTAGCCAAGTTTGGCCAATTTTATGTTCGATTGTTGTTGAAAATGCATACACTTCCCCATTTGCGGTGGGAATATATCATGGTTTCAAGAAGCCAGGTTGTGCTATTAACTTTTTAACTCCGTTTGTTGAAGAATGTGAAAAATTATTAAGAGAGGGTGTCAATAATATTAATAATATTAATAATAGAAATTATGAACTTAGTATTAACTGCATAATATGTGATGCACCAGCTAAATCATTAATAATAGAAATTATGAACTTAGTATTAACTGCATAATATGTGATGCACCAGCTAAATCATTAATAATAGAAATTATGAACTTAGTATTAACTGCATAATATGTGATGCACCAGCTAAATCATTTATAACAGGTGTAAAAGGACACACAGGATATTTCGCTTGTTCCAAGTGCTCTTGCGAGGGAGATTTTATAGAAAACCGATTGGTTTTCTTAGATTTGGATTCTCCATTGCGGATTGATGAATCTTTTAAAAATCGAATTCAACCAGAACATCATAAATTCACCTTTGGAAAACTTAAAAATTGGAATAGTATCACAAGTAGTCAATGATTATATGCACTTGGTGTGCTTAGGGGTCATGAAACGGTTGTTACAGTTTTGGGTTCGTGGAAAAAAAATGTGCGATTAAATGATTTAGTTTTAGCCGAATTAAATAATCAGTACCTAAAATTAAAAGAATTCATTCCAAACGAGTTTGCAAGAAAGCCACGTAGCATCTTTGAAGGCTACAGAATTCAGAATGTTTCTTTTATATCTAGGACCTATGACTTTAAATGGAAAATTATCTACAAATTTTTTTAACCATTTTATGTCTTTATCTGTGGCAATACGTATTTAATGTGATAAATCAAAATAAATTCAACACAATGAATATGCTCACGCATTGTAAATGTTTTTTGTGAAAAAATATGGAGAATATTATGGACATCATTTTGTTACCTATAATGTCCATAATTTAATCCACCTTGCAAAAGATTGTAAAATATTTGGCCCTCTTGACGAATTCAGCTCATTTAAATACGAAAATTATATGTTTAAATTAAAATCAAAATTAAAACAAAGTAAGTATTCTCTTAAAAAAAATTATAATAGGGTAATAGAAGAGTTCATTGCAAATGTTATCTAAAAAGTATCCTAATATAATTTCAAAAAATGATACAATAATTCGAGTTGAATTTCTTAACTTTACTCTTTCAACAAAGTCACCCAACAATTGTATGTTAAAAGATAAAAGGATTTTTATAGTATCGAATTTTATATTGGAAAAAAAAATATTTATGTGTGATTCCTCCACCTTAGATATATTTATTGTAAAGGACAATGATTTATTTAATTTGCCAGAAGCTAAATAAGTATAAATGAAATTTTTGGAAGAGTTTAAAACTATAAAAGAGAAATTGCCGCTTAGAACTTTAGAAGATATAGAGCAAATGAAACAATTTTAAAATTTAAAACCTAACCTAACCTCATAATTACGGAACTAATGAAAGGTAAAAATATGTTTTTTTAAAGTTTTTTAATTAAATTAATTTAATTTATCATTTATTTTTGACATTAACAAAATTATGGCTTTTGGATTGATTTTCAACTGATTATTTCTATATTTTTGGATTTTTGTTATTGAATTTTCTTATTTGTAGGAGTCGTCATATCTCAATTTCCGGATACAACCCAAAAGACGTTTGAAAAGATTTGTAGTGAATGGTTTAGACTTAGTAGGTCTAGAATTCCAAAAAATTAAAAGCTGCAATGATACGTCCTCCTCTGGGAGATAATTCAATAGAACGAGGCTATTTTTATTTTTTTAATAATTTATTTTTATTTTTTTAAGAATTTGTTTTTATTTTTTTAAGAATTTATTTTTTTTACAAATGAAGAGATTATTTTTATTTACATTTTTTTTGTTAATAACTGCGTATGTATGTATTTCTTCTGATGATCGAGGATACTATAAGGGCGTTTGGCATACCAAGGACCTTAAGCCGATTGTGGGCGTAGATGGCTCTGATTTTGATAATTAATGTTAAATATGCGATAAAAATCTGGGATTTTTATCGTTTGGAAGTTGGGGGGGGAATTTGTAACGTTTTATTTTTTATTTAAGGCAATATTATTTATTTATCTGTACGAGAAGTTGTGTACAATAAATGTTGTAAATCAATTTTTAAATTTTGTCCTGACAAATTTTTATGCAAATCACCAAACAATTGCATTATTGTTTGAGAAAATTTTCATTTTGAGTTTGATTCATTTGACCAAATAAGTAGATCTACCAATTTGTTTACATAAGTCATACAAAAGTTAAAAAAAAACAATATAGTAAATATCAAATAAAAATTAAACGTTGATTACTCAAGTCAAAACAATTTGCGAAAATTTTCCACCACAACTACCAAAGTCCAGTTCATTTAATTAACATTACCTTAGGTTATTACTTATAGACAAAAAAAATCAAATTTACTTAAATGGTTGAATGTGAATTTAGCCGAAACAGACCTAAATTTAAATAAAATGTCATCTAAATTTGATGCTAATAAAATACAGAGACCAAAATAGTGTCTCCTCATCAATAAAAATTACCTTTATAAACTACTGAAATTGATCGTTTTGCTTGAAACTGAACCTTGATAGGCAACTCTACATAATATACCATTAATCAATTAATTAAATAGCGTATAAAACTCACGACCTTATGCATCTGATCATTTCTGATGAAGTACCATACTAACAGAGGAAGGTGCGATTTACTTTAGTCCGTGCGTTCAACACGAAGTTCCAAAATCCAGAACATTAATGGGCAACCACCAAATTACTAAAGCGAAGAAGGCGCAATTACATGATCCGTGCCAAACACGAGGTTCCAAAATCCAAAATGTACAATGGAAACCAATTTCCGGTAGCCATCAAAATGGACGAACAATTAACAATCATCAACTACTCGTACTCCAACGATCATAATCCGCTACACAGCATTAAAGGTGAGTTGAAATTAGTTTGGAAACTAATCCTAGAAGCCTTTAGAGAGAAAAATTTAGCAAAAGGAACGTTGAGAACCAAGATGGTGGGCGGCTTCACGTGGTTACGAATTATTTGGGTGCTTGAACACCGGGTTCGCAGGATTTCGCGCATTAAACTCACTACTTGTGAACAAAAGAGTTACTCTCATGTAAATAATTACGACAGCGAGTTACAACGCTAATAACGAGCCTCTAATTTACTAGCACATTTGAAAATCCGAATCGAGAACGTCTGCCTCGTGCAAAACCTGGACGCCAAAAGGAGCGTCTTCTTGCTAAATTCTACTCAGGACAAATCTCTTATCGCCAACCTAAAATTTCAAAGGTGTACCAACTTACGAAAATTAAACCTAGTGTCACACCGCGAAAACTGAAGCAAAAAATTAAACCCATCTTCAAATAGAACCTAAAAAACGCAACGATGTGAACCCCAGTAGCTAGTCACAACACCAATTTAATGATCGTAATTAACGGCAACCAAACGTGCACATCAGCTGTTATCCTACTGACGTTAACCTAAATAAAGTTCAAAACAAAACCGACGCAAAAGGTCGTGAAACCAAAACAAAACAAGTGAAAACCTAAGTCTCTATCTTATCACGTCTTTCGAAACCACCCCTGGATGATCTAGCAATCCCCTAAGCCCCACCAACGTCGGGTGCTCATCAAAACTATGTACAAATTGTTTATATTCGTTGTAGGGGCATCAGCCAGGTAGGTGACTCTCCAGAATAATGATAGATAGGACTAAACTCCTCAAATCAATTAAAAAAGTATGAAAATCTGAGAATTTTTAGGCGTGGCCACGGACACATCAAAGTGACCCTGGAAGTTATAGCACTTTCCTGCTGAAATTCGCTGGTATCTCAGAAAAATAATGAAATTTTAATAGAAAAAAAAAACAACAACACACAACACTCCTAATATAAGGCAGAAGATGGAATGCTACATTGCAACTAAAGGACACAAGAGCCAAAAGACACTCTGCTGCCTACTGAGTCAGACAGCGGACCCTAAGGCACCTGCATCAGACGTACGAGACAGAAAAGAAGAAAACTGAAGAAATACCTCATTTCTCAACTCTGATAGCTCCTATTAATTCCGTGTTAAGGGGTAAAAGGAAAAAGAGAAAAAGGATAAGACATTGTGGAATTCCGAGGCAGATAAGGAGGTTCTAGTACAAGCACCAGTTTTAGCGGCACCAGATTTTGGGTTGCCATTTGTCATACAAACAGACGCGTCGGATGTGGGACTGGGAGCATTGTTGACCGAGAGCGTTGAGAGGCAAAAGAAGGTGATAGCATATGCTAGCCGTACTTTGAATCGAGCTGAGTGTACTACATACTGTAACAGAAAGCGAGTGCCTCGCCGCACTGTTCTCTTTACCGAAGTTCAGGCCATATGTGGAAGGAACGCATTTTACCATTATAATGGACCGTCACTCGCTCCTATGGTTACAGAAGGTCAATGATCCGGTTGGAAATTTCAAAGTGGTCCCAGACGCACTCTCTCGTACTACTCAAGTATAGTCGTTTAAGGTGTCTGATGTTAAAGATCCTTGGAATCTTAGGTTGGTACACGAAGTCAGTTCCTCTCCGGAGAAATATCTTAGGTGGAGAGCTACGGATGGGTTGTTATATAAATTTTTTCCTTGTGTATCGGCGGTACCGTTTAATCAGCCGGTATAGAAATTAGTTGTACCTTTAGAAGAGCGAGAGAAACTTCTTCAAAATTTTCATGATGAACCTACAGCATACCATTTTGGAATTTTCAAAACGTTAAAACGTGGAGCCACTATTGGCCAATAATGAAACAAGACGTGATCAAATATATTAAGAACTGCGACGTATGTGGCGCTCAGAAATCGGAAAACCGAAACAGGTAGAGCAGCCGTTTATCTCGATGGATTTGTGTTGGTTCGGCCCCTGCGACAAGCAACAACCAATGAAGTTGTTAACCTTTGTCGACCGGCATAATTTTACAACGCTAAAAGGCGGCATAGGTACATTTGTACCTTTATATACATATTTTGGATGAAATTTCTCAGTTCAAGTAAGCTCTCCATACGGTATTTATTATAATAAACATTATTTCATTTAACTTTTGTAATATTTTATTTATCTTGAAATTGTTGAATGCTAATGTCTTTTGTGCTACAAATTTTTATATTAATTTTTATTCTAATTTGTATTATTGTGAGGTATTTGTATTGGTATGTTTGTATATATAAACCTTCAATTTATAATTATTAGCGCGATTGAAGAGTCAACAACAAAAATCAAAGTATATAACAATAGTTAATATTTTAAATCAAAATTTTGAAAATTTGCGCAATAATCATCATGAGTGATTGTGAAGCTGGATCAAGTATTTGCCAAAATCCAAGGACAAGACGCCGACGGTTAGTACCATATTTACTAAAGCCCATAATTTATTTGTAGTTTACACTATTTTTTTTATTTCTTCTTGTAACAGATTAGCAGCTGATGAACTAAGACAACTGATTGAAGAATCGGATTCTGAATTTGAGGAAGACCCATATATTGCATCTGATGACGAAAACTATGTACCAGAAGGGGATGTTTTTTCTGCGGAAGAGTCAGACGTTGAACAAGAAATGGTCATAGAACAGGAAGAAGAATACGACTCAGACGAAAGCGCTGAGGATGAACCTGTGTCTCAAAGTGACGATAGTATTTAGACAGCCAAGGATGGAACTGAATGGGGTAGTAATCCACTGCCAAGTACTCAAACAAGATCTCGTAACATTCGACGACAATAGGGTGGACCTCCAAAAAATAGCAATCTTTTACGGCTATTTAAATTAATCATGAGTCCAAGAAATTTGTGACATAATATTGAGAGAAACGAATCGAAAGGGCAAAAGAGTTTGTGATGCTTTTCCACAAAAACGACGCATTGTGACACTATCTGAAGAGGCAGCTAGCCCTCAAGTATTTCATGGCAGTCGTGGAGCCTCTCCGATCGTTGGCAGTTGTTATGTCTGTGGAGACCAGAAGCGGAAACAACGTAAGACTAGAAAAAGCTGTGTGATTTGCGTGCAACCTGTTTGCGATGAACATTCAGAATCAAAAACAACATGCAATATATGTGAAAATGAATAAAAAAATCCTACATTTTGTTTTACATTGTCAATAAAATATTTTGTTTTTTTTTCTTTGAAACTAAAAAATATAATTAAAAACAATTATGTCTTTTTCTTACATCATTTTCATATAAAATATATGAAGTACAATTGTACCTATGCCGTCTCTTGTGGATGTAAAAATAACTCTATACTTTATACAAGGAATGGATACAAATATTTTTCTGAAATTGAACCTATATCATCTAACTCAAAAATATAGAAATGTCATAAAGTTTCAGATCTCCACAACTTGAAGAAAAATGGTAATCGCAATTCAAAAACCCAAAAGTTACAATTGTACCTATGCCGCTCGACGAAGGTTAAGTATGTTGAAAACAGTATTTTTCTACTTTTTGGGGTTTCCAGTGTAATAATTTTTGATAAACAAATGGGACAATGGGATTTTCAAGATTGGCAGCGCTATGAAGTCAGCAGTTCACGAGATTACCAAATTTTCTTCAAATAGTGTTTTCAGCGAGAGTAGTTGTAGAAACAAGTTTAAACAAGGTTCTACTAGGATCTTAGTAGCAAGTTACGTCACCACCGCACTGACGATGCGCGGATTGCACACAATTTCAGCCGCGCCAGGTTATGGTCGAGGAAATCCGACGAAATACTATTTCCCGCCACTACGCCTCCCTGCCTTAACGTGACAGTATCATGTTGATAGTGTACCTGAGCGAGCATTGCCGGGAGCCCGCCAACCTATCCCGGTCACTATTTACCTCTAGTTTTAGTAGTAGTTCAAGATCGAAGTTTGCCTTAAAATCAAGATATAGTTGCTAGTGGTTCCCCGGCGGAGGTCTTCAACGATCCAGGGTAGGTTGTCAACGTATCTTACACAACTCCTAAGATTAGAATATACAGGGTATCCTGTAACTACACCGACAACGCTTAACTGGTGATAGTAGACCTTAAAATAAATCGATTTGGCCCTATTTATCTATATTCAAAAATGCACCCCTAAGAGGTTACAAACTTCTGAAGTTCATATAAAAAATTCATGATGAAATTTTGTATGCATGCATTTTTATAAAAAACGCTTATTTGGTAAAAATTTTACCAATTTTTGATTACTGGAAAAGGTCTTACATGGTACCAAAGAACATAAAACATAAAACACTTGAAATCTTTTTAGGTATTCAAAAATTTTACTAAATTATTATTTGCTTTTGTAGAGAAATTCAAGAGAATTTTTGTGCAGTTTCTGAGTAATATTAAAAAAATAGTTCAATAAATGGTAAGTAAGTTAGGTATTTTAAGATACATTTGTAAGAATCTGTTTATTTAAAGTCCAAAAATTACCATTGCATTTACCCCATATTAAATGCATATTCGCATACTCATTAAACGGAAAATTAAATTTTAAAATTAGGAAATCCACTTAAAAAGTTGAAAATGTTGGTTGTTACCATGGATACGATCTTAAAATCACCTTAAATTAAATCATTATTTTTAATTTTATTCGAAAGTAGCACATCCTATACAAAAATTATAATGGACAAAAAATCTTTCTCTTGAATTAATCGACATAAGCCAATAAATTTTAATTTTAAATACCAAAAAAGTCCGATCTGCGTGTGTCAGAGTTGATTTATAGTTATGCAAGGACTTGCAGAAGGCCGCCAATGTCAAGAAACCGGCCGGTTAAGCGCATGCACATGCATGTCTCGCCTCCACAGACCCTCGTGGTCTGCCCCACCCCCACTGAACAACTCAACACTGAACATGTCCAATACCTTCACTCGACTTTATTTTTTGCAGAAAAATATTTATTGGAGGCCTCAGCTGAGAAACTAGTTCAGGTAAGGCGAAACTCAAACCACCCACGTGACACGAACAATTATTTATCTAAGGATCATCCTTCAGTTACCATACCTAGTATTATACTTTTTGTAAATAAACAATATTATGAAACCATTATTATACCTAAACTGTATATTTTTTTATTGTCTATTAAAATTTTTCTTTACAAAATTTTTAGTTATTATTTATTTGATCTTCACTTAATCATAACCAAAAATTGTAGGTAATTAAATTCACTGTTATAGCTCTAAAATTAAAAGATATAGATAAAGACGAATTATACGAAGAATATACATTAATTAGGAAAATAGTTTCTTCGCCTGATATTTTGCAAATAAAATCAGATGAAGTATGATCAAGTTTTTACAAAGGGTGCTTCTAATTCAAATTTTGGAAATTACAAAAAATTGATCTAAAAGAATATTTTCAAAAATGAAATCTACATGGACAGATGTAAGAAATTAGTTGGAAGTAGAATATGTGCAAGCTGAATTACAATCTGTACAAATTTTGTTGTCAAAGATGAAAACGCTTGTATATGTGCTAAAATGTACGATGTTTTTATAAAAAATAAAAAAATTTTAAAAGCGGCATACGAAAACAAGAGGTATGTAAAAAATTTGTGATGTAATGTTTTAGTGAAATTTATTGATTTTTCATATTTTTTATAAGAATTATATTTAGTTTTATAATTTGTTTTATGTTGAATAACATTTTTAAGTTTATGTGATGTTAGGTGTTAGAATGATGTTTATTTTTATAATTTTAAGTATAATAAAAATTTTAAGTTTATGAGTTTCTTTTTCTTTTTGATAAGTCCAGCTTTCTGACTTTTCGAATCTGGCATCCCTAATTCCCACATTTCAATAACTTCATAACCTAGACTTTTCAATCTTTCTACTTTACTCACAGTTGACTCATATCTCTGAGCCAGAGTCTCACAAGGGTTATCGTGAACCGGGGCATCTATTTTATATTTTAAACAAGTATGATCGTAGTAGTAGCACTCTTGAAACTCAAATTGGTTTGTTTCTTTACAATACCCATCCACTTTTAAACCTTTCAGCTTAACCTCTATTTGTTTAGCTGAATGTAAAATATTTATTCCTTTTTGATTTTCTTCCCATAGCAACTATTGTGTGCCGATTTTTGATTGGTTATCGCAGTTTCGATAACATCTTCTCGGTATAATACCTATTGAGATTGCTTGCAAGAAATTACGGGTGAATATCTTATTACACGCTGATGTAATAGCGCACGCCTCGGTAAAAGAGCATACATTCCCGACATCAAACATTTGTTGCCAAAATTTAAACATGTTGCGGTTATCGTCAGAGACACAATATTCCACAGTTTCCTTGTGCATGGTAAACTCGTTGTTTTTGTTTTCCTCGCATCATGTAATAAACTAAATCACGTTCATCTTGACAGTAATAGTAAGCGTCCGAAAGAGGGCCCACATAATTTTCATGATCTTGTGTATTAAATAGATCTTTTTTAAAATTACTTCCCAAACCAAACGCCTTCGGTAAATTTGAAAGAGCCACAGGAAAATAATTTAGAGACTCAATAAACTTTACATTTGTTCCTAAGGTCATTGTCACGGGGGAATGCCCGGCGGGTCGGCGACCCTTTTTGTGGAAGCCCGCGGGCCGCATCGGCCACCAAAAACGGTCCAGTCCGGGTGGGTCCAAAATTTTAATATTATTTTGTAGTCATATTTGGGCGAACTATGCTAGTTCCAGATTCAAGTTTTTACTAGTAAAAAAGTCAAAAAACGTACTGATTTACGTTATTTTTGTAGCCTTTTCTAAAGTAGAAAGTACTTTTACTGAAGGTTTTTGAGACTGGAGCCACGTACACTAACGAATAGAAAAACACGAAATGGGTAAAAACCACGAAGAATAGCACATCTATATGAGGTTTAAGCAGTAGAAGAGATTTTAACTTCAATTTTTTCGTCCTTGTACTTCCAAATTATATTACTTTTCTTCTCCTTAGGACAATAAAAACACACACCTTTTGTTGTTTTAGCTGACGTTTCGCCCCTACTTTAAAGGGCTTTTTCAGAGCTGTAATTTATTCAACTTAAAAAAAAACATTTTCCGACGACCATATGAGAAAATCGTATATGTCATTCATATTAGTAGTTTAGAAAATCTTTCATTTCAACACTAGTGACTTTGACTTTCCGTTTTGTAACTGTCAAATAGTTCTGAATTCCGAAAGACCTCTCTTGGATTTTTTTGAACTTGCAAAAAAAGGAAAGTTCAAATAAAAATTTATATTTAACCCCGCCAATATTACTAATTTTATTATTAAAATCATTATATAATTCACTTTTCTGTAAATTTTAAATAAAATAGGAACATTTTTTATTCGTTTTGATAAGTTGCTTCCGTCAAAACAGCGCCACCTACAATTATTTACATTTAACTAAAAATAATCGATAACTTCAAAGTCAGCTGCTGTTAACATAGGTTAGGTTAGGTTAGGTTGCGTAATATACTATTACATTACATTACTAGACAAATTATTACCTTAAACATCTAACAGGTATTTAAAAAAGCTTCACAATATCGGATTTGTACACCCAACACTGAACACATCGTTGGTACTGTTCAAATATAACGATGTTTCCTACCTCCTTTCCAAATAGTCTTAAAAATTCTTCCTCCTCCAACAATTAACACTTTAATTTTTTAAATTAAATTAAATCTTAAATCGTCAATTTTTGATTCATTTAATACCGCCTTGTCTTTCATTTGTGTATTCAGACTATATCTAAAAAGATTTCGTTCTTGTCGAAAATATTAAAAAAAATTTTTTTAATAAACTTTAATTGCCATGCGGTCACTGTATTTTTTATTAACTTAATCGTTAACCTATCTTTTTTATTTTTTCCTTTTTCATTGACATTACGCATTTGCTGTTGTTAAATGCAACCCACCTAACATGTGTGTAATTTGATTATTATATATACAGAGTGATAATTAAACCTATCGGAAAACTACCTATTCTAATATCTATTATATTAAATATGTAGCTTGTAACCGTTATAACCTCTATGAGGTTCTTTGGTTATAATATGTCTTTAATAAATAAAAATAAAAAATAGTGAAACTTATAAATCAACCTTTATTTTGGATGTTTTATCAAAGAAGCCCTCTATTTCTGAAATATTAAAAGAATATACAATAGAAAAAATTATGGTTAATAACATATCACGAACGGACCTAGTAGTAATAGCAGCAATCACGAAACCAAATTTCTACAGTGCGGACATAAAGTAAACCCCCTTCCACCTGCTAACTTTTGTACGGTTATGTTTTTGATTCTGAAAATTTGTCTACTGAGGAATCTTATTGCGAATTTTCTAATAAAGGTATTTCTGTTTTTGTGGAACTTCCGGTTATACCGAAAATGGATGGCAACTTTCTCATTTTAAATGGAACACCCAATGTATTTTTGCATTTTCGTGTTTTCCATAAAACTACCATCAAATTGACCTAGCATATTGTGGCCTACGATTAATACTTTCGAAATTACGCCCATTTGAAAATCGCATTTTTATGCAACTTCAATTATACCAGAAGTTGGACCGAAGTGCCCCAACTTCCTTATTTTAAATGGAGAGTAGAAAGAGAAGAATTGCACCGACAACAAGGTAATGGGCGTTGGATTCAAATGTCAGAACCTGATCTTCCTAGCTTCCCTAGTTTACCTTTAGATTATGTATTAGATCTTACTTTTAGGACTTTTTTTACTATAGGGGTTTGGGAAATCTTTTAAAGAGACCCCCGCTTGTAATAACGATTCTGCACAGGGAGGTACTGTGGTAATGTCCGCGGTTGAGGCCTATCCACTAAAACCCTTTCCCCTATTCCCTGATGGGGGTGGTATCACCTTGCGATACGTTTTCAGCTCCCCACCATCAAAATTTACTCTTCAAGCCTATTGTCCCATCCTTCCCTCCGGCCCCTAATGGCAACCACTGCACTTAACTTCCAACGTTTAAGGCATGCAGACTATCAAAGTTCAGCCGTGGAACTAACACTGAACTGCTTTTTTGGGCCTAGCCCGCTCCACTCACGACACCTTACGTCCCTTTGTTGGAGATCGACGCGGTGTTTACGTCACCCCCGTTACTAATACCCGGATTACACCATTTGCTCCTCCAGTGATCTAGTGGACCCCATACTGGTTTCCTGGAGCATGTTACCTCCTTGCAGTGTGGCCAGGGACATCGCTCTTTTGGCAATGTCCCTCTTCAGGAGCCTCCTGCAGCTCTGCCGCAGCACTAGTAGGATGGCAAACATCCCGAACGTAATATACAATGAAGCTAGAGTTCACTCCTCCATGTCCATCACTTCCGCCTGCTTGGACTCTTACCCATTTTGGTTCAACACGTCGACTGGCTAAGCGACGCTAACTGTTCACTTGTCTTATATCAAAATTGGGAAAATGTGATATTCTGCGACGAAAGTTTTTGGTACAGACTGCACATTAAAATGTTACGTCACAAGAACTGTTGGTACCAGATTTGAGGGTATGTTGTCAAAAATAAAAGAAGTGGAAAAATCACACAGGCGTACTGGGGATGGTTTTCATCATATGGCCTTGTGTACTTGATTGGAGTAAATGAAAGGCTGAACGGTGAGAATAACGTGGAAATATTGAATAATCGCATTTTACCATTCGCAGTGGCAAGAATCAATAGCATTGTTCCAGGATTCTCGCGGTGTTAGGGAATACTTTGCAGAACATGCTGGCACTACACTGCCAAGTCCCCAGACGAATCCAATCGAAAATATTTGTAGGAAATAGCAATTATTGTAACACGCTGGAGGAATCAGATTAGCCTGCCAAATCGTGATGCCTTAAAAGATTATATCGAAGGTTTGTGGAATGAGGTATTTGTCAAAATTTAGTTAACTTTAAAACCCTAATAAGAGCAGAAGTTGTTTCAGCTCTTAATAGGGTTATTTTAATAATAAACCATCTCCGTAGATAGAAATAATTCATGAAATTGGAAACAAAGTAAAAGAAAATGATCTTGTAATATCAAAAGCGGATAAAGGTGGATGTATAGTAGTTTTGCCGAAGAACCAATATTTAGAAAAAGTGCATGAATTTTTAAGAGAAAATAATTTTACAGAATTAGCTAGAGACCCAAGCAATGTTTTCATCACTAAACTTAAGAAGTGCCTTGGGAAAATTTCCCTTATATTAAAATATTTACAGAGGGTTTAAAGTTGATTCCCTCCAACCCTTGTTTGCTAATACTGTACGGACTCCAAAAAATTCATAACGATAACTGTGCTATTAGACCAGTAGTGTCGTTCATTCACCTACAACTTGTCGAAATTCTTAAATAGTTTGATTAAAACCCTAACCAATTTTAAAGCAAAGTTTTCGTTAAAGAACTGTTCATTTCTGCTCCGAACTTAAAGATTTTTACTCAAACGATGACCCGATAATTGTCTCGTTTGGTGGGAAAAATTTGTTCACAAGGATTCCAATTTTAGAAACAATAACTTGGTTTCTTCTTTATTAGGTACATGGATGACGTTTTCGTCTTATGGAAAGTTCCCAAAATCAGATTCTGTCATTTTTAGATTTTATAAATACCCTTCACCCAAACATAGCCTTTACATGTGAAATTGAACAAAATCAAACTATTTATTTCTTGGATTTGACAGTTGTGAACGACCACCTTAACAATTTCCCATTTGATATTTATCGTAAGCCCACACAAACTACGAACATTATTAATTCATCTTCTTTTCATCACTTCTCACAGAAGACATCTAGCTTCAATAGTATATAGAGCTCTAAAAATCCCTCTTTCGAAAACAAACCGAGGAAAAGAAATAAAACTAATCAAATATTTAGCCGTACTTAATGGTTACCTAACTTGCTTAATTGACAAACTCCATAAGAAATTCAACTACAAATTTTAAATGTTTTTTAGCACACCTTACTTGCGTCCAATTTCTTCAAAAATTGCAAATTTTTTTAAAACTAACAATGCAGATGTGTGTTTGGCCTTTAAAAGTTTGTACAAAAAGATCACGTTATTTATATGACCCCTTTTATGGGCTACAACCTTATTGTCACCTTACTGAATTTAATTTCATTTCATTGTATTTGTTCCAATTTTGATTTGTCCTTTAATAAGCTGACAAGTAAGTTTTTGTAATTTTGTACAATTAATATGTTACTATTTTAAGAAAACCTTTTTCAATTTGTCCTGATGATGGCGTAAGCCGAAACATGTAAACATGAAACTATATAATTATTTGCAATAATAAAGGCACCAATCCTCACCCCTTCATTATAAATATTTTATACTATAAAAAATGTTTTATACAAAAGCTTTTGGTATCATCCAAATATGAAAATATATTATTCTTCCTTCTTCCTGTTGATTTGACTTAACATATCTTATAAAAGAAATAATATCATCTTTGCAAAAAATCAATCTTAACGTAATTTGTAGTTTGTGATCAAGGGCCAACAAACCTTGCCTCAATAATAATATAATAAGTATAATTAAAAATAATCCTAAACATAAGCCACTTTTTAAGGTGAACGGAGATGATATTATTGCTATATGTGATGTTCCTCATTTGCTAAAGTCAACAAGAAATGCTCTATATAAATATAGTTAATATCAAGTATGAAACAACAAAGTTTGGTAAATTTGATCACAAGAGCATATACGATATTGACGTTACCAAAAGATTTCAGTATATGCGTAAAATTAAAATATTTTTTTTTGGAATTAGATAAAAATAGTCAATCTGAAATAAAAATAGGTATTTCCGCCAAAACATTAAGTGCAACTGTTGCAGCTACAATAAAAAGCTGATGTAGTGATTCGCAAAAATTACCATCAGAAACAGCTAAATTTGCCACTTTTTGCTTGGTATCCTGATAGTTTGATAATTGTGTGCGATATTTTATTAGAAAATACAATAAAAAATGTATTCATCCGTATAAGTTTTTCGGTGAATTTCGTTAATTCTCTTTTAATACCCAACTACCCCTTAGAAGTAGAATATTAGTGAAAAGCAACCTTTCTGGCTTTGTGGTAGCAATGAAATAAGACAGAAACTATTTATCAAATTTTTGATTTCCACAAAAATTGCAAAACATACTATGGCAAAAAACAAAATATTGCAAACTTAGAAAATATAAATATTTTAAAGAACGGCGGGGTTTTCCAAAAAGTCGAAGAGGCTCTGGAAAAATTGTTAAAAAGGCTCCTAGGCTAAAAGGGTCTAGGGTAATTCCCTGACAACAATTCACCGACGGACAATTCCCCGACAAACAATTCCCCGAAAGGATAATTTACCGACAAGCAATTCACCGAACGGACAATTCCCCAAAAGGATAAATTATCGACAAGCGAACGGACATTCCAGTTTTACGTTTATTATCCCGCTTTAACAGTCGGTCAGTCAAGTACCTGAATCTACATTTCAAACTCCAATCCAAAAATACTTGTGTAGGACTCAACATCGTAAACTGGCCTTTGAAGTCGTACTTAGTGAAAAAGGGAAGATAAAGGATAAAGGCGATGACGAAATTTATTGGAAATGCGACAAATACTCTAAATTAAAGTGTACAGCGCAAGTTACAACTCTTGGTGATACCGTTATCAAAAAATCTGGAGCACATAATCCTATTACGAATGATAGAGAAGTAGAAAAAATAAAATTTTGTGATATAGTTAATATTAAGGCAACAAATACACAAGATGCGCCACATCATATCACTTCTACTGCAAGCATTGGACTTAGCCAGCCCAAAATTTTTTGCCGAGGGTATCCAGTATGAAATGAACTATAAGAAGGATTCGTACAAAGGAAGAAACCCGCTCCAGCTCTGCCACTCCACCAAAGAGACACCATTTTCCCACAGAAATATACATTAACAACAAATGGTGAATCTTTTTTGCTTTATGATTCAGGCCCGAATGACGATAGAGTACTAATCTTTAGTACGAGAAGAAATCCTAGCGCAAACCGAACACTGATATGCAGACGTAACTTTTAAAACAGTGCCTCAATTGTTCTATCAACTGTTCACACTACATGGGTTAAAGATCAATGTATCATTTCCATTGGTATATGTTGTACTACCTGATAAAGCAAAAGCTACTTATGTGAGTTTGTTTAAAAAGTTGAAAGAATTTATGTCTGGTGTATCACCAAATTCTATCCTTACCGATTTGGAAACAGACACGATTAGTGTTACTGCTGAGGAATTTCCGGGTTCGAAGCATTGGGGGGTGCTTCTTTCATTTCTCGCAAAATATCTTCCGAAAATTCAAGCAGAAGGCTGAAAGAAACTGATGCAGAATTTGCATTGAAATTGAAACTATTACCAGCATTGGCATTTGTGCCCACGGCAAATGTCAATTCATTTGAATCCCTTTGTGAGGAAAATATGCTACCAGTGGAAGCCCGGCCAATTGTTGATTATTTCGAGGACATTTCGATCGGACGCCTGCAAAGACCCCAAGATCGCCGTTCACCCCAATTTCCCCATTATATGTGGAATTACTACGATACTGTGATCGAAGGACTACCAAAAACGAATAACTGCATAGAAGGATTGCATTGAGCATTCGAGACCCAAGTTTCAGCAGTTCATCCCAATATATGGAAGTTCATAAAAGCGATACAGCAAGAACAGAGTCTACATGAGTTTCAAATAGAGGAATACATTGGAGGCATGGAAGCCCCCCTAGTCGTAAAAAGTATCGTGAAAGAATAGGTGGGCTTATACAAAATTTTGATGAAGCAACCATATCTAATTTCTTGGGTGGCGTAGCCTACAATCTTACTAATTAAATCTAAAAAGAAACGTATGGAAATGTTATAAAATGTTCTAGCAGTTTATTATTTTAAATGTTAGTATATAAGTTTTTTTTTATTTTGTTTTTAGTTTTATACTTTTGACCATCTATTATATCTATTTCATACATCTATGTACAATAATTTTAATAAATAAACAAATAAAATAAAAAACTACCTTTACAAAATTGATTTATTGTGTTAAATTAGATTAAAAATAAGCTGTTAGTTTTTAATATCTTAAGAAATATTTTTCATTGAATTGCTTGTCGGTAAATTATCTTGTCGGGGAATTTTTTCTTGGGAAATTATCCCCCGGTGAATTGTTTTTGGGGAATTGTCCGGTACCCAGGCTAAACAATGACACTATCAATCGAGCCGAGCTATATATGAGTTTATTCGCGAAGTTTATTTGCGGAGAGCGGTTAAACTTCACTCGGAGGGATGCATTTCAGCGTCGCTGTGGAGTTGCAGCTCTCTATTATAATACGGGTATATAAAAGAAGAATGGGCTATATACCTGGTAAATATTTTAACCGATATTTGTTAAAAACAAAAAAAAACATCCAACAAAACGTCTGGTGTTGGTGAAAATCCCGGGCCGGACGCTGAATATGGTCCAGAAGCAGATGACCTAATCGACGAGGAAGATTAAAAAAAAACAATGTGAAAAAAAATTAAAATTGATCTACATTATTTATTATAATTTTTCGTGTCAGATAGATGATGATAAAATAATGAAAATTGAGAGAAAATCGGTTGGTCAACATGACAATCTCGAGTATAACCAAGAGAGGGCAGACTGCCTCAATGTTTGAACTAGTGTGCAAACGAAGGAAAACAACACCATGCCATAATATAGTTAAAAATGTTTTTTATGGTACACTAAAAACATTAAATAATATGTACAGTTTCTGGCACGAAGAAATAGGACACAATAGACGGCACGAGTAAATACGAAGCAAAATGCGCCGACGCGACTTGCTGTGCTCCGCGTAAGAGCCGGAGCTAATTCATTTCTTAAAATCAAGCAGCCGCATACGAAACTCCGCTCGCAGGTCGCAGTTATCATGGCCGGCAGACCTTCAACGCAATTCAATTAATCGAATTCATTCGGCGGCGCGGCGCGTTAAAAATTATAATAAATTGCTCACAATAATTCTGCTAAATAACATTTGATTTTACTATTCTCTCATTTTATGATATTTACAATGTCAATTAATAGCTAATTTCTGATAGGTATTTTATCGCAAATTTACTAAAAATAAGCATAAAATAAAAGCATTTTTATACATATTTATTATTTATATATTTGATAAACAGAACTGATTAAAAATAGGTAGATTTTTGGTCAACATTTTGTAAAAATTTTTGAATAAAATAAACCATAATTTGAGTTTATAACATTAAATAATTTAATAAATACATAAAATAAATTACTATTGCGTATTCATAACAAAAAATTACATAAAAAATAAGTCCCAATAAATAGAAATAATAACAGATAAATTATTGTTCGTAATTTGTAAAAAAAGTCAAAAGGCAAAAGCTAACATTTATAAAAATGTTGTTTTAGTTCCAATAATCTATTAACAAATTAACAAATTTTATGAATAAAATAAACTAAAACTTAACTTTATAATATTAAAAATTTACCCTGATCAATGATAAAAACATAATAAATATATTTACAGATATTTACAAGATATGAAGATATTATACTATTTATATTTAAGTCAAATCAAAATTTGGTTTCCTATTTTTTGTTTTTTGAAAATTTGAATTTGCACTTAATTTTTTTCGTGCAGTTTCTATAAAATTTATCAAATTTCGACATATTTTTACAAAATTTTAGGGAAAAAATGATTTGTATAAAAGTTAAAGAACACTTAAAGAGGAACAATATTTTGTAAAAAAATACAGGGTGTTCCATTAAAAAAAATTAAAATACATCCATATCTAGTTTTCATATTTGTCGCCTCCATAGCTGCCGCCATTTATGATAAGTTCGAAAAAAAATATACTAAAAATACATCGAAGTGCATGTTTCAAAATGACATAAAAATTGTTGTTTAAATGTTTATAATAAGGCCAATATAAATTTCTAAAAATATGTCTAAATGTGATAAATTTTATAGAAAATTTCCGATAAAAAATTAAGAGCACACTCAAATTTTCAAAATAAATATCGTTGTATTCTTTAACTTAATATTAATCCAAATATCAAAAAAATATATAGGGTGTTCCATTAAAAAAAAGATGGAATAACCTGAGCTCCAGTTACGAAACACCCAGTATAGATAAAAATAATTTCTTGATATGCGCATCCATAAATCATGCAATTTTGTAATTTAAGTTTTTTTGCTATTTCTTAAAATAAAAGATATCTTCCGATTTCGCACTAAAAACTCACCCTGTATAATATCTTGTAAATATGTTTATTATGTTTTTATCATTTATCAGGGTAAATTTTTAATATTAGAAGGTTAAGTTTTAGTTTATTTTATTCATAAAATTGTTAATTTGTTAATAGATTATTAGAACTAAAACAACATTTTTATAAATGTTAGCGTTTGCCTTTTGACTTTTTTTACAAATTACGAACAATAATTTATGTGTTATTATTTCTATTTATTGTTTATGTAATTTTTTGTTATGAATACGCAATAGTAATTTATTTTATGTAAATTAATTAACTTCGGAGCACAATTTTTTTTTTTAAAATGATTTTATTTTTCTCAACAAAATTAGGGGTTACAAATTAATGGTTACTGTTTAAATTTAACTCTGCACAATAATTATAATAATTAAAACTTATATAACTTTCCTAATCTACAGACTACAATAGAGGAATAGAAAATAAAGATAAATACTAAATACTAAAAGGGCTGATTAAGCACACACATGCATGAAGCTGCGTAAGATCGGCGATGATCTCCATGTCGTGGGAATGGGGTGAACGGTAGGTAACTCCTCCCCCCTTAGATTCTGGCATCCCTTGGGAGAGACAGAAGTGCTGCTGGACCTGGTGAAGGACTTGATGCTGGTTGTTGTCGTCTGGTCTGGTTGTTGTCGTCTTCTAAACCTAAGTCCGAAATAACCCAAAATTCCACAGATTACCAAATACAACATAGAAGTCCAAATGCTTGGTACTAGAAGTGTTGAGGTTCTTGGGACAATGGGTAGCTGCTGAACCACAGGAATATCTTCTAAGTTTAATTTTTTAAGATTAATTTCCAAACCATTAAACGTTGAATTAGTCATTTGAAGAACGCTACTCTCAATTATTGTTGGGGTACCATAAGTGCCTTCTTGGTAATTAATAAATTTATTTCGAAAATATAAGTTGCATTTTCCTTGTTTTACAAGATAGATTCCGATTAAGGGCTTCGTCTGAACTTCCTTCTGGCATTCAAGTTTAACTTCTTCTAACCGAGGAAATACAATTAAGTATTGATTGATTAATTGTAATAACTCCAAATGATTGTCCTTGATATGAACAATAGTGTATTGTCATTTGCTTGCATCTCCGGATAGTAGAATACGTTTTTCACAATCTGCTGGATGGTTTGTAAGCAGATTCGAAGAGCATTGGAAAGATTTAGGGCTCTTTGTACATAATTGATTCAGAGGCAAAACTTCATCTCCTGATTTTAATAAATACCGAATATTTGGGATAATTGTAGCATAATTGAACCCGTGTTTAGTTGGAATAGGAGTTAGGTAATAAAGTTCAAAAGTTTTTTCATAATTGATAGGTACCGAAAGAAAGTAAGTAATTTTGTTTGGCTCAACGTTACAATTTACTTTTATGATTGATTCATAATCCATAATATTTTCAATTTTTAAATCTAATGGTAGCTGATAGTTATAATGAGTTAGAATTTTCACTAGTTCCGAAAATAAATCTTCAGGTTTAATAACATTTGAGAGTATTCCCAGATTACAAAACAATAATGAATTTTCAATAGTCTCGAAAATGTTCAAAATGGTATTGTAAGGCTAATAAGTTGATAATATAAATCCTTAGCAAATAATACATTCTGAATTTCAATTTGACCTTTTAGTACCACGGACACTTGCATAATTTTAGACCTTAGGACCAATTCATTGTGTTCAATATTTTGTAAAGTTTCATTAAATTTTCTGATTAATTCTGTAGTTACGCTATATCCCATTTGTAATTGATTTCTTATATTATTCTCATTTTCCTGCAAATGATTCAGTATCTTATTATATTTTTCTCCATCATTTGAATCTAGATTCCCGGTTATCATTTTAATAACGGTTCCAAGACCATCGACCAAACCTCTTTTCATTCTTTTATTATTTATATGCGCCCGTAAGGATATGCTATTAATTTTATTATTAATAGAGTTTTTTGTATAATTTAATATTTTATTATAATTGCCAAAATCTCTAGTGAATTTTGAAGTATTCCTAACTACCTTCATTAAGAATTCACTTTGCACATTTAATTTCTTAATTTCCATATATAAGGGTTCTAGATTATAATAGTGAAAAAGCGTATGTTCAGTTCTTTGCAACTTTGCTGCACCTAAGTTGATTGGAAGAATCCCCAAGTTTTCTGTTAGATTTGTAATTTCCACCGCTTGGGTTACTGCTCCCATGAGGGACCTGAAATGGAGTTATCACTTAAAGGTATTCCTAAATAGATATGAATTGTTACAGCCGAATCATTAAAAAGATAATGGATCATTGATTTTACTATTTCATAATCCAAATTGTCCAAACCACATCCCAATTTTTGAATTGCTAATTTAGTTATATTTTTATTTTTTTTTTCTGCCAAATCTTTAAATCAGTGGCTGCTGCTGGTCCATAAATCCTTTTAGTGTTCTCGTAGAAACCCATACTTGCCGATGAAATATCCAAAATAGTAAGTTACGTTCGTTCTTATTTTAATTCAGGACTAGAAATAATAGCTATCGAACTTGACTTCACAAATTTTATTAATTAATTTGCCGACGTTTCGAACATAACCTGTTCTTAATCATGGCTAAAAGGTTCAATTTTTCAAATTACAAACAAATAATTTTAGAATAAGTAAATAAAACAATTTACAATTACTAATAAAAATTTTTTTTCTAAATATTAGGTTTTTAAAAATACCTCTTAAACTCATAAAAATTTGATTGTTAAAAATAACATTCCAACCTTCAAAACCACGTGGTGGAGATGAAACATGAAACTTGTTAAAAACTTTTTTCCCAATTCCAAACACTCTAGGATAAAAACAATGGTTTTTCTTTTTTGAATAACGCAATGATCGTTAATACTGTCTACCTTTATTTTAAACTATTAAATTTTTCTGTTGACTTAAGGTCGCTATGACCATTTGCTAAGATTGACAAGCGTCAAGATGTTAAAAATTTTATAATACATTGCGCACGATTTACCAACTTAATACATACGGCAAAGTTTATCAACATAGCTTTTCGTTTTATGCAATACAGAGTAATTCTTAATGAGGAAAGTTTTAAGGCAATTTATTTTTAAAACACTATTAATGACTTGTTTGAAGAATTTAAATTAATGAAATCAGATACAGACAAAATGTTATTGACTATTGTTTACTATTAAAAAATGATATATTTTGCTTAGATCTTCACAGTCAGTTTTCAAATTCACTGCCGTCTTAAAGTTTTTCTTTATGTGAATCATCTCGCTTATCATTCGTTTGTAATAATTAGGTTCTACGTCTAATATTTTATATTTACCAAAATCGAACTCATGGTTTGTTTTGAAATGATGGTAACTTAAGGCTGTTTTGTTTCCTTTATCAGCATTTTTTGGCTGACAGTCATAAGTGTGGTTGTATATTCTTTTTTTAATGTATTGACGGGTTTGACCAATGTAGCATTTCTCACAATCTTTACAAGGGATCCTGTATACTACATTTTTTTTGATGTCTGATGAAAGAGGAGTTTTTAAATTTGAAAAAAATTTTCTATTGGTGATCAAATTATAGAAACAAATATTCACATGGTCAGTGGTTAAATTTTTTTTCAATCTTTCCGATAGGCCAGGGATGTAAGGAATTTTTTGATATATAGGTGATTTGTTTAAGATGTTCTTGTTACCGTTTGATAAATTGTTGATGATATTATCATTTCTTGAGAAGTTGGTCACTAATGAATTTATTAGTTTCGTCGGGTAATCATTTAATTTTAATTTTTCTTTTAATTTCTTTATGTTGCTATCTTGAAATTTTTCATCTGCTAAAGTGAAGGTTTTCTTTAGTTCTTGAACAATATTTTTATTTTTACAAAAGTGTTTTAAATTAGTTAGTGTTTTAAATAGATCTTCGTAAGTAGGTTTATCATAATATTTGAGTTTTGTGATTAAATATATTACATATCTATTCTGATCATGAACAAAACACAAGGAATGTAATGAAGCATTTTGTGCCTTCAAAAGTTCCACCTGTCCAAATCTCTGTTTAAAATCTAGAGCGATGCCTGCACCCATATGCAAATCTTTAATCACGCAGTGAGCGAGTGAAAAATCAGCAGGGGCACAGAATAAATTATCATGAACCTCAGTTATATTTGAGCTAAAAGAAATGTTCGAATTGCCAAGACAAGTTTCAAAACTTTCAAAGTTTAAAGATTTTTTAAGTCCTTTAGTGGGCTTCTTTATTTTTGGATTTGTAACGCGAGGTCTCTTAATATCTGACAAATGGATTTTATCAACAGTATTATGATGTTTAGTAACAATTTGAGCAGTTTTTAAATTGGGATTAATTATTTCCAGATTTTGTTTTTTAAATTTATTTTTTGTTTTAGATTGTTTTTGTTTATTTTGCACGAATATTTCTTGTGGTATTTCTGGCAAGTCTTCTCTGGTTTCGTTCCTTTTATTAATTACATTTTCCTTATTAGTCTGAATTCGTTCATTAATTTCATTATACATTATTTTTAATTTATCCCTATGATTTATTATATAATTATTTACTAACTGTGCTTGAATATCAACATTAAACGGGTCATTAGATTCACTAAAATGTCCAGAAATTATCTCACATGGTTTTAATTTAGTTACCGAGTGAATTGAATTATTGTATGCAAGGACTGCATAATTTACTTTATTTTCAATTGTTTCTTTTTTAAAGATTTCACGATTATTAAGTAGTCTAATATGTTCTATAATCGTGGAATGAACTCGTTCGATTATTCCATTGGAATCCGGATGTTGTGAACTAATGAACTGCAAATTTATTTTGTGTAATAAAATATATTAAAAAGAGAGGTATCTTCGAATAACAAAAAATATATTTATATAAGCTAGTGCACTTTCGGATAATAATCCATCATCAGGCTAAAAGAAAATGGTTAAATAACACAAAATATTATAAAAAATTAAAAAAATTACCAATACACATAAGGAAAAAGATGAAAAAGATGTTGTATAATAAAAAAGAATATTTTTGAGTGACAAGTTCAACTATATGAAATATACTAATATGATTTAAATAAAATAAAAAATATAAAATAAACAAATAAAGTAGTTAAAAAGTAATTTTATCAAAAGATTTAGTTGATGCAAAATTATCAATATCATTAAGGTTATTTCCTTTTCGTTTTGACAAATTTATTTCAAAAGATTCAGCAAAGTTTAGTTTCTTTCCTTTATCTAAATTATGAAGAATTGTAACAAAAGATTTAGGTTTAAAATTATGGTCAAAATTATTGACATGTACTGCAAATTTAGAATCTGTTTTAAACTGGCGAATTGAATTAAGATGTTCTTTAATTCTTACTTCGAAATTTCGTCCTGTTTGTCCACAATATTCCGCGCCACAATCACAAGTTAATTTATAAACACCACTTTTATTTAATTTACTAACTTTATCTTTGTTATTGTCTAAAATTTGTTGCATATTTATCGATCGACTATAAGATAAATTAAATTTCTTATTATTGTTGGATTTCTTAAAAATATTTTTAATCTAAATGAAAAATGATTAATGAATGGGATCGATAAATATGGTGAATTAAATTCAAAATTATTTGAAAAAATGTTCATTTCTTTTAAAAAACAAGATTTTTTCATTGTGTTAAATGTTTTAATCAAAACATCTTTTGGGAAATGATTAGTGAAGCCAATATAAAAAATTATCTCTAATTCATTTCTAAAGTTACTATAATTTAAAGGAATGTTAAAAAGTCTAAAAAATTAAAAATTAAAAAATGCCAATTTATGAGAAATTGGATGATTTGATAAATAGTCAATACAGTGATCTGTATGAGTTGGTTTGCGATAGATACTATAATTTAAATTGTTGGATTCTGGATTTCTAATAACCAAAATATCTAAAAAAGGAATTGACAAATTATTTTCTAATTCGTAAGTAAATTTAATTTTTGGATGTATAGAATTAAGGAAATTAATAATATTACAGATATTTGCATCCTTCTTAATAATACAAAAAACATCATCAACATATCTTCCCCAAAATAAACATTGATTCTCAAATAATTTGTTAGAAAAAATCAAACTTTCAATGTGGTTCATAAAAAGATCAGCAAAAAGAGGAGAAAGTTGATGACCCATTGCTAATCCAGTTATTTGTATATAAATATCATTATTAAACATAAAGAAATTTTGGTTAATAGAAATTTTAGTTAATTCTGAAATGGCTTCAGCTATATCATCATCTAAATTTGAATCATTGATATAGTTATTTAAAATTTCTAAACATTCAGAAGGTGGAATAGAAGGAAATAAATTAATAACATCAAAAGATATTAATACAACCTCTGAATAATTAATATCTTTTATTAATTCTAACCTATTAATAAGGTCCTTTGTGTTCTTTAAAGCATATTTAAAATTAAAGTTAATATTTTGCTTTAAGTATTTATCCAAAAAGGAGGAAAGTTTATAAACAGGAGAACCAATAAACGATACAACTGGACGAATTGGAATATTTGGTTTGTGTATTTTAGGTAAACCGTATAATTTTGGAATAATTGGATTCGTTAAAATAATTTGATAAGATTTATATAAATTTAGATATGCAAATTTTTGAATTGTATGTTTTAATGAATCATTAAATTTCTTAAAAAATGAAATATTTACTTTCTCAAAATCACTTGATAAAATAAAATCAAAAACTTTTGTTTTATAATCATTATCCTTATTCATAATAACAAGACAATTTCCCTTGTCTGCTTTATTAAAACAAATATTATTTTCTAAGGATTTCATCTTAATATCATCAATAGTATTTCTATCAGGATATACCTGAGTATTAACTTTATTTATAGAAATAAACTCATTAATGATATTAGAACAGTTATTAATAGAATATTCGTTATTGATTAAATTACTTCTATCTAATGCAATTGTAGTATCAAATAAGAAATTTTTAATATCACTAACATTTTTGGGTAAATTTCGTGAAAATTTTAAACCTTTATTTAACAATATATTTTCATTCTCCGAAAAGGAAACATTAGTAAAATTCTTAACCCTTGGGTGGAAAGAATGAAGATTAAAATTAAAAGGATTAAAATTAGAAATAATATTTGTAGAATTGTAATGAAAATTGTGGTAATTTTTGTAATTAAAAGAAGTTAATGAATTATCATAATTTGGAAGATTATCATTATGTTTTATATTAACTTTTTCTGAATTAGCACTTACGATTTGGATATTATTATTCTGATAATCCTTTGATTGAACATAATTATTATTTAAAAACAATAAATGATTTATCTTGTTCTGAAGTTTTAGACGAAGTTCTTTTCCAAACACAAAACCATTTTCACGAATAGTATAGTCCAGAGAATCCCATTCTAGATGATGAAGTTCAGCTGATAAATTAATGTGTAAAACTTTAAGATTAAAATATAAAGTATCACGTAGTTTATATGCCATTTTAATTTCAGATTTAAGAATAGTATCATAAGCAATGTTTAATGCTTTGAAATCTAAGAAATTCATATTCTTTCTATTTTTGATGAAGAATTTGGTTGTAATAAATTTCGGATAAACTTTGTGGATCTTGCATTTATTTAAAAACCATAATCTATTTTCTGTTTTAATCTTCTTATTAAACCATTTTTGATATTGACGGATTTTAACTGCTCGACTTGCATTTAATAAATTAATAATAAAATAATTCATTAAAGTATATAGTTATTCGATATATAATAAAATATATTAAAAAGAGAGGTATCTTCGAATAACAAAAAATATATTTATATAAGCTAGTGCACTTTCGGATAATAATCCATCATCAGGCAATAAACATAAGGAATATTGTGGACAAACAGGACGAAATTTCGAAGTAAGAATTAAAGAACATCTTAATTCAATTCGCAAGTTTAAAACAGATTCTAAATTTGCAGTACATGTCAATAATTTTGACCATAATTTTAAACCTAAATCTTTTGTTACAATTCTTCATAATTTAGATAAAGGAAAGAAACTAAACTTTACTGAATCTTTTGAAATAAATTTTGTCAAAACGAAAAGGAAATAACCTTAATGATATTGATAATTTTGCATCATCTAAATTTTTTGATAAAATTACTTTTTAACTACTTTATTTGTTTATTTTATATTTTTTATTTTATTTAAATCATATTAGTATATTTCATATAGTTGAACTTGTCACTCAAAAATATTCTTTTTTATTATACAACATCTTTTTCATCTTTTTCCTTATGTTTATTGGTAATTTATTTAATTTTTTATAATATTTTGTGTTATTTAACCATTTTCTTTTAGCCTGATGATGGATTATTATCCGAAAGTGCACTAGCTTATATAAATATATTTTTTGTTATTCGAAGACCTCTCTTTTTAATATATTTTATTATATATCGAATACCTATATACTTTAATGGATTATTTTATTATTAATTTATTTTGTGTAATTCTAATAATTCCTTAATGACAGAGTTCTTAAATTCTAAGTGATTATCGGCTATTATTTGATTGGGAATCCCATGATGGGAAAAGTACTTAATTAAATTATTAGCGATTTCGATTGCTTGATACGAATTTAATCTATATAACTGGGTATATTTCGAAAATGAGTCAACTAAAGTTAAAAACTTAGCTCCTTCTAAGTCAATACTATCGATAAATAATATTTCGAATGGTTTAGTTGCAGTTGGAGTAATATTGTATTTTAATTTCAAGGGACGTCTCTCGTATTTACAAACCAAACATCTTTCGCATTGATTAATAAAATTTTGAATAGTTCTTCTCATATCAACCCAGTAATACTTCCGTTTTAATTCAGCGTCAACTTCATCTATACCTCGATGATTTGTTATTCCTTCGTGATATGATTTAATTATATTAATTACTTCATTATCGTCCTCAATATCTAATAATTTTTGTGTACAACGTACAAAATTTATATGCGAATTTTTAAAGTGTTTCTGTAAAACTGTACTAAACTTGGAGATTCGAAATATAAATGGTACTTTACTTTAGGGACTATATAATCTTTCATAAACTTAATAACTTCATTCTCAAAATTTACTTTTGCAAATTTAACAGTAAACCTCATTTTCTTACCATTAAACAATTTAATCTCATTCAAATTTAGTCGTGATTTGGATTTTGTGGAAAATTCAATTTCTGATATTACTATTTGGTTATTACCAAAATTAACTGGTTTTTCTAAGATGGGAATTCCAAATATGGGATTCTCTATATTTGAATGAACCGTAATTCCGTCATCATTATTTTCATTAACTTCATTTTCGGCTTCCTGAATTATTTCACCTTGATCAACTTATACATCCGGCCTCAACTATTAAGGATTCACTATATTTTTTGGTATTTTGATTTCCTGATTCTTTTAAAAAGTCATTTAAAAATTCATCTATATCTATCAGATCATTGTGATCGTCGTGAACATTTATATCAATTCGCGAAACAGCATCTGCGTTTTTATTTAAAATCCCTTTTTTATAAACAATTGTATAATTATATTCTGAAAGTTTTAACCGCCATCGAATTAATTTAGAATTAGGTTCTTTAACTGACATAAGCCACTGAAGAGGTTTATGATCAGTTACAATTTGAAAAGTTCTACCAAACAAGTACGGCCTAAAATATTTAACTGCCCAAATTATAGCAAGGAGCTCTTTTTCTATCGTAGAATAATTAGTCTCCGAAGTATTCAAAGTCCTACTCGCATAGGCTATAGGTAGATCCGAACCAACCTTCCCCTGTGATAATACGGCGCCAATTGCAAACTGACTAGCATCCGTTGTTAGAACAAAGGGTCTAGAAAAGTCTGGATATTGCAACAAGGGTTCATTAGTTAATAAATTTTTACATAGATTAAAACAATTAATATATTCTTGATTTTCAATATTTATAACTGCATCCTTTTTCAAACATTTAGTTAGCGGTTTGGTTAGATTGGCAAAATCCTTTATAAATTTACGATAGTAACCTAACAATCCCAGGAATCCTTTGATTTGTTTTGTGGTTTTCGGAATTGGATAATTTTGGATAGCAGTTACCTTGTCAGGATTAGGACGAACACCCTCGGGAGTCACAATATGCCCTAAATAAGCAACCTCTTTTTTTAGAAATTCCAACTTATCTATTTGAATCTTAAAATTTGACTGGCGTAATCTATTAAAAACTTCCCTTAAATTTTGGATGTGCTCTTGCAAGCTTGTGCTAAAAACAATAATATCGTCCATATAAACTAAACACTTATCGTTTTGAATTCCACGCAAGATATTATCCATTACCCTTTGGAAAGTGGCTGGGGCGTTTTTTAAGCCAAAAGGCATACGCAAAAATTCGTAATGACCATTTTGAGTATTGAACGCAGTTTTCTGAGTATCACTTTCATCAATCTCAATTTGATGAAATCCTGATGCAAGATCTAAAGTTGTTAAATAGTGACAGCGACCCAGCTTATCCAACAAATCGGTAATGTTAGGCAATGGATAACGATCCCCCACGGTTTTGTCATTAAGTTTCCGATAATCAATAATAACGCGCCATTTGCGTTTCCCGGACGCATCTAATTTTTTTGGTACCACCCAAATGGGTGAGGACCATGGACTATATGAAGGACGTATGATGTTTTGTTTTAGCATTTCTTGAATTTGATTATTTACTTCGTCCCGATGGACTTCAGGATGTCTATAAGTTTTTGTATATACGGGAATTTCGTCCGTTGTAATTATTTTATGCTTTATTTGATTTGTAAAACTTAAATCATTTCCATTAACATGGAAAATGTCAGCGAATTCCTTTATTAATCGACTAATTACTTCTCGTTCTTCACTGTTCATGTGATCTGAACGGATTTATGAAAGGTCAAATTTATTTAAATTATTGGACATTAAATTAGAATTAGGATATTCCTTAGTAAAATCATCATATTCATTGATTGATTCTACGATAAGAGGTTTTAGTAACCTAACAGAAACATCTTTATCAGTTGGGTTAATTATTGTGCAATATGCTTGATTATTATGTACCGTCGTTAGGCACTCAGGAATTTCTAAACTATTTTCTTTAAGGCATGGTATAATAATATCTCCATTTATTATATTCTTAATATCTACAGCTATAACTTGTTCAGATCGAGCAGGTAGTACTATGCACTTCGTACCTGTCTCCTGAATTTTACCAAAATTGAGGTTAATTTCACAATATGGAGTATTTCATGTATTTTTTTCATAATCAATACAAGCCTTTAATATTTTTAAATTATCGTTCCCTAATAAAATATCAAAATTAGAATGAAAGTTAAACAAATAAAATTTTAATTTATTTGCAAACTGCGTTTTAAACAATGATTTCAAAGGTATAACAGCACTATGATTTCCATTAGTGTTGCCATGTGCGCTGGCCACACTAAATGGATCATTTCTAATACTTCCTTTAAAATTCTTAATTGCAATTGAAGGATTTACAAATGAACGGGAACTTCCAGTATCTATAAGAATCTTAAGATTAAATATTGGTTCGATAATATATGGTAAAGTACTAAAATTATTTATCAGGCTCATAAATTCTATTCTCGATCTAATTGAATCGTCGGAGATTCTATTCCTAAAAAATTAGCTCCATTAGCTGGCATGTTTTCATCGATAGTGAATAGCTGATTTTGCTGTGGTCTAACTGTATTAGTTGTAGAAACCGACATAGGAGTAGGTCGAGGAAGATTATTGTTCTGTTGACCATTATGATTATTCTGATTAGTATTATTAAAATTTCTTTGGGAATTGTTTCGAAAATCTTTATTGTAATTATTGAATCTTCGATTAAATCCTGATCTATTTCTGTTAAAACCTTGATTAAAATTATTAGAGCGCTGATTAAAATTGCTGTTTGAATTAAAATTATTATTTGAATTAAAATTATGATTCGAATTATTATTTCGTGGTAATTGTCTTGAAGTACTAGGAGGTTGATAAGGTGCTCTTGGAATTTGCGTTCTATTTTCTATCTGAAAATCGTTAGTCAGCATGTTAAGTGCGGCATTTAAATCTCGTGGGTTTTTTACTCGCATCTGCGATCCAATGGGTTCTTTTAACCCACGCAACAGCACACGTAAAGCGTTATCACGGAAAAATTGGATTAAACTACCGCGTTCAACCGCATTTGCATTATGAGTCGTAATATAAGAAATTTGCAAATTTAGCAATTTTTGTAATTTATTGTAAAATTCAAATGGAGACTCATTAAAATTTTGTTTTAGATTTGTTATTTCAAAATTTAAGCTAAAGTGATCTCTTTTATCACCATAAGAAGTTAGAATTGCAGTTTTTAAATCGTCCCACGAATATATTATGTTTGACGAAATATTAACAGCTGCTTGGCCTTTAATTTTTGCAAGTATACTTGACATTAAATACACATTTTGAAAATTTTCCGGTACTCGTGCGTCATAAAAAGTGATTACTAATTTTTCACATATTTCAATAAAGCTAGAAACTAATTCGGATTCACCGTAAAATTCGGGAATCATTTGTAAATAATTCGTTTTAAAAGCCATATCGTCTTGTCGGGAAATAGGTGAACGTGAACGATCTTTACCACTAAGTGGATCACTAGTACTAGGTTGAGAGTTAATATTTGAATTTCCCGCTAATTCGGTCATCAAGAGAAAAAGCAAAACCTCATAAAACAATTTTTGTACTTACATAAGCATCCAAATCTCCAACGTCATACCAAAGTTTTTTGAATCTCGAAGTGTCTCGATGTTTGGAGAGCTTCGAGTTCCGCTTTGGTGTCTTCTTGGATTTTCAACCCCGTTAATCGTAAAAACGAAAAATCCAACAATATTCTATTGACGGTTTTCGGGGTATCCTACCGACTGCGCCAATTAATTAACTTCGAAGCACAATTGTTTTTTTAAAAATGATTTTGTTTTTCTCAACAAAATTAGCGGTTACAAATTAATGGTTACTGTTTAAATTTAACTCTGCACAATAATTATAATAATTAAAACTTATATAACTTTCCTAATCTACAGACTACAATAGAGGAATAGAAAATAAAGATATATACTAAAAGGGCTGATTAAGCACACACATGCATGAAGCTGCGTAAGATCGGCGATGATCTCCATGTTGTGGGAATGGGGTGAACGGTATGTAACTTGTATTTATTAAATTATTTAATGTTATAAACTGAAATTGTGGTTTATTTTATTCAAAAATTTTTACAAAATGTTGACTAAAAATCTACCTATTTTTAATCAGTTCTGTTTATCAAATATATAAATAATAAATATATATAAAAATATAAAAATACTTTTATTTTATGCTTATTTTTAGTAAAATTGCGATAAAATACCTATTAGAAATTAGCTATTAATTGACATTGTAAATATCATAAAATGAGAGAATAGTAAAATCAAATGTTATTTAGCAGAATTATTGTGAGCCATTTATTATAATTTTTAGCGCGCCGCGCCTCCGAATGAATTCGATTAATTGAATTGCGTTGAAGCGTTGATTGATATATTATATAGATAGCCCACTCTATGTGGTTTTTCGTTCGTCCTTGAAATCGCAATGACAGCTATTCGCGCTCTGGTACGTGCTGCCGCCTAGCAGAATATATTTAAAATGCTCGACAGTGTTGTCATATTTCATAAAATTATTGTAAGAGCAACAGTAACAGTTGATTGAAATATATTATAAGTAAGGTGACCAGACGTCCCGGTTTGCCCGGGACAGTACCGATTCCTAATCGTTTGTCCCGGCGCGGCGTCCCGAGCGTGGCCTCTTTTGTCCCGGTTTTAAAAAAAATTAAATGTTTATTGGAAGTTTAAGATTTAATACTAGAGTAGACTGTAGACTACCAGCTAGGCTACAACTTTTCCAATAATTGTATTTCAGAAAAGATCAATTCAATTTTAGAAATGATCAATTGCAATTCAGAAAATAGTCAACTTTATTTCAGAAAACATCAATTGTATTTCAGAATAGTCAATTCAATTTCAGAAATCATCAATTGTAATTCAGAAAAGATCGATTGTATTTAAAAAAGCATCAATTGTATTTGAGGAAAATTAATCAAATTTTAGAAAATACCTTTTGTAAAATATGGAGGAAGCCAAGGGTTTTTTGCAAATTATTTCAATTGGGTTCAACATTGGTGAATAAAGACTGGTATAATGTTAAATTTCGAAAGCACATTTTTGATGAAATATGTTTGTGCTGTTGTGGTTCACGTGCACAATCACCGCCAAATACTCGCGACTTCCTCATTTTTTTTTATAATTGGTCCTTTCTGAAATTAAATTGATTTTCTGAAATACAATTGATGCTTTCTGAAATACAATTGACTATTCTGAAATACAATTGATACTTTTTGAAATTGAACTGATTATTCTGAAATACAGTTGATGCTTTCTGAAATACAATTGACTATTCTAAATTATTTTTTTGTCATTTACAATTTATTTGCGATTAATTTCTGAAATAGACTTCTCGTTTATTTATAATTCGCGATTTTTGTGCAGTTTTTTAACTTTTATTGTGCTTTTGTTTTTGTCTATTTTTATTAGAGATTTAAAATTTAATACTTAACTACTGATTCCTGAAAAGCGTTAGTCCATAATTCACTGAAACTTCATTAGGTTAGGTAAAAAATAAAAACCAAAAAGGAGCTTGTCCCGGTTTGGCATTTTCAAAATCTCGTCACCTTAATTATAAGATTACAAGGTGTCCTGTAACTACACCGACAACGCTTAACTGGTGACAGTATATATATATATATACTGTATATAAGTCGATTTGACCCTAAGAAGTTATAAGCTTCTGAAGTTCATTTAAAAAAAATATTTTTTTTAATTGCTGCCAAAGTAATAAAAATTTTATGATGAACTTTTGTATGCATGCATTTTTATAAAAATCGCTCATTTGGTAAAAATTTTACCAATCCTTGATTACCGGAAATGGTCTTAGATGGTACAAGGATGCACAGTTTCAAATTAAAATTTGTAAGTTAATAATTTTAGGTTGTAGTATAAAGAAATAAGAAAAAAATAAAAAAAAAATTCAAGGTTCTACGACTTTTTGTTCAAAAGATATGAATTTTTATATAAAATATGGCATTCTGATAAATGAGTAAATATGTATTTTGAAAAATTCATATTTCGCTTAATAATTAAAATTTAGAAATAAAAATTTGTACAGATAAGTTTGTAAAAATTATCGATATTATCTTATTAAATTTTTTAAAATTTAATTATTTTTTAAGATACATTACCTAAGGAACTTTTGATTTTTTTGTGTTTTTAGGGTGAAAAATTTTTTTGGGAGGGTGTAGAGGGCAACTAACCCACTACATTTCATCCATTTTCTAGTATCTTTCATTTGCGGGGTCGATAAAGACAAAATTCGAAAAAAAAATTTTGAGATATTTTTAAGCCTACGGGTTGAAATTTTTCATGGAAATCGATTTTTATTGTTTTTCTCGAAAACTATAAAAGTTAGCGATTTTAAATTTTTACCAAAGGTAAACACCGTGGATAGACGCGTTCTAAAAAATATTTGGTTAAAATCGGCTAAACTGTTTTTTTGGAAAAAATTCGCAAAGTTTTGGCAAAATTTTGGTACAAAGACGGCTCTGGACGATGCAATTTTTAACCGAAAATTACAGTTGTCAGGGAATTTACTGGGGGACATGACGGGGCGAATTTTAAGCTTTTAATCGTCCTGGTGGTTCTAATAGTTTTGAAGATATTAATTATTTTGTGAAAAGTGAAAAATTTCAAACCGCAATTTCCAAACAGAGATTTTGCATATTTTTGCTACATTTTCGGCCATAACTCGATAACAAGCAGAGATAGCGAAGTGATTCTTTTTTTGTCGTAAAGCAGACCCTGAAAGCTTTCAGAAAAGGTATATCACTTTTTTAAATGAAACTTTAAAAAAATTATTTTTTCGTTATTTTTTAAAAATTCGAAAATCCCTATGCGTGGGCGGTTTTCGTTCTAAGAGTAAATTCAGCAGAGTTTTTAAAACTGAAAATCCGTTAAAAAATGGCCGGACGGGAGCCGTCCACCCTTAAATTCCAAAATTCTTCTTTATCTTCCCAACCCCTTCGAGTATAAAAACAAAAAATAGCCTATTAGCTATTACTATTTTTAAGGGAAATGAAGTAAAATTTGAAATTTTTTAAAAACTGTGGGCGCAAGTGGTACAACCGTTTTACCGCGGCTCGTATCGCCATAATAACGTGTATCTAGTTTGTAAATCGAAAACCCGCTATTTTTTTGCACGTACCGATCCTCAAATATAAGGGGTACTGTTTGAGCACTCTTGCCGCCCGAAAGAACGTTAAATTTGCACGCTTGGCGTCTCGGCGCCGGGGCGCCACACGGTTGCGCCTGGAGACTTAAAAATGGCCTGGGTTCATCCCCAGGATGTGAGAATAAAAGGGGCCAAATTTCGTCGCTCCCCTGTAAAACCCGACGGGGGTGCGATTTTTCAAAGTTGACGCCGACGAAAATTTTAATAATACTCAGAAACTGCACTTCCTACGCAAAATTTGTAGGGTACAAAAAAAATGGTTGGCTGTGTTTGGTGTTTGGCATTGGTTGGCATCATTAAATCAATGATCAACGTTGCCGTTTAATAAAAATGTGCATTTAGCGCCATCTAACAATGTACACATCAAGCTAGAAAAACGATCGCAGCGCTGCAAAGCGGCCAATACATCGTCCCCGTACGAAAATGCCCGTAAGGTGGGCTATCTATATAATATGTCAATCAACGGTTGAAGGTCTGCCGGCCATGATAACTGCGAGCGGAGTTTCGTATGCTGCTGCTTGATTTTAAGAAATGAATTAGCTCCGGCTCTTACGCGGAGCACAGCAAGTCGCGTCGGCGCATTTTGCTTCGTATTTACTCGTGCCGTCTATTGTGTCCTATTTCTTCGTGCCAGAAACTGTACATGTGCTCTTAGTTAATTCTAAGTTATTTTGGATGTTTTAAAGTCAAGTTAATAGTAAATAGTGTATCATCCCTGTAAACAAATTGTCTAGTTGTGAAAACTCCTATTGGTTACTTTGCAATCAACTCGTAAGTGACAATAATAATTGTTCAACTTATTGTTTACACGAGCAGTTTAACCTCCATTACAACATTTGCATTATGCCTGTGAAGTGTTACTAGTTACCAGTAATAAAAATTATATCCATCTGAAGTTCAAGCCGTCGTAGCGCCGAGCTTAAGGTGCCAAAAAGCCACCAGAGCTGTATTTTTACATCTAGTTCGAATCTCAAGCCAGAAATACTTTTTTTTTTATACAATTTAACATTTTCTTCACAATGGAAAACAACAAATGTGCTGGGAAGTGCGGAAACGTGGTTGGTAGTAAAAACAAATGTCAAAGATGCGATTTATTTTTTCATCCAAAATGTTTAAATCGAGTGCGATGGTCCAACCGTTAGTAATTTGCAGCTATCCTCGCAACTCTTAAGCACCACAAATGAAGTTAATGATGACGATCTTATTAATACTACACCAGATTTATCCATGGAAGACATCTTTGTTAAGCACTTTAGTAACTTTAAAGTGGAAATCGAAACAAAACTAAATAATTGTAGTGTAATAACACACCAACAAACAAATTTTATATTAATTAATTAAGTAGGTTAGGAGTATTTAGTAATTAATAATAATGTAAGGTATAAGTGCGAATCAAGCTGATTAAGCATTGTTGCACAAAGTACAATCAGCATTACTTTTAAGTTGTAATTAAGTATTGATTTAGTTTTTAAGATAGTGCCTTGTAAGTTGTCTTCGTGACCAGTTCAATGAATAAAAAGTAGTTAAACCCATTGGGTAATTGTCTGTTAATTCAACCTATTCGAGTAGACCCATCACATGGCGATCCTGCCAGTGCCTTGGAAATTAAGGTAGAGATTCGAGTCCGTGGAAGTAAAGTGAAGAAAAATAAAAGTGATTCCTAAACGAAGAATAAGAAACAAAAATTATAGTCAAAATGGGTCAGCAAAATACAAAGGAAGAAGTGATAATTGCACAAGCAGGAAATAGTGGAGGTACTACAACTACAGTCGATGCAGCAACTATGGCAAAAGAAATAAGTATGATGATAGTAGTTTTATTGGCAGCAATTGTAATCGTCGCTTTCTGTTTCGATAAATGTAAGAAGAAACTGGAAAGAAAAATCAGAAAAGAAATTTCCAGGAGCACCGAGCAAGTATAAATTTTGTGTCAGTGAGGTTAGTTTAGTTAGTTAAGAAAAATAAAGTTAATTAAAAATAATGTGTGCTACAAGGAGTAATGCCCAAACCAGTAGAATTTCGACACCTTCTGGATGAGTTGCGAGTTTTTCACCGGAATCTGAACAAGGACAACGCAGATAGGCGGTAAAATATTAAGGTTATAAATAATAGATTTATGAAGTTAGATAAGTTAAATAATGAATTTCCTAAAATAAGACAATCATTTAATAGTAAAACTCACGATTTAAATTTAATTAATGAAGTTAAAGTAGTTATAGAAGATATTAATAAATATTTTAGTAGTATAAAAGATATATTAGAAAATAGGTTTAAAGATTGTACAAATGAGCAACCTGAATTAAAACTAGAATTTTTAGATTCAGAATCAGAATCAGACTCATCAGATAATTCAGTTTGTTCATTAAATATGGCTGAAAAATTTGATTTAAAAACAGCCGCTGGCTTATTGCCAGTTATGGATGGTACAGAGAATACCACAAAACAGTTAATTGATGCCATCGAATTATATGATGCATGTTTAGATGCTGAAGGAAAAAAATTTCTAACTAAATATATTTTAAAAACAAGGGTGAACCAAAGTGCGAAAATTAGGCTTAATTCCGAATATGAAACAAATGCTCTATTAGTTAATGATCTTAAAATTCATTTCTTAACACATAAATCCGCAACGTCTTTATCGGCCCAATTAAACAGCGTAAAACAGTCGCATAAAACAATTGCTGACTTTGGAAAAAATATTGAAGACATATTTGTTGATTTGACCATTTCACAAGCAAACGGAAATAATGAAGCAATTGCAATACTTACAACAATTAATGAAAAACTAGCAATAAACGCATTTGCTAATGGGTTACGAAATGCTGAGTTAAGAACTATCATTAAAGCTCGAAATTATGGCAAGCTTAGCGAAGCAATTCGTGGAGCCAAAGATGAAGAATTAGGAAACGTTAGGGAACCTCAACAGATGTTTCATTTTCATAGTCGGAACAAACAAAGAGGATTTAATAATTATCGCGGAAACCGACATGGTCAAAATTCAGCAAATATGTCATCAAAAAATAATTTCGGCGGTAACAGATCTTTTCAAAATCGAGGCAGATCATTTTATAGAGGACAACAACATTCAAATTATCGGGGTCGCGGAAATTTTCCAAACCGGGGACAAAATTTTTAAAATCGCGGAAAAAATTTTCCTAATCGCGGACAAAGTTTCCGAAATAACGCTCGAACTTTTTATATCAATGAGGATCAAGGAAATAATTCTTCTGAACCATCAACTGCTGAAGTAGAAAATACATTTTTTCGAGTCTAAAGATGACGATGCAGTAATTTTAAATTTAAACGGGTTACATTTTGTGAGAATGAGATATGGAGTGAAAGAGTTAAATTTTTTGATTGATACTGGGGCATCTATTAGTGTAGTATTTAAGGAAATTATTAATAAGCATGAAAGAGTAAATTTAGGAAATAAAATTAAAATTAAAGGAATCTCGGGATCAATGACATCCCTGGGTTCAATAAATATTTTGCTTAGTGTAAATGAAGTGGAAATTCGTCACGAATTTAATGGGTTTGAATCTGGCATACACGGAGTAATAGGAGCTGACTTTTTACAAAAATATTCAGCAACCATCGATTTCGAAAAATATTTATTATCAGTTTGGTTACGTAATGATAAAATAAGCATACCAATTGAATCCAAACATAATCATTTCATAACCATTCCACCTCGATGTGAAATAATTAAATATTGCAATGTTGATGATTCAGAGGAATGTGTAATTTTAGAACAAGAGCTGAGTGAAGGAGTTTTTGTTGCAGGAAGTATTGCCCTTCCAGAAAATAAGTTAATTCCAGTTAAAATTCTTAATACTCGGGATGATTTAGTAACTTTAAAAAATTTCAAACCAAAAGTTGATAAATTAAATAATTATGATATTTGTAGTTTTAACAATAATATAATAAATTCAGTTGATCGAGTGGACAACGTCCTAAAATTATTAAAAACCGATCACTTGCAAAAAGAGGAAAAATTTTCATTACAAAGAGTATGCTCCAAGTATGCTGACGTTTTTCAATTAGAATCTGACCCACTTACGGTCACTAATATTTATAAACAAAATATTAAATTACAGAAAAATGCAACACCTGTTTATGTAAAGCCTTATCGCTTACCCCATGCACAAAAAGAGGAAATACACAAACAAGTAGAAAAAATGTTAAACGATGATATAATCGAAGAGGCGAGATCTCAATGGTCATCACCTTTATTGATAGTTCCAAAAAAAGCTGATAGCAGCGGAAATAAAAAATGGCGTGTGGTAATCGATTACAGGTTATTAAATAAACAAATTGAAGATGAAAAATTTCCCTTACCTTGCATAACAGAAATTTTGGATTCATTATCAGGAGCAATATATTTCTCGCACCTTGATCTTTCATAAGGTTATTATCAAATTGAATTAAATTCGGAATGTCGTCCAATTACTGCTTTTACAACAGAAAGGGGGCAGTACCAATTAAAAAGACTTCCGATGGGTCTTAAAATCAGCCCAAGTGCATTTTCTAGAGCAATGACGATTGCAATGTCGGGGTTGAACTATGAGAGTTGTTTTGTTTATTTGGATGATCTAATAGTTTTTGGAAATAATTTATTAAATCACAACAAAAATCTTACCAAAGTTTTGCAAAGGTTACGAACAGTAAATCTTAAATTGAATCCAAATAAATGTGATTTTCTGAAAAAGGAAATATTATATCTTGGTCACGTTATATCAGCTGAGGGTGTTTCTCCAGATCCTGAAAAAAATAGAGTAATACAAAATTATCCAACACCAAAAGACGCAAATGAAACAAAGCGATTTGTGGCATTTGTAAATTATTATCGAAAATTTATTCCAAATTTTGGCAAAATCGCTTATTCTTTAAATAAATTAAGCAGGAAAGGAGAAATATTTAATTGGACTGATGAATGTGATCAAGCCTTAAAAATTCTCAAAACGGCTTTGATTGCACCTCCGATTTTGCAATACCCAAATTTTTCGGAACAAAACAATTTCATTTTAAAAACTGACGCCTCTGGATTTGCAATTGGTGCTGTATTAGCAAACAGTGATAACAAACCGGTATCATACGCAAGTAGAGTACTTAATAAGGCAGAGAAGAATTATTGTACGATTGAAAAGGAGCTACTTGCCATTGTCTGGGCAGTAAAACATTTTAGACCTTATTTGTTTGGACGAAAATTTACTATTTTTACTGACCATAGACCTCTCATTTACCTCTTTAGTATGACAAATCCTTCCAGTAGACTTACTAAATTTAGGCTAGTTTTGGAAGAATATGACTTCGACATTAAGTACATTAAGGGAAAAGAAAATGTATCTGCCGACGCTTTATCCCGGATTGAAATAAATTCTGACGAACTAAAAAATATTAATAGCGTTGATGAAAAAATGTTTGTTACAACAAGAGCACAAACAAAGACAAATTTACAAAATCTAAAAAATAATACCGATAATACAATCGATCATCAAAGGATTGATCACCCTGGAGTGGTCGAGTTGTTAAATAGACCTTTAAACGCCACTGAGTTAAGAATAATTTCAAGTCATGACTTTAGAAAAAATTTTAAAAATGTTAATAAAAACCTAGGAAATAATTTCTATGATAAAAATCGCGATATAATTTATTTAAACAAGGAAATCCGATCAATGACTGCATTAGATGCATCGTTGAGGAACCTAGAAGAAATTTGCAAAATAAATAATATTTCAGAATTAGTAATGTTAATACTATTTCTGACAAAGACACAAGACAAATTATTTTAAATGACTTTCATATGCTACCAACAGGAGGACACGCGGGAATAAATCGCATGTATAATAATAGTTGTGTTTTTTTTACACACTTTTGCTCGAGCAAGTCTGAGCAAATCGATTGCTCAGTTGCTCAGTTAATTTTACCTTGTTCTTTTTACGCGCTCAATTCGAACTGAGCTGAACAATTGCTTCCCCCTTTCCCCTAACTGCACCTGCTGTAAAGGGGGCTCAGTTACAATCATTTGCTCAGTTTACGATTTGTTATCTGTCGTTTTGAATTTTCTAACCTCTAAAAATAAGTAGTGTTTTCATAGGAAGTATAGTTATTAGTTTTATTGAAAATGTGTGAACATTTATATGGAAACATCAATAATTACAACACAGTTAAAATTACTGACCCTAAAACTAAAAAATCTTATGATGTCGGAGTAAGTGCAAATGATGAAAAAAGAGCTGCAACAGGTAAAATAAAAATATAAGCACTTTAAACAAAGTTTTCAAATCTGGTTTTGTAGATGCTAAATTTTACATGCAGTTGTTAAATCACTGCATAAAACAATATCCTACAGTTGAACACAATGATGTTATTGTTGAAGATACAGAGCCTAATGAGAGTGAGACTATTTCAAAAAAACACAAGGATACTTGGACGTTTGAGAATACAACACCAAGGAAAAAGAAAAAAGTTTGACAGAATTTTATTGTATATATTCTTATAATTAATAGAATAAAATATTCATTTTAATTTTAGTTTGACTCAGCTACATGCTCCAGAAAGTGGAGAAATTTAATAAGGACTAGGGAAAACAAATAATAAACAATAACCTTAAAATGACGCGTCCTGTCACTTGTCAAACGATTGAAATTTTATGCTGTTTTTTTTACTTGACTCTGGTCATTTAGAGCGTGTGATCAAATTTAACTGAACTGAGCTGAGCTGAACAAAATGATGTAAAAAAAAACACAACTAATGTTAAAAAGTATTACTTTTGGTCAGGCCTACGAAATGATGTTGAAAAATTTGTTAAAAATTGTGATGACTGCCAACGATATAAACATTCAATACCAAATTTGCAACCAATGCAAATAACATCAACGGCATCATCAGCATTACAAAAAATTTATTTAGACATAGTAGGTCCCTTGCAACCAGACGTAAACAATTTTAGATACATTTTAACATTACAATGCGAATTAAGTAAATACGTTGAAGCTTACCCTATTTTGAATAAAGAAGCTGTTACTGTGGCTCGAACATTTGTTAATAATTTTATACTTCGATACGGTATACCAGAAAAAATAGTTTCAGATCAAGGTACAGAATTTATGGCTTCTACATTCGCTGAAACATGTAAAATCTTGCAAATAAAACAGTTAAATTCAACCGCATATCACCACGAAACACTAGGTGCATTAGAAAATTCCCATAAAAGCTTAGGAGCATTTTTGAGAATTCACAGCTCAGAATATTCCGATGTGGAGTTCCTGGGTACCTTATTGGTTTATTATAACTATGAAAATTATCCGTTAGAGTTAAAATATAGATTACAAGAAGCTTGTAAAGATGCAGAAAATAATCTGATGGTATCGAAAATAAAACGAAAACAAATGTATGACAAAAAATCAAATTGTAAAGAAATTAATTATAAGATAGGTGATAAAGTGATGTTAAAAAACAATAGTGGAAATAAAAGTGAAGCATTATTTAAAGGACCGTATATAGTATTAGAGGATAAGTCACCAAACATTTTAATAAAAATAGAAAATAAAAATTTAGAAGTGCACAAAAACCGAGTGAAGTTATACACTAAACAATAAGTGATAAGTGAAAAAAAAATGTGCAAGTAATAAAACTATTGAAGATAAAAATTGTAAGTTAGTTTAAGAAAAATTGCTAGTTGTAAACATCAATTTTTTTTGTTTTCGGGGAAGGTGTAGTGTAATAACACACCAACAAACAAATTTTATATTATCTCTGAAGGTTCAGTAAAAATACTTTTTCTCTTCTAGAAGACACCGAAATAGAAATAGAATACCAACACACACTAAACAGAAGAATTAAAACTCAGAAAATTAATCACCTAAGACAAGAAAAACATAACGAAATTGCTAAAATTAGGAAAGAAGAAAACAACATCAACATCATACACACTTTCCACAAGAAGATCACGAAAAAAAAAAAGAAAAAAAAAAAAAAAAATAACTAGAAGAGAAAAAGTATTTTTACTGAACCTTCAGAGATAACAAGCCACTCTCTTCATGGATATAAACCAATTTTACAAAATTTTATATTAATTAATTAAGTAGGTTAGGAGTATTTAGTAATTAATAATAATGTAAGGTATAAGTGCGAATCAAGCTGATTAAGCATTGTTGCACAAAGTACAATCAGCATTACTTTTAAGTTGTAATTAAGTATTGATTTAGTTTTTAAGATAGTGCCTTGTAAGTTGTCTTCGTGACCAGTTCAATGAATAAAAAGTAGTTAAACCCATTGGGTAATTGTCTGTTAATTCAACCTATTCGAGTAGACCCATCACATAATTATTTGGAAGCATTTAATAAAATATCGATTGATGTTAGCAAAATCACAGTTAAAGTTGAACTACTGGAAACTGAAAATAAGAACTTAAAAACTGAAATCGCACAGCTAAAAGCCGACAGTTTAAAAAGAAATAATGATATTACTAATAATGCAAGCAACGATCTAATTTCTGGAATAGAAGATCGCTGCAACAGAAGTAAAAATATCATGATATATAACGTACCTGAATCTTCGAAGGCCACAGTTGAATAGAAAATTATTGATGACAAAAGGTTCCTAAAAACCTTACTCGGTGATAGCGAAGTCAACTTTGAACCAGTTCGACTCTCGAGAATTGGGAAACCTAGTAATAATCCCTCGTCCTCTGAAAGCTACATTTATGGATAAAACCGCACCTATAAACATTCTAAAAGGTTCAAAAAATTTATCTGATAGGAGCATTAAAATAAAAAATGATTTAACAAAAAATCAACGAGAATATTTAAAATCAATGCGTGATGAATTGAACAAACGCGTTGCTGAAGGTGAGAATAATCTATTACTAAAATACATCAATGGTACCCCGACAATTATAAAGAAAAATGCAGCTCATTCAGGAACAGGATCGACATCGAACTCAAAAAACTAGATAAACTTAATGTTTACTTTCACAACGTGGGAGGTCTTCGTATAAAATTAAATATGTTTTCTTTAAATGTATCTACAATTTTCGATGTTATTATTATAATTGAAACCTGGTTACTATTGTTGACGCAGAACTCCAGCTTCATAACTACAATATTTTTAGAACAGATAGTACAGCATTATCTAGTGATAAATCGAGGGGTGGTGGTGTTTTAATTGCCACAAAGAAACACCTAAAAGTTAAAAATGTGGATATAATTAATCAAGATGTTGAACATTTATTTATTTCATTATCCTTGCATAACAATGAGAATATAATATTTGGTGCTGTATATATTCCTCCATCATCATCAATTGTTAAGTATGAAAATCATTGTCTGGCTGTTGAAAAAATTCTTGATGATCATCCCAATTGTAAATTGTTTATATGTGGAGATTATAATTTGCCAACTGCTTTATGGGAAAATGACGAATATGGAGCACGTGCGATCAGCAATAATTTGAACTATCCAGATCAAACTGTATCTGAATCATTTGGTTTTTTAAATCTTCACCAGTTAAATCAAATTCCAAATCCTCGAGGAATTCAACTAGATCTTATTTTTTCTCATATTCGTGATGCTATAGTTTCGGTTTCGGAAGACCTCCTTTGTAATACAACGGAACATCATCTCGGTTATTAAATTATTGAAATTAACTATTCCAATAAGTGTAATGATGTGCTCAAATGTGATAATGTTATTCATGACTTTTCCAAAGGTAATTACAGAGCAATAAATGATGCCCTTAACTCAATCGACTGGGATGGCGTGCTTAAGGTTGGCGACGTTAATGCTTCAACAGCAACATTCTACGAAATTTTACATGCTATTATAAACAAATATGTTCCGTTTAAAAGAATTTTTTCGAGTAACTATCCAAAGTGGTTCTCAAGTGAACTGATTAAGCTTATAAAAGACAAAAAGTCTACCCATAGTGAATATAAAAAGTTTGGTGGTCGGTCAAATTACAATAAATTTAAAGACCTACGCTCAAAATGTAAACATCTTAATAATGTGTTATATAATCAATATCAACAAAGGCTCGAAAAAAATTGCAAATTTTCTATATCACGTCCGCTCAGGGCCGCCGCCAGAGGTATGGCCGCTTGTGTGCAAAATCTAAATATGACGCCCCCCCCCCCCCCAATAGAAAAATATACTATTTTCATCCCTTTTGATTAATAAATTTTGCATTTGTTGACTCCATTAATTCCAGATATATTATATATTATCTGATTTTAAAGAATGTCCATATATTTTGCAAGGAGCAGAAAATACAGAATTACTGTAGTCTGAATACAATATCCATTACGTGTACTTGCTTGTGATAATAATAGATTGTTGAAAATTTCCTACTACCTACCATGACCATCTCCTGGATAATTTATATTGGTTACTGATTGTTTTGTATAATGTTCTATGAGAATTTGAATATCCTAAGATAATTTTTCGGGCCAATTAGCAGGGACTTTAGAAAACATGAAAATATTATGGTCTTTCGGTTCCTTCGTCAGCTTCTTCATCATTGATCAAGTTTGACTCAAAACATTTTTCTTCAATATTTTCCTCCTCATCATCGCGGGAATAAATTGGCGATTATCGAAAATCTGTACTATGTGCTGACAGATTCCACATTCCACAAAAACCATATATTGCACACTTAAATACTATATACGTTGGATAAATTTTTTACGCCCTTAATACTTAATTTCTTGAATTTGGGATATTTCCCGGATAGGGCAAACACCTTCTATGTGTTTCATTTGCCCTATCCGGGAAAAATCCCAAATTCAAGAAATTAAATACTAAATATTTAGTAATCTTGGAGGAAGAATAAGGGACATAAATACTGATGCGTTTTCGGGTTTACGCGTTTCTAAGCTGAATTAGAGGTTCGAATATTTTGTAATACAACGTGCATTTTCAGCATGTATTTTCCCCGAGTCGCCGATAGCATGAATAGAATAAAGACTAATATAATGTCGACCAGGGGCCTTATCCTCATTTTCGAGGATAAAATATCGTATGTGAAAACAGGAGTGTTCAAGCAAAATACTCGTTACTTATTGGTTGTTTTCGAAAATTTTTATAGAAACATACTGTCTTTCCTATGGGATATTTTATCCCCGATAATGAATTTTGGGGCCCTGAGGTGGAATTCTGTAAGCCAACAAATTGATATCGGTGGTGAATTCATTCGTTAGATATTTTCTGTCTCCCTCTTACATACAACAAAAGTCATAACGTGGGAGCGAGACGAAAATCGTAACCATAGAAATGAAGAAAACAATATACCGTTTTCGGTACGTAAGACCTTACAGAATTCCACCTCCGGACACGTATCCTTATTTTCGGGGATAAAATATCACATAGGAAAAACAGTAAGTTTCTATGGAAATTTTCCAAAACAACCAATAAGTAACGTGTATTTTGCTTGCCCACGCCTTTTTTTTCCTTTAGGATATTTTATCCCCGAAAATGAGGATATGACCCCTGAACTCTTATTCTCATTTTTGGGGATAAATTATCCTATAGGAAAAAAGTCGTGTTTCGTGTTCAAGTAAAATACTCGTTAATTATTGGTTATTTCGGCAAGTTTCCATAGAAACATGCTGTTTTTCCTATAGGATATTTTATCCCCAAAAATGAGGAAAGGGAACCAGAGGTGGGATTTTGTTTCTATCTTCATATTTATCAAGCTTAATAAAACTCAATAGGGGGTTATTCATTATAATTCCATTCTTGTCATTCATATGCAAAAATAAGAGTGTCCATGTCATGTCGTATACGATGTTGTGTCGTGTGATTCGAGAATAGCCCCCATATTGAGATTTATCAAGCTTCAAGCTTTTGATAAATATCAAGATAGAAACAAAATTCCACCTCTGGTGAAAATCGACCGAGCTCGAAGTGTTTGATTTTGATTGATTTTTGGTAAAATTTAATATCGAGTATAAATTTTTTGACCTGCGGCCGCCCCTTCCTTTGGCCGCCTGTGTGCGCCGCACACATTATACAATAGGACGCGGCGGCCCTGCGTCCGCTATATTTGTTAATGTCTAAATCCTTGAAAGCTGAGGACTTCCCTGAATATTGGAAAAATAGTTACATTTATCCAATATTTAAGTCTGGTAAAAGAGACATCGTTGAAAATTACAGAGGTATTTGTTTGCAATCGGTTATACCAAAAATGTTCGATAAAATTATGTCGTTGCAGCTTATGCACACCTGTAAGCAAATTATTGTTGAAGAACAGCACGGGTTCCTTGATGGTCACTCAACAGTATCGAATCTTCTCTTATACCATCACTTTCTGTCAGATGCCTTGGAGAACAGGTGGGAGGTTGATTCAATCTACACCGATTTTTCCAAGGTATTGAGAGAATTAATCATGTGATTTTAATTAATAAATTGAGATTAATGGGTTTCTTGGATAGTACAATTAATTGGATAAACAGTTTTTTAAATAATCGAACTCAACATGTTAAATTCGCCGGTTCAATCTCCAAACCAATGTCTGTACACTCGGTCGTCCCTCAGGGTTCCCACTGTGGTCCCATTCTTTTTTTGTTGTTCATTAACGATATTAGTGATTGCATTAAACACAGTAATTTTCTATTGTTCGCCGATGACTTAAAAATTTTTAAAATTATTCATTTATGAGAGTGACAAGGTTATGCTGCAAAACGATCTAGATCGTTTGAATGGATGGTGTGAACTTAATAGATTGCAGTTAAATATTAATAAATGTGTTTCTGTTACTTTTACCAGAAGGAAGTCCTCTGTTATAAGAACCTACAAACTAAATAATATAACTTTAAATAATGTCACCGAAATTAAAGATTTGGGAGTCATTTTTAATTCTTCTCTTACTTTTCAAACACACATTACTAAGATTGTTAACACGGCCCTAAAACTCTTGGGATTTATTTCAAGAACTTGTATTAAATTTAGTGTATTTACCATTAAGTTATTGTAAACTTCCTTAGTACGTAGTAGACTGGAATATGCGTCAGTTATTTGGTGTCCAAGTTATGCAAATATGTCCAATTTAATTGAACGTGTTAAAAAAAAACTGATGCGTATACTTTCCTATAAACTAAATATTCCTAAAGAGGAATACAGCTATATAACAATTTACTTAAATATTTTAATTTAGTTCCATTGTATCAAAGGCGCTGTCACAATGATCTCATAACATTGTTTAAAATTGTAAATGGCTATATCAAATGTTCACATCTACTTAGTCTTTTAAATTTTCACATTAATCCTCATAACATGATAACCCGCAATAATTGTATATTTAGACTCGATAACCATATTACCAATTTTGGGTTGTATTCTCCAGCTGCTCGCCTTACACGCAGCGCCAATATTTTGAGTAATAACTCAAACTTCCATTTTTTTAACTGCACCTTGAGTCAATTTAAAATTAAACTAAGCCGAATTTCTTGTGATGAACTCAATATAAGAATTTATACTTATTTTTATACTTATAATTTATACTTTGTTTAAACTTATGCTTATTATAACTTACTGGATTATTTAATATTTTTTGTAAAACATGCTACTTATTTATGTATTTTTTTTTTCTAAAAAGGGCGTGTCCCGTAATAAAAATATTATTATTAAAAAAATATTATTATTGCGTCCAAACACGATCGTGTTAGGTGAATATTGAGTCACTTCGTGGACAGCAGATCTGATAGCCGATCCAATTTTAAAAACATTTAGGTCCCAATCATTGTGCAGGTTATCCTTAATATAAGAACGAATCGCAGTTCCTATGACCTTGCTGGACCTCTCCGTAAAACTGACCTGTGGATGATACAAGGCGTTATACCAGAGCTTTTCACTTCATACTTTCTCAGAAGAGTCTTAAATTGTTGGCTTTTAAATTAGGTACCATTGTCTGCCAAAAATATTTGAGAGACTCCAAACAGCAAAAACAAATGGTTGATGCAGGAAAAATTTACTAAACCTGTCGTTTATCACCAAAAGCCAGGAATTACCTCGTTTTGAGTGGGGAAATGGACCCATCAAATCAATCGACACTACCTGAAATGGATACTCGGCCTCCTTCGGTTTTCCCATCATACCAGGACGACATGTGTTGGGAGCCTATTGAGCCCCGCACACCTTGCATGCTCTCACATAACGCAACATAGACCCTTTGATTCCTTCTCAATATGGATTCTCTCATGTTCCGAGGGACTACTAATTTCCATTCACTCTCGTTGAAGGGAAAAATCCCTGATTTAGCGACTAACTTGTACATCCTCTCACCATCAACCCGCCATCCGGGATACTTAACTGGACTGGCTATAATCTTTTCATTCATTCCAATGTACCAATTATCATCGAAAGAACCCCAATCATCTTCCACGAGAGACACTTGAGGAATACGGGACAAGGTATCCGGAACCACGAGCTTCTTGCACTTACGGTGAATGATTTCCAAATCATACTGTGATAACTTTATGGCCCATCTAGCAAAACGACCTGTCGGGTCCTTTAAATTCTGGAGCCAAATCAAGGAGTGGTGATCTGTTGCAGCCTGAAATTTGGAACCCTCAACATAAGGACGATACTTTTCTACCGTAAAAAGCAAGGCCAAGCATTCACGCTCAGTAATAGTATAATTGCATTCTGCGCGACTTAAAGATCTACTTGCGTAGGCTATAACATGCTCCCCATCGTCGAATTTCTGCGTGAGAATGGCACCAAGGCCAACATCAGAAGCATCGCTCTGTATACAGAAAGATTCACTAAAATTGGGGGTCTTCAACACAGGTGCCGTAGCCAAAGCCAACTTGATTTTCTCAAAGGCAGACTGAGCTTCCTCATCCCATCCTGTACCCTTTAAGAAGTTTGGTGATTGGAGCCATTATGGTGGAAAACGAAGGTACAAACCTCCGGTACCAACTACAGAGTCCCACAAAACGATTTATTTTCGTCGCTGTTCTCGGTGCAGGAAAGTTTAAAATGGTTTCAACCTTGCTAGGATCCGTATGCAGTCCATTCTTGTTGACTATGAAACCTAAATATCGCAATGACGATTTAGCAAACTCACACTTGTCAACATTAATACTCAAGCCTGCCGCAAGGAGCCTCGTCCTTACTTCCTGGAGAGAAGCTAGATGTTCTTCAAACGAGGAGTTAACTACAACGATGTCGTCTAAGTAGACAAATACATTAGGTTCTAAACCTGGGCCAAACAACGAGTCCATCAGACGTTGTTGGGTTAGAGGCGCATTGTGAAGTCCGAAAGGCATAACATAGAAGTGGAAATCTCCTTTTACAGGCAAGGCAAAAGCTGTTTTGTCCTTGGACGTTGCACTCAAAGGAATTTGCCAGAACGCGCTCTTCAAATCGATGGTCGAAATAAATTGTGCATTCCTCAACTTACTTAGGATGTTATCTAATCGAGGATGTTGATAAGCATCTTTTTTAGACATGGTTGTGTTTGCTGCCGTCAAAACAAAAACGATAGGATCCAGTTGATTTTCTAATAAGGAGAACAGGAGAGCTCCATGGACTTGTCGAAGGCTCTATCCGACCTAATTCGAGCATGCGATCAACTTCTTCATGCAACAATTTCTGAAGGTACGGAGAGGTGTTGTATGGTCTCTGACGAATAGGCTCTACCTCAGTCGTCTCGATAACATGCTCTACTAACTTCGTTCTCCCTAAGCCCTTGGCAGATAAATCTGGAAACTGCAACTTAATCTTGTTCAGCAGAGCCAATTGCTCTTCACTCAAGTCTCCCGAATCATTATTCGAAGGTTCCGTTCTAAAAGTATCCTCCTTATGTACCAAGGTAGCAACGTTCTTTATCTTAAACTGATTTCTGACTAAATCCAAAACAAACCGACACTCTTCATAAAATTAATTCCAAGAATCATTCCAGATTCCAGAGAAGACAAAATCAAAACGTCACTTCCATATCCTTATTACCTACTTCTAAAGGTAGCTTTACCATTCCGCTTACTTCCTGGGGAGATCAATCGACAGCTCTAACCGATCTTGTTCTTGAAGATCTTATTAGACACTTATTTCCTACGATCAGAGGGACTAATGAATGACTTATCACAGAGCAGTTTGCGCCGGTATCCACTAATGCTAGAAAGTCCTTACCGAATAATCTTACGTCTAAAAATGGGCGGTCATCACCTAAACAATTTGCGAGAAGAGGTGCCACTTGGTTCCCACACATAAAAAGTTTGACTTGGTTAACCCAATTCTTCCTGTCTTCCTTATCCAACTTGCTCCGAATCAAACTGGCCTGCATAAACTTAGCTGAGGGTCGCCGACCAAAGGAACGCCCCCTGTACATTAGTTTTTTGGACTACACTTACCACATGAAGATGTAATTTTTCCTTTATGTCCACACTTGAAGCAAAATGGTTCACCTATAGGCTGAGAACAATTTCTGAATCCGTGTCCCGATACACCACAAGACCAGCAATCTCCCATAAATTTCCTAGGACCTCGAACAACCGAAGAAGAACCTCCCTCCAATCTAGAAGAACTTGATGTCGAAGGTTGTTCTTAACTAATCGTAGGCACTTTAGGCTTTTCAGAGGGCACTAGACTCAGCTCTAATTTACGACATAGCGTGGTCAGCTTATTGATATCCGGGATCTAAGTTAGCGCCAGATGTGATACATACACCGGCAATAAGTTCTTACGAATGTGCCTCAGGATAACATCAGCCGATGAAGGAGTACTCAATTTTTTGAACAAATTTACCATTGCCGCTATATACAAACCAACTTTCTCAAGTCTCAATTGAAAACAGGAACGAATCTGATCCCATATAACGTCATCATAATCGGGAGGAAGGAATTCATCCTTTAGATCACTCACAAGTTGTTCTCAATGGTGGATATCTGATCTTCGAGCACGAAACCATGTTAAGGCTGGTCCTTTGAATAAATCTACAGCCGAAATGAAAAGATGGTGTTTCTCTAACCCCCTGGTAAGCCTAAACTCCTCTAACCTCTCAAGGAACTCATACAAAATATCTGGCGAAGAGTCTCCATTAAAAGTAACACCCCATTTATATAAGCTGGGCACTCTACCGATTGCCATGGAAGTATTTACCAGATTTGCTGGCTCATTGGATGGAACTACCACTGACCCAGCATCCCCATCTTCGCTGTCTAAAACGGAAGATTGTGCTACTACGTCTTTCTGAAAGGAATAACTCATTGTCCGAACCAATTTGGAAATAGTACCCTCCATTTTAGCCTGTAATCTCAATAATCTTGTCTGAAACTCTACGCCAGGATCCTTGGAACCTCTTCACCGCTGGCTGAACCTGGAAGATTGGCAATACGCCCCTGTAAATGCAATAAACGAGTCCTCAACCTTCGTTCGGATGCGGCGGAGTTTTTGTCTGGATATGTAGAAATACCTCGTTCAAAATCAGCCAGGTTGTCAGAAATATCCTTATGGGCTCTTTCCAGTTTTACTTTCTGGGACCGGTCAACCTTATGATTTTCCTTTAGGAGCTTACGTAAGACAAAACGAAGTTCAGCATAATCTAGACTCTCATCCGCGAAACCTCTAATTCTTAACTATAGCTATAACTTCTTTAAACAATTCAATTATTGAATAATCCATTATATAGTTATTTGTATTAATAAATTTATTATAAATAAATAAAGGTGTATCTGTATACAAATAACGTTTTTATAAATTAACAAGCTAGCGCACTTTCGAATTAAGACTAATTCATCATCAGGCAAAAAAGTTTAAAAATATGACCGTTAATCAAAAAATTGTTGTAAATTAAATTGTTTAATTAAATTTTAAATTAAATTGTTTATAAATTAACAAGCTAGCGCACTTTCGAATTAAGACTAATTCATCATCAGGCAAAAAAGTTTAAAAATATGACCGTTAATCAAAAAATTATTGTCAATCAATTTTTTGATTAACGGTCATATTTTTAAACTTTTTTGCCTGATGATGAATTAGTCTTAATTCGAAAGTGCGCTAGCTTGTTAATTTATAAAAACGTTATTTGTATACAGATACACCTTTATTTATTTATAATAAATTTCTTTAAACAATTTGGTTCTAGGGTACCCATTTTACTGTAACTTACTATACCTTGTTATATTTGTAATACTTAATAACTTTTAACATGTTAAAATCTGTGATACCTCCGCAAATAATGGAGTTGAAATAAATGATTTTGTTTATTATACTGTCGTCAACCTTAAATAAATGGCCCCACGTTAGGCGCCAAATGTGTACCGAAAATTCTCCCCATTTAATGGTAGATTGCCGACTAACCAACGGGTGGTCGTGGTTCAAGAAATTTAAAGTTGGGGCGTCACGTACTTGTAAAATCTCTACCAAATGGCCAAGTACGAAACCTAAATAGGGTGACACAATGAGCACAGTATAAACAAAAATTCAGATAATAATGGTTTTTATTTTCACCTATATACTAGGTGGTCATAAACCTGCTGAATAACAACAGCTTATAATCTAAGTACACAATAATTAAATCTACTAAAGCGAACTGCTGTTTCAGTTCTTATACTCAAATACATAAGATATAGCAAAAATAGGCCAATTAGTTCCTTACAAGGAATTAAACTTAAATATATAATCAAAGAACTAAAATTTTACTACCCCTACCAACGAGGGTTTATTGCCAAACATAACAATTATACCCTGACAAACGAGGGTTACCGAAAAACATAATACTCTGATCTCGTCAAGGACTCAGACACATAACTGCTAATTAAATAATATTCAGCACCGCTAACAAGGGTGTACTATTAAATAGGATACCCTGACCAACGAGGGTCTATCGCAAAGAATTACCTAGCCTTGACGAGATGGTGAACAAACTCCAACAAATCAAAAGTGATGCGTCCTTAACGGAGATATATGCAAAATTAAAAGTCAATATATTTACATTAATACAATATTTACAGAATTGAATTTACTACGGCCCATTTAACTGTTCAAGGAAGTGATTTATTGTAATTTACTCAATTTTTAATAGTCACGAACTAGGTTCATCATAAGGTGACCATATCAGGTCAAACTCATTCTGTGTGAAGTCTTCAATGACGATATTTCTCCTGACGCAGGTGAAATTCAGCTCCCACAAGAACGACCAGCTCCAACAAGAACGCCCAGTTACTAGGCAAGATGGCCCCCAAAAGAACACGTGCAAAATACGAGCAATGTTCACCCAAAATCCTCCAAATTCTAGAAATCAAGCTATCCAAAATTAGCTGCGTCACCAGGAACCAATTAGCGCCGAAATCACCATAAAAAGAAGGCCTACAGTAGTCAGGGAACGTTAGAAAAAACTTTGTGGTGGAACAATGGTACCTTACCTCTAGATATTAGGCGGCCTTAAATTGAATCCGTCGAACGGTCGATTAAATTAATAAACTGCCATAAAAACCAGCTTCAACCACATCAATTAACAAGAAGTAAAATGATGGCCTGACCAACAGGAACGGATCAAAAAATTAGAGCACTCGTTCAACCGCTCGCGATGAGATCTCACGAGGAAAAGAACCTCCATCGCCGGAAATTCCAAATTCCTACTCCTCACGAGACGCGGGGAAATCAAGAAAGGCCCCTAAAAGGCGGCAATTTGAATTCAAACTAAACCCAACAATCGTTTTCGTTCAAGCCGATAAAACGTCCACAGTAGGTCAGCTACCCTCAATACATCTACTTCAGGACCTATTTCCGTTGCAATTACCAAGAAAAACCAAGTCGTTATTCAAACAGAAGTCAATTATTAATTGTAGGTCAACACGGTTGGTAGCGAAACAAACTGAACATCGCCCGATTGAACCGGACTGTACCTGGAGCAGCTGAACCGGACTGTACCCGTAGCAGCTGAAAACGAACGTTGCCTGCGAAGGATAACCTAAAAGTGGCATAATCAAAACATTGCAGCAGCTGATTGAACAAAATAGGAACTGGAACTCCATAAAAGTCCTTAAAACGCTCTTTGTCGATATATACATCCTTAAGTTGTTAGTGCTAAGGTGGTGAAAGCTCATCTGGGTTCTGGCACATCCAATATTCTTAGTTAAAGGCGAACAATCATCGCCTCAAGCAGGTTTTAGTGTCGAACTCCTTAATAACATTACTCAGGCCAAACAAGATGTTAACATTAATTTAATTCGCTTTTAGAAATATAATGAGGGGTAAAATTGTAATTCTACACTAATAGCTGCAGAATGTTCTTTAATACTGGTAGAAAAAGACCTACGGGTTCAAACCCTCAAGCAACATAATGCAATGTTATATGCGCAAGTGCGTGTTTGATGACGGTGACATGTGTCTTATGCCAGCTCTACACACTCGCTGAGACAGGTCGAGCTAAAGTCAGCACGAAAGTGTGGACAGTGCGCTTGCCTTGACTCGCTTCGGCTCGACTGTGCTTCAAGATATTTGAGTCCGAGTCAAAGGGACAGAGTCTATGCGAGACGCGAGATCAAGCATTTTTTATCATTGTTCAAAAAGAACGCCCCTATCATAGACTCTACATGAAAAACAAAAATTCTATATGAAAACTAAATTCAATTTGAATGGCACTAGGCTCGTTTGTGTTAAATTTTTTATTACAAATGCCCAAAAATCAATTTTTACTAGCGAAAAGTACGCTTTTCAAACATTTCGCCGACTATCTTCTTCAGGTGAGTTACTAAGTTCAATTAATCTAAATTTCTTAACATCTCTCTCCCATTATAGGAACGAATGTAGTCAATAAACCAACTATTTAACACGAACAAATATATTTAAAAAAAATGAACAGTTGGCCTCGTTAAGGCTACATACAAAACCATAATGTTCCAAATATAATCAAGGGAACAGAATCCAGAAGCATACGTTCGGCAATAACTCGGGCGCCAGGACCTTTTTAACGTGGAGTCCACAAGTTTAGAGCGATGCTTGTAGCTCTTAAAGTTGCTAAAGGATGAACGAAGCGACGTCCCAGATGGTCAGTAAAGAAACGGTGATGTCCAGGGGTCGTATTGCTTATAACCTGACAATGGGTTGTCAGGTCGTTTGAGCAGAGCTCAGTAAAATTCAGAAAGACAGATTTAATATGACTTTATTTCGTTCTTCAAAAATACAAGTCGGTACAGGACCTGAAAAATATTTCAGCAAGCCATGCAGGGGGGGTAAGGGTGATTCGTTGAGGGTCTGGAGATCAGATGGAGCTGCACTATCAAAAATTACTTCTATTAAAAATGTCTTCTATGATATTTTTCGTAAGCGCATGCCATTTTCGTGTTTATTTACTATTTACTTCGCCTTTCGCCATCGTTATCGTTGCGCCGATTTAGAATTCCCGTGCCTGTTTTTACTGTTTTGCTTTTGTTTTTGGTTAGTTAGTTAGTTTTGTTTTTAAAGTTAGGTTAGTTTTTTAAATTAGTATATTTTTTTGAATTTTCTTCGTTTATAGTGTTTAATTTTATTTTATAGTTTCAATGTGTAAGGTTAGTTTTTTTTCATTTATTAGATTAGTTTTATTTAGTTTAATATTTAATAGTTAGTTGTTTTTAATTTAATGAGGATTACTTTAATATAATATTAGGTTAGTTTTATTTAGGTTGTAACGAAGCGTTTTTTTTTATTAATAGTTTATAATTAATTATCTCCGTTACTTAAACGTATTTCATGTGATTTATATTTCTTTGGTGCATTTAATTCTTCGAGACGCGTGACCTTGCTACGAGCGCGTTCCGCCAGTCCAGCCAGTTCGTCGCTGGAAAATTTGATTGTGGCGGCGAGGTCCGCTTCGCGCATCTCCTACTCATATTTCGTCTCCCGCTCCGACGCCTCGGGGCATTGATAAGCGCTCGCGAGTTCTACAGAAAGGGACTCCTACGAAGCCACCAGCCGACAAGGAAAAGCCAAGGAAGCCGACCAGCCTGCTGAAGCAACCAAAGTGGCGCGCCGTCCAGTAAGTACCAATTTAGCCAACCCGTTCCACATTTCCCAAGCGTCGAGGATCTTGTGTCTCTTCGTTTCTCCTTTCTCGGGCGTCGAGGATCTTGTGCCCCTTCCCTTTCCTTTCCCTTATCGTCGAGGATCTTGTATCCCTTCGCGTTCTCCCGTCCTGAGCGTTGAGGATCTGTTGTCCCTTCGCTTTTCTGCCCCGACGTCGAAGATCTTGTGTCCCTTCGTTCACCCCTCAACCCCTCTGGCTACACTGGCAGTAATTTTATGCTTTTGAACTTACCATCCCGCAAACTACGACTTGAGGATCGACGCTGCACGCTTATATCCCCGCACGACGCACGTTCATCCCTTGCTTAGTATTAACCCGCTTTCGTCTCCGCATGCTTAGTATTTATCGTAAATCCGCTTTTTATTCGTTCACGCTTTAACTTCGCTTTTCGCTTAGATTTTCATTTCTTGCACGCACGTTACGCACTTCGCTCCGCTTTACGTACTTAATTCCGCATATAGTTTGGATCTTCTTTTATTGCTAGTTGTCTATCAATATTCGAATGAATAAATCGTAAGCTATTACCCTGAATTTTGTTGTTTCTCTGGGTTTAACACCCCTACCCCTTCTAACTTTCAGCTTTCGACCAACTAGGTGAACCCTGAAGTTACTTCACTGATTACCTGGAGTGTCCCTCACATAAAGGTGTACTAAGGCTAAACATCAAGGTCTATTTACGTGTGGAACTCGCGTTAAAGGGTCCTGGCGCCCAAGACCTATCCCTATGCCGCTCGTCTCCTTAGCAACGAGCTGCAAACTCTTATGATCGACAAAGTTTCAATCTCTCATAACTTTAAAAGTAAAAATTGTATAAGAAAATTATTTAGATAAAAGTTGTTTGTTTTTTAAGAAGCAATAAAGTTCTTTTAAAAAAATATAGGTTTGTATTTAAAAAAACAATGTTGACCTTGAAATCACCTTGAAAACAAGTTTAAATCAAAAAATAAATATTAGTAGAATAATTGTGTCTTTATATCAAACAACTTTTAACCGAAATATTTTTTCGAAAAGTCAATGGTTTCAGATGTGTTGCAATTATTCCATACTTTTGCCTCTCACTGTATATATTCCGGCTACGGTGAGTATATTTTGATTCTTAAATATTTGTGTACATGAATTTCGTCTTTTTAAATTAAATATGAGCCTAATTATGCGTTTTTGGATTATGAAGATTCTCAGTAAGTGGTTTTTCAAATAACGGTTCCTGTTCTTTTCGAAATGTTGGTGATCACGTCCATGTTACGAGGTATTTATAAAAAGTGGAAGCTCCCTGTGGCTTTTACGTTTTGTAGGTTAACGATCAATGCTAATGAGATAGCATCTTATTAAAACAAATAATTCGAGAAGTTCCAGGAATTGGCCTTAAGGTTTTAGCTTCGGTGTGTGATGGAGGAGCTACTAACGTTAAGGCGGTTAAATTGCTTCTTGAGGAGACTAAACAAAATGCTTTAAGGAGGGGAGATGAATTGAAACATGACAACATAATTATTATTGATGATGTAAAAATTGTTCCGTTATACGACGCGCCTCACCTCCTTAAGTGCATTCGAAATAACCTCCTCGAGAAGGATTTAAAATTCATCCAAAGTGGTGTGGAAAAGGTAGCTTCTTGGACACACATCAAGGATGCTCATTATGTGGACTCAACATCAGGAGACCTGAGAACAATGGCCAAAATTACAGATGCACATATAAATGTAAAAAGAAATGAAGGTATCACTATGCTCTCAGGTCTTTAGCAGATCTGTTGCTGTAGCCTTGTCTTTAATGAGCAGTGGCAAATTTGAGTGTGGATAAAACCAAAAAATAGGACCAGAAACCAAACATACAACTGATTTATGCTTATTTTTAGATGAATTGTTTGACAGTGTTAATGGTGGAATGACCACAAGTGGCTTTGGCAAACACCTGCGAGGACCCGTAAAACGAAGAGTTCACATAAATTGGTTTGGAGAAGGTCCATTGAAGTCTTTAAAAGTATGAGTTACATTTGTCGACGCCCTAATGACAGGGGTAAGCCGCCGGTACTTAACAATTAGATATTTACACTCCGTGGTTTCTTACTTCTCCAAGAGGTAATCTTGGGTCTTGGTTACGATTCCTTTCCAACAAGGAGTTTTAATCAAGATCCTCTAGAGAACTTTTTTGGGCAAGTAAGACAACACGGAATGAGGTATACCAATCCTTCTTGTAAAGATTTCAATGCCATTTTCAAGTCTCTTTTATTGAACAATTTTGTATCGGTGCACTCTGCAGGTTCAAATTGTGAAAGCGACAATTGTGAAGGCCTCATTAAATCTGTTGAACAATTTGTTTCATTAGGTGTAGATCAGGTAGACAGTCAGGATGATTGGAATTTGGTTTCTTGTCCTGAAAATGTTGAAATAAACATTACTTTTTGGGAAGATTATGTAGTAAATTATATAAGTGGAATTATATCAACCTTCATAATTCCTATATTTAAAGACTGTACTATATGCTTACATAACAATTCCACACTTTCAGAGAGACATGAGCTCATTAAAAATGTCAAAGAGTATGATCCTTCTAAGGAGGGTTTGAGTTATTGTTCAACAATTTTTGTAAATTTTGTGATTTTTATAAAAACTGTGTTTAGCATCATTTTCCCAGAAAATTTGTATAAATCAAACATTTTAAAAAATACATGTAATAGTATATTACGCAACGAGCTAGAAAGTGACGAATTTTGTGCGAGTGTGAAATTAGCCGAACGAGGCGCTAGCCGAGTGAGGATATTACACGAGCAACGAAATTCACTTTCTGCGAGGTGTGTACGCTATTTTTCCGATGACCACGGAGATTATGCGATCATTATTAATATTTTGTAGTAAGAACATAACATAACCTATGTTAACAGCAGCTGACATTGAAGTTATCGATTATTTTTAGTTAAATGTAAATAATTGTAGGTGGCGCTGGTTTGACGGAAGCAACTTATCGAAACGAATAAAAAATTTTCCTATTTTATTTAAAATTTACAGAAAAGTGAATTATATAATGATTTTAATAATAAAATTAGTAATATTGGCGGGGTTAAGTATAATTTTTATATGAACTATTCTTTTTTTGCAAGTTCAAAAAAATCCAAGAGAGGGCTTTCGGAATTCCTTCGCAGCGCCTCTATCGAAAATTACAAGAACTATTTGACAGTTACAAAACGGAAAGTCAAAGTCACTAGTGTTGAAATGAAAGATTTTCTAAACTACTAATATGAATGACATATACGATTTTCTTATATGGTCGTTGGAAAAATAATTTATGAACAGAACACAAGTAATTTTAAAGAATGTGACCACAGAGAGGAACTTGTTAGCGAGGTTATTAAGAGCTTGTCCAAGTATTTTCTTCTTAAATACATCAAAAACTTGAACCAAATTTTATCTGGCAAAATAATTGATAACATGCCAGAAACATTAAGTGATTTGGAAAAAATTGTATATAATTATTATGTTAAACACAAAAACTATGATCTTTAATTAATTTATTTTTATTTAATATGTTTTCTATTACTTGTGTAAATGTTATCTATTTTAAAACTTTTTTTAATTATTATTATACTTTAGCTTTATCTGAAGTTAAAGTATGTTGTATAATTTTTCTCAGATAATGCAAATAACTGTTTAAAAAGTTTACTTAACACAGAATACTGTTTAGGTGTTTGGGCGATGTTTTTGAAAATAATAGATGAGATTATTTGTAAAATTATTATCTAAAGTAAACTTTATGTATTTTCTGAAAAACTTCATGTTTTTGAGTTGTGTCACTTTAGAAATATGCCCGCGATATATATTTTGGTTTCAAATTTTAATTAAATATCTGTACCATTTTATAATAATTTTTATGTGTATAATATTAATTTCCTTCTATATAAATTGGTAGTATGCATTTGTTGAGTGATATTATTATTGTCTTATTAGAAGCATAAAAAAAGTTTTCCTCTTACATATTAGAATTGTATAAAAATACTTTTAATGAGAAAACTGTAAGTAACCCAATAAAGATAAAGGTTAAATTTTATTTATTTACTAAAGGTAAAGGTGAATGATTCAACTCCCAACTTTTCAATATATTTATTACAGTGCAACTAGTTTCGCCTTTATAAGGGCATCATCAGGCACATTAACAATGTATAGATGTACTAACGCAATCTGGTACTCCTCATACTGGGAACGATAGGGCTACTAAGAACGCCCAAGCAACTAGGCTTATATTGAGCGCCTGAGCAACTAGGCTTATAGTGGGCGCCTGAACAACTTGGCTAAAAGTGAGCGCCTAAGCAACTAGGCTTATTGTCTAGGAAAGCCTACGCAACTAGGTTTTATCTGTACAGTTTTAATGAATGCCCATGCAATAGGGCTAACGACACTAAATAATGATTTAAAAAAATATTGTTGTAAACATTTAGAGCGATAAAACATACATTAATTTAAAACGATTAAAACTTAAGATTACATTTATTTAAAATATTTTCGAATAGATTTATCACAGTTCGGCCAGATCACAGTGTATGTTGTAGGTTATTATTTATTTGTTTTTTTCCACCACCCAAGAAACAGTCAGAATGATCCTTTTAATATTTCAACATTTTTAATATTTAAAATACAAAAGAATAAGGGAATGTACTCGATTTGAATTTCCCGCCTTCAGTAAATATATTGGGGTTAGGAGTACAGAGGACGCTACTTTTAGCATGTCAAAAATATGTTGGGCGGGTTACCGTGCCGTGATTTTGGCGTGCGCGCTAGTTTTATTAACGGCCCCGCGGTGGGGATTTGCGCTAAGTTGCGCGCGCTATTCCGCTTTAAGTAAAGTGGGGACGCTCTACGGCCCGCGAGGCGTTCAGGTTTGTCACACCGGGCTTCGGGCGCGCACTCTGACGTCATTTATTTACATCTCGTAGTGTGTCACACGAGCGTTGGTATTTATGAACGGCTTTGGGCGTCCACGGTGTGTCAACAAAACAGGAACGACAAATGACAGAATAATTAAACAATAATAAACCTTCTAACCTAATACAATTTTACGCAAATAAATTGGATTCCTATCCCAAATTATTTTATTCGTATTTACATTGATCTTAAAATGAAGTAATTAAAATATTATTGAGATTGATAGTACGATTTGTTGTAATCATCCTCATTTAAAGAAAAATTAAATGAAATTAAATTGGCCACTAAAATTTTTAACTCAAATCGTTTTTGAACAGAAATCGTGATAGGATATTTATATTTAATATAATAAAAATATTTTGTAGGAAGGTTTGATGCCTTCGTGAACCTATATAATATGAAATCAAAATAATAACCTAACCTAAATCAACAATAAACAAAAGTTTGTTTTGGTTTTTGGTAGATTTTATCGATAATGCGCATGCGGGACGATTTTCTCGCCGTCTCGAGAGCGCGGCGACTTGAGGGTGTTACAAGTAAATAAGGCTTATATACTTATAATGCGCATGCTCGAAACTGGAAGACGGAGTGACTTGGTGCGTCGCCCGTCGCAAATCTGAACGACTTCGGGCTGACGCACCGGGCGCGCCCTGGCGATTTCTGAACGACTTCGGGCGCGCGCTGGCATAACTCTCACACGCCGGGTGACAAACCTGAACGCCCCCCTGGACTAGCGCGCGCCCGGTATATTTAATTAGTTTAAATAAAACTGCAATTTGATTTTTATTACCTGAACGCGCGAAAAATCCGAGGACGTTTCGTATTGTTAATTACGGCTGACTTCGGACAAAAAATACCTGGACGAAAATATTTTACCAAGCATCAGAGTTGCCGCTTCCGCAGGTGAATTGAACGAATGCTAAAAGCGACTGGATAATTATTAAAATTAAATAAAGGGGCTAAGAGCATTTTATTTCGCTATTATTTTTATTTTACATAAAATAAAAATAAATTCCAGGCATTGTTACGCGCCTATTGCAGCGCGATCAGCTGGTTGTAAGAATTAAATATTCTAATTAATAATAAGTGTACCAAGAGTTTTAATAAATTGGTGTTGTAAAATTCTATGAAGAGGTTGAAACACGTGAAAATTGATATCGTGTATTAACGAAGAGAAACATAAATATTGACGATTACTGTTAAAATTTGGTAAAACAACGTTTTTTGTTAAGTTAATATCACATATTATCACAGGATTATTGAAATTATCACCGATTACATATCACAATTTTGTTTTCCTCTTACACCATTTAGGTTAAAAGTCTTGGTAAAAATACAAATTGTTTAACAAATTCGCTTAGGTTATATAGCTACTGATCATAGAACGCATAGAGAGCTTAAAGTTGTTGACAGTTATTCTGACGCCATGTAGCGGGTGAATACATATACCGGCTGTTATTAGGTAAAAATTTTTGTACATATGATTAACAAAATTGCGCCAATTAGTTACAACAGCGTCAAATAATTAAAACAGTGTGAACAATAGCAATATTGCAATAGCGTATGTTTCGAATAAGACCTTCAATACAAATTTCTGACAAGATCGGAACTGGTAACAAATTCTTAAGTTAAAACAATTTAGTCGTAGTATAAGAAGGTGCGTCGTCCGGGCCCTGCCCGACGCCCAACGATCATGAAACCACTTGAACTGGTCTTGTTAGCCCCACCAACGTCGGGTGCTCTTCTAGTGTTTAAATTCGCTGGAGACAAGGGTTCATGCAGTACAATCTGGACTGGAGATCGGACATGGTCCGGACAAAGCATCCTCTTCAAGGCCGAAAAGAACATAGGTTGAATTTTTATTTTAGACGAACCAAGGAGTCCTGAAGGGCGACCCAGTAGGTTATAGTACCTACAAGACTAAAATTGTGAAAAACATAATCAATTAATAAAAGTTAAAAGTCAAAAGTAATATTAAAGTTGAGATAAGCAAATTAATTCGATGAGTATAGTAATATGGGATGGAGCATATAATTGTTCTATACATCCATTAGAAGTGATCCAAAAACATACACTAAAAATCATATTATTTAAAGATAAATTGTTTCCAACTGATTTAAAACACTCAATGTATTAAACATTAGGCAATTGTTTGTAATGGCTATTATAAAATATGTCTTAAAATATGGGAATTATGATACCTTGGATCACGGCATGAATACAAGAGCCATTGCGAACCAAAACTTAAAAATTAAATATTATGCATCAACATTAACTAAACAAAACATAAGCATTGTTGGTCCAACGATTTATAATTTACTGCCTATTCAAATAAAAAGACAAAAGAACATAAAAGACATTGACTCATGGATAAAATTGAACTATGATAAGATTCAAAATCAGTTTTGCGGGGTGAACTAAAACTTCTATATAAAACTTGTAAATATATGTATAAACTTCTATAATTACTCTTTTTTTTGTTGTTGTTTTTCTCTTTTTGTAAACTATGTACAAATGAATGTACAAACATAATTGAACCGGATATCAACGTCTCACACACAGGCTTAACAAGCCCATTGTGAGACTACACATTATATTCTACTCTATTTGAATTACATGTACTGTAACATAGTAAGTAAATTTTCACTGCTATTTTGTATATATAATGTATAAACTATGTAATATGTAGTATGCAATATTTAATAGAGGATGAATAAAGTATTATTATTATTATTATTATAGTTATATGGTTAAAAAACTATTGAACCAAACACTGGATGAGAATTGCAGAGTGAACACATTGGAAATAAGAAGGACTTATAATGTCAAAAGCTGTTTGAGAAACCCATCGTGTTCAGACTCAAGTTGGTCGTTAAGTGTTATTGCATCCGCATCTTGCTGGCTTCGCATAATTTCTATGTTTTCATCAATGAACTTGTTGAATGTTTTGTGTAAGATGGTTGTATTCAAATCTAAATTGAAAATATGATTAGTTAAAACTATGTGATCCGCAAAATGAGATCTAGATGGTCTATTCAATCTAATTGCAGCCTCGTGTTCCCTGAATCTGACAGCGAAAGGTCTCCTCGTCTGTCCAATGTACTCACTCTTACAATCGTTACATTTTAGCTTATATATGCCGCTACAGTTGATAATGTTGTCTTTTTGGTTGTTGTTTTTGAATGTACTCGGTGAATTATTAGTGGAAAAGGAGACTGATACTCCACATGATTTGAACAACTTTGCTAACTGTATTGAACTGAGGTTGATGTAAGTTAAGGAAATTTTTTTTTCTTTTTCTTCAATGCTGTCAGAAATGGACGTGTTTGTGTACTAATTGTGATATAATAATTTAAGTTGTACCTTAAAAATGAGCTTTCTTATAACACTGTCTGGGAAATTATTTGATTTACCTACATATCTGATAACATTAACTTAGTCAGCAAAATTGTTCTCATTCATCGGTATCCTAAATAACCTATTCGCGAAGCTGTAGAATGCAGCAAACTTATGAGCCGGTGGATGTCAGTGGCGCTAGACTTTCGATATATTGATAAATCAATCTTGTTATTCTTTCTAGTAAGTAGCAGATCTAAAAATGGAAGACTAAAGTTGTGTTCTTTCTCTAAGGTGAATTTAATACATGGATGTATTGTGTTGACATAATCAAGAAAATGACGTAGAATCGTCACCGTTAAAAATGATGAAAATATCATCCACATATCTTTTCCAATATCTGACGCGACTGACATACTCGCCTCCACTTGAAAAGGTTTTATTTTCCACATCTTGCATAAAAATTTCTGCCGTGAGAGAGCTTAGTGGGGAACCCATGGCCAGACTATCCACCTGCTCATAAAATTTGTTGTTAAAAACAAAAAAGTTCTGTCCAAACTTTAAATCCAATAACTCTATCAAATTCTAGACCTCTGTATTGTCTAAATGTGTGTTCTGAATTAAATTTTTTGTAAGTTTAATACAATCTTTCATTGGTATTGAGGTGAACAAATTCACGATATTGAACGAAACTAGAACATCATTATCATGTAGGACCATGTTGTGAATGTCATTAGCTAGGGAGTACGAATTGTTAATACTCTTATGATTGGAAAAATTAGTTACTTGTCTTATAGTGTTGTTTAGCCACTTTGCGAATTTGTAACAATGAGAATTTACAAATGACACCACAGGTCTTACTGGAACGTCCCCAACTACAATGTTGTTGTTTAAGTTAAGCTTGTGTATTTTTGGTAAGCAATATAGTTTGGGAGTTCTTGGGTTGATGTTATAGAAAGAGGAAGAGAAGTTTGATAGTGAAGAGGTGATATTTTTGATAGTGCTATTGTAACGTTTTGTGAACTTGATTGATGGGTCATGATTGACTTGTTTGAAGTTGATAGAATTTAGAAAAGTTTCAACCATGTTTGCGTACTCAACTTCATTTATGAGAACTAAAGTGTTACCCTTGTCTGCTTTAGACAGAACCAGACCGTCTCCAATTATTTTATCTTTAACTATCTTAAATACATGAACATGTTCATTGAGGACATTATGATTAGAGGGTACGTTTTCTATTCTTTAATTATTCAGTTTATACATGTAATTTGTCTTTACAGTGCCTGATGATGCCCTAATAAAGGCGAAACTAGTAGCACATTCCTTGTTTTATTCACCTGTGATATCAGTTGGGATAAGAATCATCCTTGTCTTTTTCAACATCAAAAGTAAAGTTGTTCGAAACTTGCTAGTAGTTTAAAAAAAACGTACTTATTCTTCCTTATCTATTTGACACTTGCATCTTGCGCATAAAGGTTTATCCTTAAAAGTCTCACTTCTTCCGCTTTTTTTCTTCTTGCGTCTTCTTTAGCTGCTATCCTATTAGCTTCATATTGTAATGCATAAGCACGTACTTTTCGTTCTATTTTCTCAGCCTTCGTTAAGATTTCTTTGTCATCTTCTTCTAATATTTCTTTAATAAAATCTACGCCAGTATCTACAGTAGTTGAGGAGTTTTTAGGAGTAGGTTTATGGGTCGAAGTATGGTGTTTAATATTAAAAAATGACGCAATTTATCTTTATCTTTTTCATCAATCTTAAACTTGTGTAAGTTAGGCATTGTTATTTTAAGAAAGCGATTTTTCAAACTTTGCCACGTACGTATTGTTTCTTTTTGTGTCGCCATCATTTCCCACATTTTACGACCTTTGATCTCCTTGTAGGCTTTATGTCCTATTATAAAATTCAACATGAACATATCTTCATCTTTGGTATATTCTTCACGATAACCCGCCATTATTATACAAAACTCAGAAACAATATACAATTATTGAACTAAATTATACTTGTTAGCAACTGTAAGCAACAAGCGTAGATGCTAAATATTTCATTATTATACAGAGACTGATTACGTGAGTAATAAACCTATGAATGCAGTTTTCTTTCTTCGAAATGTGCCAAGTCTCGAACAGCACTTTTCGGGTTATAGCGCTACAAAAAACTTTATAAGTATTGTATAAGCATTTATTTTTAAAGTGCAAGGTAAGTGAAAACAGGTAAAAATAAATAGTTACAAAATAAATTTCTTACCTGCAATTGTGGAATCCATTAAAACAAATCACAATAAAACTATATACTAACTGGTTTAATTATTTTTGTAGTATGTGTTGCCACTATAACTGTCAGAAATATGACTATAAAATATTAGGTGCGCAACTTATTTAAATAGTTGCGACTTCTACCCCCTCTCAGATTAGGGGTATTGTTATATTTTTATAAATGAGTGGTAATTAAGAAGAAGTGCGGTATTAATTACCTAGAAATGTGAAAATAATGTCTTTTTAGAATTCTTTTTTTTTAATTAGTTGCAGCTAGATTGTGAAAATTACCCACTGTGCGGTGTGGTGTTACGCTGGGTGGTGCGATCGTGGTCGGTCTTGTTGAGGCTGCAGGGTTGGTCGGTACTCCTGCTGTTGGATACAACGCCGGTATCTGGAGACGGAGATTCGGAGAGGCTTGTCCACTTCGAATATTCTTTAGTGTCGTGACATTGCCTTCGGGGTTGAGTTGGAATCGGTTCAATTCTACAACTAATTCCTCCTTGTTCAGTCTATAAACCCATCCAACCCTTACGTCCTTCTCGTCGATCCCTAATTCTTGATCTGGATTTGTATATCCGGCAGCTTCGTTTTTGGGATCCGGTCTAGCGTTGTCCTTGGGCAACACCAATGTTTCTTTGCCGGGAATTTTCCCCGGTATAAAGGTGACGGTGATTCGGTGAAGCTTCTCTGCGTACGGATACGGTCCCTGCTCGGGCGCCAGTTTGTGACGCTCTTTCCTGGAGATGTTTTGTTTTTTACAACGTTCGGTAATAACTCGGGCGCCAGGACCTTTTTGACGTGGGGTCCTCGACTGCCACTTCGTTTATGGGATCCGTCGGGACGTTCAGCGGGATGGGCCACACTATCCTAGATAGTGGGATGGAGACAAGAACGGGGGATAGGGTGAACGGTGGATTGGTTTAAGGTAGGGAGATGACGGGTGGGGAGGTGGTGCTTGCAGAAACGGTCGGTGCCAGGACGTCGTCGTGGTGTGGCGGTGCCGGCTCTAGCGGGTCTCCGGGGTCGGTGCTGGGGAACGGCGAGCGTATTTAGCCACTCGCCAAACCCGAGGTCCGGCTGTGGCCCAATTCGAATTGGTTTGCAAACCGGCTGCGGTTCTTCCCGTCAAAGGGCAGCCGCTAGCTCTTTGACCCGCCGTTGCTGAGCCTGATCGTTCTCCCGTCGACGGTCCAGGTCCGTCCTTAGATGGGCCACATCTGTGGGTATCCCTTGAGGTATATTCCTGGAAAGAAACTACCACCTTAACGGGGAGAGGATCGTAGCTTGCTGAGTAAGAACAGGAATGAAGGTCTTTACAGGTTGGCAGAGTACGGTTTCAAATCTTGCACATGAAAGGAATGGATTTTTCGGCCATTGGTTACAGTGAACGGGCTTGAGTATCGGGGCGCTAGTTTAGCGGCATGATGTTCCCTTTTCATGACACGGTCGCCCAGGTGACATCGCCATTCGCGTCTACGCAGATTATAGTGATGACTCTGCTGGTTGAAAGCGCAATTTAGTTGAAGAGCCACCAACTAATTTATCTCCCGAAACTTGGAAGTACGGTCGTTGTTACTTTTAAGAGCGGCGGTTGTCTGGTCGGGTGATTGTCTTTGCTATTCCCATATGTCCGCCAGTCGGAGAGTCATGATTTTCCGCTAACACAGCTTTACGCATCGGTGTCGGCACACATAACTTCTATGGATCAGACATTCCGGGTTCGGCAAATTCGTTAGGCTCCCAAAAGTGGCGATACAAACGGTCATTGCGGACGGCGTAATCGGGAACGTTTTCTGGTGCTGATAAAACTTCGTCCCTCTTACGTCGATACCAGGAACATTCCTCAACGGTACCAGGTTCAATTTTCAGGGTGTTGAGCGCTACAGGTGAGGTTTCAGGTCCGGAGGAGTCAGTTCGGTCGGTGCACGGTTCACAAGATAGGGTGTCGGCAACTTGGTTTAGAGCGCCTTTACGATATACTATTTCGAAACCGAATTGCTGCAAGAACACGCACCAACAAGCCAACCGCCCAGCGTGTAACTTCCTCGTCTAGGATGCCCTGGAGTTTTGGGTTCTGTGGTCGGTATCGTTGTTTGATCGGTGTGTAGTTCGACAGGCGGATAGTATGTTCAACGAGTTCGGTCGGTCCAGAAATCATGTCGAAAGTGGCTAGTTCGAAAGACAGAAATTCCTTGAAGCGTTTTCTATCCGCAATTCTGCCATCTCCTACGGCTATTCCGGAACCACATGAGGGCTTGATCCCTTAAGATGTCCGGTAGAACTGCCAGCAGGTCATTGGCGTCCAGGTTAAATCTGCTCCGATTTTCCTCCAGGGTCTCCAAGAAGGAAACTGAGGCCGGATTTTGTTTTGCTAGCGTAAAAATTGTAGGGCGAAAAAACTCGCCTGTTATTTATCGCGTATGGCGAAGAATCGGTATTTTATTTCACAGCATAACGCTAGCGAAGTGAAAAGGGGCGGAGTTTCACTCAAACTCGCTAAGCGGCGTTGCCGATGATTTACATTCGATATTTCGAGTACGGACGAACTTCACGTCGGTAAAAGTAAACATGCCAAATCAAAATAAACAAACAACATAACCTTAAAATTGAAATTAAAATGTTGTCCACAATAGATTACAACATAGTTATAGCAATATTGGGATTGATAGTAGTATAATTACGGTTTTAATTGCGATTTATAGTTATTTTAGAGTTTTGATTGTGATTTATAGTGTTACCTTATAGTTTTGATTGTGATTTATAGTTTTTGTTACCCCTTTTAGTGTTTTTCAGAGGTTTTTGCCTGTAATGAAGGCAGATGAGGTAGAGAGATGTTATTTACACAGAAAAATGTGTGTTTTGAGGAACGTAATTGATGCTTTTGAGTTTTTGAGCTATTGAGGCGCGCCAGATGATTGGTAAACTACTAAATTTTTAGTAAAAATCAATTTATAATAGCATTGGAAGGATTTTTGTCCAAATAATGCATCCATTAGTGTATTACAGTGATTATGTCAAAGTAAATGGTGGCAAATTGGTAAAAATAAATTTAACCCTTAAATGACAACATAAGGCTTATTCGTTTGGCAGTGGTAAGTAGAGAATTTCACATACTATTCATTTTCGCTTGACATGGTAAGTGATCGTGGTATGTCAAACCACTAACTATGGTCCGTGTATATTAAATGGGAATGGTAAAGTGAGATAAGTCAGATGTCAAAAAACACTTACCATCCACTAACCATCATACCACGATTCACATAATATTATGCTGAAACGAATAAGCCTAAAGGTTTTGCATAACCCCACGAATATTATTGTTGTATTTTTTTTATATTCGCACTGCGAAGGTATGCATTTAGGTATCTTTTGGATAAATGTTAAAGTTGTTGATGGTGTGATTTTAACAGGGTCATCTGTGACTCGTGTTGTTGATAATTTCAAAATGTTGATGTTATCTTTTGGGGGTTAAAACCTGCTCTAAAGTAAACTTATTCTGGCATTAGGAACATTTTCTCTATCCAAAGAACACCTTTTTAGATTTATGGAATTATTTCCCTTGAAACTAGATACAACAGAGCTCATAGATCAGCTCGATGTATCGTTGAGCACTCCATTGGTTTACTTAAGACGCACTTCTGATGCATTTTAGTGTAAAGGACTTTAAATACAGTCCACATAAGGTTGAGGACATTCTGATAAGTTATTTGGCCCAATATCCTAATTCACAACAATGTTCCCAACCCAGAGGAAATTTTTTGCGGATGGGTTAGTTGACAAGGAGATAAGTGATGAAGAATGGAGTCATGTGGGGAAATTAACTCGCAGCATTGTTGTTTAAAATTATTTTAATCAATAAAAAAGGTAAGTCAAATTGTTCATATTTATTCTACAATATTATATTTACACAACACCTATTTAATAATACCTATAAAAGTAAAAAAAAACACTTCAGTTTTCATTTACAAAATTTCAGCTAAATCAAAAATCTTTTCAAGTACTTAGCTTTTTTCCCTTTTAAAGGATCTACCGAAGAAGCTTCTTGAATAATTTTGAAGTTGAAGGAATCTGAACAAAAAAATTACTAAAGCCAAAATAACTGCAATTTTATTGAAGTTTCAACTAGTAAAATGAAGACTTAAATTAAAACAAAATAACATACATTTTCAACTGGCTGTGATGTTGAAGATTGAACCACATAAATATGACCGAAAACTAAAATGAGAAGAGGAGAAGAATGTAAAAACAATAAAGTTGGCAGTTCAAATTAAATAATACTTCAACTAAAAGAACTTACACATTCTACAAATTTTTCTGAAGTCTATATTAGCTACGGGCTAAAAATTAATAAATGGATATTATTTATTAACATATGTGTTTTTTTGTTGTAAAAGACAACATTAATCCAGACTCAAAATCCTAACTAACTTAATATTCAAAATCTACATAATTTGTCAAAAGGATAATATGTGTTTCCAGAAAAAGATATTAATTTATTTAAGAAAGAATTTTTTTGAAACCATCATTGGAAATTGCTTCATTGATATATTCATGCACCTAAAAAACTAGTTAGAAAACCAAATGCCTGTGACTACGTTTAGCTCGAGCCCGGTCAAGCCAGCTTGAATGCGGGATTGATTTGACCTTTTACATATAATAATAATAATAATAATAATAATAATAATAATAATAATAATAATAATAATAAGCTTTATTCATCTTTAAGGACTTAATACAAGTATAAGATAGGTCAGGAGTCATGAGTAAGAAGCTAATAGCTGATATAATACTAATACAAAATTATCATCACATTACAATAGATTACACAAAAATTATTTACATGTTACATAATACTAATACAAAATTATCAACACATTACAATAGATTACACAAAAATTATTTACATGTTACATCGAGTCAATAAATTCCTGTACACTGTAAAAACTGTTACGCTGCAATAGTAGTACTTCAAATGGTAGATGTCAAGCCAAGCCGAATTCAAGCTGGGTTGAGGTTCTCGAGATAAATGTAGTCTATTATTAAAAAAATATAAATCCCATTTATTTCATTAAATCAAGAAAATTTTACTTACTTAATTTTGATACCACCAATTACTGAAGATTTCTGTTTTACTTCCCCATTGTAACAGACTATATTTACCTGTTGGAGGGGTAAAACCTACTTAAGGGATATCATCCCCCCAAGCAATCGGGCCCCATACCTACATCTAAGCAATACCTAATGCTCAAGTTCTCAATTTCACCATCATAAATAGTACCTATCAAATTCCAGTTAATCGTCAATATACTCTAACACAATTAAAACCGTTGCTTTTTTTAATCGAATCCTTCGTACTAAATCTACTTAAAATAATTATTTCTAGTACGAACAATTGGTGGACTCCATACAATCTCTTGATTATTAAATCGTTCTAAATTATCAATAAAATCGATAAACTCCAACATAGTTAAAAAGGAAACGAAATGTAATGCTCAAAAAGTTATTCTGTTTTTTGACATTTAACACAAAATGCCTATCTTTTAGGTTGCTTATTAAATACCTAAATTTAGGCATCGCTTATAGCACTAAACAATGTCTAACGTTGGTGAAAAGCAATTTTACGTTAGCTAATATTTATCTCCGTTTAGGTAGTGCCTAAGTTTTAAGTGTCGATGGTGAAAATGGGCATGAAACACTTAAAATTGATTCTTAATTGTCTTAACACTCATTAAAAATCCCAATTTAACAAAACACTATAATAGATACAACAAATAAATTTAAAACACTCACTACCCTTAATGTTAACACAAAAATCAAGTAATAATTATAAATATATCCACTATGTGGCTTATAGGAGGTATTTGCGGGATTTATTTACGTTTATTTGAGGTTATGTATCAATTTTAGATCGACTTAAAACGTTCTTCGCCTCCCTAGTAGCAGGCGCAAATTCACGCTAATGTTTTGAACGTATAAATTCGCCACTAGCGTGTTTTGGTGAAACAAAATACCGAATTCGCTACTATCCCATATTTATCGCCGTTCTCCAAAAATGATGACGAAAGTGCGGAAAACGATGACGTTTTAGCGTGTTCATAAAACTCGCTAGCAAAACAAAATCCGGCCTCTGGGTCGTTCCGGCCGTTGAAGGAGACTTTCCAGCTGTTTAGGTTGTTCCTGACGGTGCACAGCGGGTCATTTTCACACTCTAGCTGCACTAAATTAATAACTTCAGTTTTAAGGGATGTATAAAAATTCGGAAAAACAGGTCAATTTTGTTTTCGAAAGGGGATCACAATGACTTAATTTTTTTTCCTTAAATTCAACCACCTTTGCTACAGCCACCCCCACTTTAAAATTTTAAATTGCACCCTCACCCTTGCGATACCTCATTTTAAAGGAAATTTAATGGAGTTTACAATGCTATGCTTAGTTTTAAAATTCGATCACCGCATGACAAGTTATAAAGAAAAATTTCATACGTCATTTTCTTTTCAAAACTTTTAATTAACTAACAAATATATTTTCAGTATGGAATAATTTATTATACAATATAATTTGAGATTTCCAGACCATTAAAAAACACCTTTAAAACTTCATTTTATATAATAGAAATTCTCCTTATAGTTATGTCTAACAGGTCTTGTAAATTATTTTCAGCAGAGCTGTCTGCAATTATGATGGAACTTTCTGGTGGATAACACTTTCTTTTTTATTCTTTAACTTTATTATACGATGGGTACACTGAATATCTTAAGGATTTTATTTGGCTCCTAATCGATATGTACTGGTGTTTGCTCAATTTGTTATTAATTATGAGAGCCAACGCCTTTTCTGGAGTAAGCTTTCGTTTTGCTGCCGAAAAAAGATTTTTGGCATGTTTAATTTTTTTGGCTCTCTTAGGCGATGCATCTGCTAATTCCTGTATTATATTTGCTGCATCTCTTTTTCCTGACGATCTTACTATATAAGCAGCAATCATGACAATTTCTTCAGGACTCTTTAAACTGAAGATTTCCTTTACTTTTCTGTTCTGTACTCGTAAGGAGCAATCTCCAAATGCCTTTTCTGGACGTCCAACAGAATGTTTTTCAGAATTTACGGCATTTTTTGGTGTCGTGGATAGTATCAAATTTAAAAATTTGACAGCCAAGTTTACTATAGTTTCTAGCCAGTCTTTGTTGAAATCTAAAAACCTTTTTTTACACCAACCACTATAAATCCATTTCTTCTCAAATTTATTGCACAATCTACTGAAGAAAATTTGTAGTACTCTTAATTTCGACATTAAAAAAAAACTATATTTAAATAAATTAACAATTAACACTCTGTATTTTCAAAAAAAATAATTCTATAAGCTTAGAAAAAGTTGAATCACAAAAATTAAAAAAGTTTAATTATTAAGTTTTAATAAAAGTAGAGTTGATGATGAAGATTGACGATGATTTGGGATAAAATTTGATGTTGAAAAAGACAAGGATGATTCTTATCCCAACTGATACCACAGGTGAATAAAACAAGGAATATGCTACTAGTTTCGCCTTTATTAGGGCATCATCAGGCACTGTAAAGACAAATTACATGTATAAACTGAATAATTAAAGAACAGAAAACGTACCTTCTAATTAATAATAAGTGTACCAAGAGTTTTAATAAATTGGTGTTGTAAAATTCTATGAAGAGGTTGAAACACGTGAAAATTGATATCGTGTATTAACGAAGAGAAACATAAATATTGACGATTACTGTTAAAATTTGGTAAAACAACGTTTTTTGTTAAGTTAATATCACATATTATCACAGGATTATTGAAATTATCACCGATTACATATCACAATTTTGTTTTCCTCTTACACCATTTAGGTTAAAAGTCTTGGTAAAAATACAAATTGTTTAACAAATTCGCTTAGGTTATATAGCTACTGATCATAGAACGCATAGAGAGCTTAACAGAGAGCTTAACAGAGAGCTGTTGACAGTTATTCTGACGCCATGTAGCGGGTGAATACATATACCGGCTGTTATTAGGTAAAAATTTTTGTACATATGATTAACAAAATTGCGCCAATTAGTTACAACAGCGTCAAATAATTAAAATAGTGTGAACAATAGCAATATTGCAATAGCGTATGTTTCGAATAAGACCTTCAATACAAATTTCTGACAAGATCGGAACTGGTAACAAATTCTTAAGTTAAAACAATTTAGTCGTAGTATAAGAAGGTGCGTCGTCCGGGCCCTGCCCGACGCCCAACGATCATGAAACCACTTGAACTGGTCTTGTTAGCCCCACCAACGTCGGGTGCTCTTCTAGTGTTTAAATTCGCTGGAGACAAGGGTTCATGCAGTACAATCTGGACTGGAGATCGGACATGGTCCGGACAAAGCATCCTCTTCAAGGCCGAAAAGAACATAGGTTGAATTTTTATTTTAGACGAACCAAGGAGTCCTGAAGGGCGACCCAGTAGGTTATAGTACCTACAAGACTAAAATTGTGAAAAACATAATCAATTAATATAAGTTAAAAGTCAAAAGTAATATTAAAGTTGAGATAAGCAAATTAATTCGATGAGTATAGTAATATGGGATGGAGCATATAATTGTGCTATACATCCATTAGAAGTGATCCAAAAACATACACTAAAAATCATATTATTTAAAGATAAATTGTTTCCAACTGATTTAAAACACTCAATGTATTAAACATTAGGCAATTGTTTGTAATGGCTATTATAAAATATGTCTTAAAATATGGGAATTATGATCCCTTGGATCACGGCATGAATACAAGAGCCATTGCGAACCAAAACTTAAAAATTAAATATTGTGCATCAACATTAACTAAACAAAACATAAGCATTGTTGGTCCAACGATTTATAATTTACTGCCTATTCAAATAAAAAGACAAAAGAACATAAAAGACATTGACTCATGGATAAAATTGAACTATGATAAGATTCAAAATCAGTTTTGCGGGGTGAACTAAAACTTCTATATAAAACTTGTAAATATATGTATAAACTTCTATAATTACTCTTTTTTTTGTTGTTGTTTTTCTCTTTTTGTAAACTATGTACAAATGAATGTACAAACATAATTGAACCGGATATCAACGTCTCACACACAGGCTTAACAAGCCCATTGTGAGACTACACATTATATTCTACTCTATTTGAATTACATGTACTGTAACATAGTAAGTAAATTTTCACTGCTATTTTGTATATATAATGTATAAACTATGTAATATGTAGTATGCAATATTTAATAGAGGATGAATAAAGTATTATTATTATTATTATTATAGTTATATGGTTAAAAAACTATTGAACCAAACACTGGATGAGAATTGCAGAGTGAACACATTGGAAATAAGAAGGACTTATAATGTCAGAAGCTGTTTGAGAAACCCATCGTGTTCAGACTCAAGTTGGTCGTTAAGTGTTATTGTATCCGCATCTTGCTGGCTTCGCATAATTTCTTTGTTTTCAATATTATCAATGAAATTGTTGAATGTTTTGTGTAAGATGGTTGTATTCAAATCTAAATTGAAAATATGATTAGTTAAAACTATGTGATCCGCAAAATGAGATCTAGATGGTCTATTCAATCTAATTGCAGCCTCGTGTTCCCTGAATCTGACAGCGAAAGGTCTCCTCGTCTGTCCAATGTACTCACTCTTACAATCGTTACATTTTAGCTTATATATGCCGCTACAGTTGATAATGTTGTCTTTTTGGTTGTTGTTTTTGAATGTACTCGGTGAATTATTAGTGGAAAAGGAGACTGATACTCCACATGATTTGAACAACTTTGCTAACTGTATTGAACTGAGGTTGATGTAAGTTAAGGAAATTTTTTTTTCTTTTTCTTCAATGCTGTCAGAAATGGACGTGTTTGTGTACTAATTGTGATATAATAATTTAAGTTGTACCTTACAAATGAGCTTTCTTATAACACTGTCTGGGAAATTATTTGATTTACCTACATATCTGATAACATTAACTTAGTCAGCAAAATTGTTCTCATTCATCGGTATCCTAAATAACCTATTCGCGAAGCTGTAGAATGCAGCAAACTTATGAGCCGGTGGATGTCAGTGGCGCTAGACTTTCGATATATTGATAAATCAATCTTGTTATTCTTTCTAGTAAGTAGCAGATCTAAAAATGGAAGACTAAAGTTGTGTTCTTTCTCTAAGGTGAATTTAATACATGAATGTATTGTGTTGACATAATCAAGAAAATGACGTAGAATCGTCACCGTTAAAAATGATGAAAATATCATCCACATATCGCCTCCACTTGAAAAGGTTTTATTTTCCACATCTTGCATAAAAATTTCTGCCGTGAGAGGGCTTAGTGGGGAACCCATGGCCAGACTATCCACCTGCTCATAAAATTTGTTGTTAAAAACAAAAAAGTTCTGTCCAAACTTTAAATCCAATAACTCTATCAAATTCAAGACCTCTGTATTGTCTAAATGTGTGTTCTGAATTAAATTTTTTGTAAGTTTAATACAATCTTTCATTGGTATTGAGGTGAACAAATTCACGATATTGAACGAAACTAGAACATCATTATCATGTAGGACCATGTTGTGAATGTCATTAGCTAGGGAGTACGAATTGTTAATACTCTTATGATTGGAAAAATTAGTTACTTGTCTTATAGTGTTGTTTAGCCACTTTGCGAATTTGTAACAATGAGAATTTACAAATGACACCACAGGTCTTACTGGAACGTCCCCAACTACAATGTTGTTGTTTAAGTTAAGCTTGTGTATTTTTGGTAAGCAATATAGTTTGGGAGTTCTTGGGTTGATGTTATAGAAAGACTTGAAGTTTGATAGTGAAGAGGTGATATTTTTGATAGTGCTATTGTAACGTTTTGTGAACTTGATTGATGGGTCATGATTGACTTGTTTGAAGTTGATAGAATTTAGAAAAGTTTCAACCATGTTTGCGTACTCAACTTCATTTATGAGAACTAAAGTGTTACCCTTGTCTGCTTTAGACAGAACCAGACCGTCTCCAATTATTTTATCTTTAACTATCTTAAATACATGAACATGTTCATTGAGGACATTATGATTAGAGGGTACGTTTTTTTCTATTCTTTAATTATTCAGTTTATACATGTAATTTGTCTTTACAGTGCCTGATGATGCCCTAATAAAGGCGAAACTAGTAGCACATTCCTTGTTTTATTCACCTGTGATATCAGTTGGGATAAGAATCATCCTTGTCTTTTTCAACATCAAAAGTAAAGTTGTTCGAAACTTGCTAGTAGTTTAAAAAACGTACTAATTCTTCCTTATCTATTTGACACTTGCATCTTGCGCATAAAGGTTTATCCTTAAAAGTCTCACTTTCTTCCGCTTTTTTTCTTCTTGCCTCTTCTTTAGCTGCTATCCTATTAGCTTCATATTGTAATGCATAAGCACGTACTTCTCGTTCTATTTTCTCAGCCTTCCTTAAGATTTCTTTGTCATCTTCTTCTAATATTTCTTTAATAAAATCTACGCCAGTATCTACAGTAGTTGAGGAGTTTTTAGGAGTAGGTTTATGGGTCGTAGTATGGTGTTTAATATTAAAAAATGACGCAATTTATCTTTATCTTTTTCATCAATCTTAAACTTGTGTAAGTTAGGCATTGTTATTTTAAGAAAGCGATTTTTCAAACTTTGCCACGTACGATTTGTTTCTTTTTGTGTCGCCATCATTTCCCACATTTTACGACCTTTGATCTCCTTGTAGGCTTTATGTCCTATTATAAAATTCAACATGAACATATCTTCATCTTTGGTATATTCTTCAGGATAACCCGCCATTATTGTACAAAACTCATAAAACAATATACAATTATTGAACTAAATTATACTTGTTAGCAACTGTAAGCAACAAGCGTAGATACTAAATATTTCATTATTATACAGAGACTGATTACGTGAGTAATAAACCTATGAATGCAGTTTTCTTTCTTCGAAATGTGCCAAGTCTCGAACAGCACTTTTCGGGTTATAGCGCTACAAAAAACTTTATAAGTATTGTATAAGCATTTATTTTTAAAGTGCAAGGTAAGTGAAAACAGGTAAAAATAAATAGTTACAAAATAAATTTCTTACCTGCAATTGTGGAATCCATTAAAACAAATCACAATAAAACTATATACTAACTGGTTTAATTATTTTTGTAGTATGTGTTGCCACTATAACTGTCAGAAATATGACTATAAAATATTAGGTGCGCAACTTATTTAATTAGTTGCGACTTCTACCCCCTCTCAGATTAGGGGTATTGTTATATTTTTATAAATGAGTGGTAATTAAGAAGAAGTGCGGTATTAATTACCTAGAAATGTGAAAATAATGTCTTTTTAGAATTCTTTTTTTTTAATTAGTTGCAGCTAGATTGTGAAAATTACCCACTGTGCGGTGTGGTGTTACGCTGGGTGGTGCGATCGTGGTCGGTCTTGTTGAGGCTGCAGGGTTGGTCGGTACTCCTGCTGTTGGATACAACGCCGGTATCTGGAGACGGAGATTCGGAGAGGCTTGTCCACTTCGAATATTCTTTAGTGTCGTGACATTGCCTTCGGGGTTGAGTTGGAATCGGTTCAATTCTACAACTAATTCCTCCTTGTTCAGTCTATAAACCCATCCAACCCTTACGTCCTTCTCGTCGATCCCTAATTCTTGATCTGGATTTGTATATCCGGCAGCTTCGTTTTTGGGATCCGGTCTAGCGTTGTCCTTAGGCAACACCAATGTTTCTTTGCCGGGAATTTTCCCCGGTATAAAGGTGACGGTGATTCGGTGAAGCTTCTCTGCGTACGGATACGGTCCCTGCTCGGGCGCCAGTTTGTGACGCTCTTTCCTGGAGATGTTTTGTTTTTTACAACGTTCGGTAATAACTCGGGCGCCAGGACCTTTTTGACGTGGGGTCCTCGACTGCCACTTCGTTTCTGGGATCCGTCGGGACGTTCAGCGGGATGGGCCACACTATCCTAGATAGTGGGATGGAGACAAGAACGGGGGATAGGGTGAACGGTGGATTGGTTTAAGGTAGGGAGATGCAGGGTTCGCACCCGTTTTTTAATAAAAAATAGGGTAAAAAGGGCACTAATTTTTAAATTTTAGGGTACTAAATAGGGTACGATATTTTACATATTGCATTGTCTTATAATTTCTCCTTCGATTTATTTTTTCCATTATAAATAATTTATATAGGTGTTTTATTTCAAAAAATAAAATAAATGGGTAAATAAAACTTTATTTTGAAATAAAAAAAATATATAAAAATAAACAACTTCCATTTCGTTTGTAAAACAAAGTAACAAAAATAAATTATATCATTAGAAACTAAATTAATAAAAACAATTATTAAAATAAATAAAAAAAATTTACTGTAATTTTATTTTCTTTGGACAAATTTTACTAATCATTTCTTCCTTGCGCTTATCTGATTTTCTTTTAAGTTCGTCCACTTGAACTCTAGCTTGTTTTTCTTTTTCTCTTAGTGTTTTTAGTCCTTGAAACATTTCAGATAGTACAACTGTGTTTACTTGGTCTTGGTCTTTGTTATTGCTTCTGCTTGCTTTTTTCATAGCTTCATCAACTTCTTGTTGCATATATTCGGCAGCTTTAATTGACGATTCATATTTTTCTTCTGCTGCATCAATTTCGTTTTTTAATTCATTTAATAATGATTTTTCAACTTGTAAATCCTGTTGTAACTTTTTTGATGCAGCTTTTTTTCCATTTCTTCTTTCTCTTTTGTTTCAAGTTCCAGTTTTCTTTTTTTTTCTTCTTCTAAGTAGTCTGTGTAAGAGCGGTGAGCCTTTTGTGCAAGAGTCAAAATATCTTTATCTATAGGAACCAAATAGGGTTTATTATTATAATACTTTACTCCGTCAATTATATTTAATTTTGCATTTAAAGTTCTTATCGAAGTATTTGTTTTGTCTTCTGAGATAACTAAAGCTGATTTAGAAAATCCTCTTTCAACATCGGCAGATCCATGAAATAAGCTTAAAGCTGCTTTAACTACAATTGATAAGTTTAAATATTTGAGTTCCCCTGTACTGGTTTTTAAATCAAAGATTTTTGCCCAAAAGATATCCACTCTATCACATGGTTTATATTTTATATCTTCGGTTTTTAAAATTATCCATTCTTGTTTAATATAATCTAAATTATTATCAAATGGCAAAATATCACAGACCTTTAAAATATATCGTAAAGATTTATCACATTTAATGTATAATGGATTTAAAAATTCAAAATATTTAAAATTGTTGTTATTCAAAATTTTATTAAAAATATGTTTCACACAACTCTTGTAAAAATTAAGGGCTTCTTGTTTTATATACAACTTATCAATTTCCCTTAAGGAATTGAATAACAATTCAGCTTTACTACCACAATGTAATTTTTGTGTATTCACCATAAAAGTCGCAATAAAGTTGTCAATTTTTCAAGTATTAAACAAATTTTGAAGATCTTTCTCTACTAACTTGCAAAAATTTGATAAAATCATATTACACAAATTTTTTAACTGTTCATGTAATAAGTGAATGAGTGGTTCTTCCTTTTGTAGAATAAGAGTGAATTCCTTTGTAAATATAGAGGCTAAAACATACGGATTTAGTTAAAAAATAATTTAATTTGTTTTTACACTTACCAACATAACTAATTAACGCCAATAAGGGTTTTGTAGTTAATTTTTTTAAAAGACTTGTCAGCTCTTTATATGAATTCTTTTGGCAAACTAATGGTCCCTTTTTTGGTAAATGCTCAAAAAAATATTTTTCCAGAGCAGAATATTGTTCTAGAATTCGTTCTGCAGCTGGACCAATGGTTAACCATCTGGTGTTTACATGTTTAATAAATTTGTGAGTCGGAAGTTTTAGTTCCATTTGTATCACTTTAAATTCTGCACATCGTAGATCACTCTTTTTAAAATAATAATAAATTTTTATAATTAAATCATCTAAATTGTCATTTAAAGCATCAATCCCCTTTAAAAATGCATTGTGTACCGTATGAATAGTGCACGAACCCAGGTCAATTGTTTTCTTCAAATTTAATGAAAGAAGGTTTTCATTAAATAATCTTGTAACTTTCTTATTTACGTTCGGGCCATCGGAGGCAAGGTATAAAACGTTTTTTAATGGTAATGAATTGTTCGTTAAACTTGATAAAATATGTTTAAATATTGTTTGAGCATCTCCTTTGTCTATAAATTGAGTTTCCAAATGTCTTGTTACAATTTTTTGTTCCAAATTTGACCAAAATCTAACATTAATTTGCAACTCTTTTTTGTTTTCCGCGTTGCTTGTTTCATCATATTGTAATGAAAATTTTGAACTATTAATGTCATCTAGTATTTTTTTATGAAAATATGGACCCAGTGCTTCAGATATCATATATCTTGCCTTTGTGGCTGATAGAGAAAAGGCATCTGGCATACCTTCCCCGAACATACACTTAAAGAGTTCTTTTTTATTGTTGCATGAATTTGTGGAGTAATTACACACAACAGTTTCTAAACACCACAATATTTCAGCTTTTGATGCTGCTTCTCTACTTGATATTAACTGTAGTGTATTGGTACCATTTTCATATGTATTAGTATTCCTTTTTGGACAAACAAGGAGTTGACTAGAAGATATCTTAAATAAATTGCCCCTATGTTTGTTACTTTTTGAGTGTTGAATTATGGTTTGAAAACCTTTTATAGTTGATATTATTGTGTTACAAATATTACAGTATAAGGAATCTTGATCTCTCATGCATCCCCACTCAGAAATCAAATTGCCATTCACATCTTCATTTTTCAACCATTTTTGTTGAAACTTAACTTTTCCCTTAGAATTCATCCTGAAAGTATTATTTATATTTTATTTAATGTTCATTTCTTATTCAATATTTAGTTCATAACAAAAAATATTAATTATTTAAAACTTTGATTTTTCTTTGAAACTGGCTATCAAAAATATGTATATTAAGTGGAAATACATTTATAGCAATCTGCAAAAAAAGGGTGGAAGATTTTATTGCTAATTAAATTTGTTACGGTAAAAAAAATTTGTACCTTAAAAATTTTTCGAGTAATTTATCTTCAAACAGTTAACTTAAAATTTAAGTTGGAAATCATTACGATAACTTGGTTGCTATTCTCATTCTAACAATCATAAGGGTAGCCAAATTCGTTACTTTAAAAGATATTAGCTATATGTTATGTTTTGAACACCATTTTTTTTAAGCCAAAATAAAAAAGCAAATGTCGATATTATTATTATATCAAACTTGTAACCAGTTTTGTTTTTTAAAAGACGTTAAAACCATTATATTTTATATTATGTATCTTAAATTAAAGTACTTTAAAAGTAACAAATTTGGCATTCAATTCAAATTTCTGTTAAAGACCTATTTTATGAAATATAAATAAAATAAAATTATATAAAATTTTACTCAAAGCAAGAATAAACTTCAAAATACATACAATAAATTAAATCTTTTCAAACAACTTACTGTTAGCTAAATTTAAATTTGCCCCCTAATTTAACCTCAAAATCACATGGCATGTCACATGGCATAATAAACGTTTAAAGTTTTTAAAAAATATGTGTAAACTACTCAACTTACCTTACGTTTTCTAATCATAAACATTAATTTAATTAATACCATATCAAATAATGAAATATCATTCAGATTGAGATCGATAATTGCAGCACCCACCAAAGAAAACATACCTATAAGCACAATGAATACTATGGTCACGGTCTACTGCGCCGGCGATTGTAGAAGCGCACAATGCAAGTGAGCGATAATGATGCACGATGTGTATGTATACCCGTTTCAGTCAGTTACATACTGTTTTCTCTTTCTAATCTAAATCCATCCATCGTTCTATTAATATATTTTTTCTTTTTTTATTACGTTGTAAATAAAATGGAAATACCTAAATTTTCACAATGAAGAAATCGAGAAAAATAAAATAGGGGATTGTCTTTGAAAATAGGGGTGTTTCAGGGGAGAAAATTAAAATAGGGCACTTTAGGGGAAATAGGGCACGATTTGCGAACCCTGGGAGATGACGGGTGGGGAGGTGGTGCTTGCAGAAACGGTCGGTGCCAGGACGACGTCGTGGTGTGGCGGTGCCGGCTCTAGCGGGTCTTCGGGGTCGGTGCTGGGGAACGGCGAGCGTATTTAGCCACTCGCCAAACCCGAGGTTCGGCTGTGGCCCAATTCGAATTGGTTTGCAAACCGGCTGCGGTTCTTCCCGTCAAAGGGCAGCCGCTAGCTCTTTGACCCGCCGTGGCTGAGCCTGATCGTTCTCCCGTCGACGGTCCAGGTCCGTCCTTAGATGGGCCACATCTGTGGGTATCCCTTGAGGTATATTCCTGGAAAGAAACTACCACCTTAACGGGGAGAGGATCGTAGCTTGCTGAGTAAGAACAGGAATGAAGGTCTTTACAGGTTGGCAGAGTACGGTTTCAAATCTTGCACATGAAAGGAATGGATTTTTCGGCCATTGGTTACAGTGAACGGGCTTGAGTATCGGGGCGCTAGTTTAGCGGCATGATGTTCCCTTTTCATGACACGGTCGCCCAGGTGACATCGCCATTCGCGTCTACGCAGATTATAGTGATGACTCTGCTGGTTGAAAGCGCAATTTAGTTGAAGAGCCACCAACTAATTTATCTCCCGAAACTTGGAAGTACGGTCGTTGTTACTTTTAAGAGCGGCGGTTGTCTGGTCGGGTGATTGTCTTTGCTATTCCCATATGTCCGCCAGTCGGAGAGTCATGATTTTCCGCTAACACAGCTTTACGCATCGGTGTCGGCACACATAACTTCTATGGATCAGACATTCCGGGTTCGGCAAATTCGTTAGGCTCCCAAAAGTGGCGATACAAACGGTCATTGCGGACGGCGTAATCGGGAACGTTTTCTGGTGCTGATAAAACTTCGTCCCTCTTACGTCGATACCAGGAACATTCCTCAACGGTACCAGGTTCAATTTTCAGGGTGTTGAGCGCTACAGGTGAGGTTTCAGGTCCGGAGGAGTCAGTTCGGTCGGTGCACGGTTCACAAGATAGGGTGTCGGCAACTTGGTTTAGAGCGCCTTTACGATATACTATTTCGAAACCGAATTGCTGCAAGAACACGCACCAACAAGCCAACCGCCCAGCGTGTAACTTCCTCGTCTAGGATGCCCTGGAGTTTTGGGTTCTGTGGTCGGTATCGTTGTTTGATCGGTGTGTAGTTCGACAGGCGGATAGTATGTTCAACGAGTTCGGTCGGTCCAGAAATCATGTCGAAAGTGGCTAGTTCGAAAGACAGAAATTCCTTGAAGCGTTTTCTATCCGCAATTCTGCCATCTCCTACGGCTATTCCGGAACCACATGAGGGCTTGATCCCTTAAGATGTCCGGTAGAACTGCCAGCAGGTCATTGGCGTCCAGGTTAAATCTGCTCCGATTTTCCTCCAGGGTCTCCAAGAAGGAAACTGAGGCCGGATTTTGTTTTGCTAGCGTAAAAATTGTAGGGCGAAAAAACTCGCCTGTTATTTATCGCGTATGGCGAAGAATCGGTATTTTATTTCACAGCATAACGCTAGCGAAGTGAAAAGGGGCGGAGTTTCACTCAAACTCGCTAAGCGGCGTTGCCGATGATTTACATTCGATATTTCGAGTACGGACGAACTTCACGTCGGTAAAAGTAAACATGCCAAATCAAAATAAACAAACAACATAACCTTAAAATTGAAATTAAAATGTTGTCCACAATAGATTACAACATAGTTATAGCAATATTGGGATTGATAGTAGTATAATTACGGTTTTAATTGCGATTTATAGTTATTTTAGAGTTTTGATTGTGATTTATAGTGTTACCTTATAGTTTTGATTGTGATTTATAGTTTTTGTTACCCCTTTTAGTGTTTTTCAGAGGTTTTTGCCTGTAATGAAGGCAGATGAGGTAGAGAGATGTTATTTACACAGAAAAATGTGTGTTTTGAGGAACGTAATTGATGCTTTTGAGTTTTTGAGCTATTGAGGCGCGCCAGATGATTGGTAAACTACTAAATTTTTAGTAAAAATCAATTTATAATAGCATTGGAAGGATTTTTGTCCAAATAATGCATCCATTAGTGTATTACAGTGATTATGTCAAAGTAAATGGTGGCAAATTGGTAAAAATAAATTTAACCCTTAAATGACAACATAAGGCTTATTCGTTTGGCAGTGGTAAGTAGAGAATTTCACATACTATTCATTTTCGCTTGACATGGTAAGTGATCGTGGTATGTCAAACCACTAACTATGGTCCGTGTATATTAAATGGGAATGGTAAAGTGAGATAAGTCAGATGTCAAAAAACACTTACCATCCACTAACCATCATACCACGATTCACATAATATTATGCTGAAACGAATAAGCCTAAAGGTTTTGCATAACCCCACGAATATTATTGTTGTATTTTTTTTATATTCGCACTGCGAAGGTATGCATTTAGGTATCTTTTGGATAAATGTTAATGTTGTTGATGGTGTGATTTTAACAGGGTCATCTGTGACTCGTGTTGTTGATAATTTCAAAATGTTGATGTTATCTTTTGGGGGTTAAAACCTGCTCTAAAGTAAACTTATTCTGGTATTAGGAACATTTTCTCTATCCAAAGAACACCTTTTTAGATTTATGGAATTATTTCCCTTGAAACTAGATACAACAGAGCTCATAGATCAGCTCGATGTATCGTTGAGCACTCCATTGGTTTACTTAAGACGCACTTCTGATGCATTTTAGTGTAAAGGACTTTAAATACAGTCCACATAAGGTTGAGGACATTCTGATAAGTTATTTGGCCCAATATCCTAATTCACAACAATGTTCCCAACCCAGAGGAAATTTTTTGCGGATGGGTTAGTTGACAAGGAGATAAGTGATGAAGAATGGAGTCATGTGGGGAAATTAACTCGCAGCATTGTTGTTTAAAATTATTTTAATCAATAAAAAAGGTAAGTCAAATTGTTCATATTTATTCTACAATATTATATTTACACAACACCTATTTAATAATACCTATAAAAGTAAAAAAAAACACTTTAGTTTTCATTTACAAAATTTCAGCTAAATCAAAAATCTTTTCAAGTACTTAGCTTTTTTCCCTTTTAAAGGATCTACCGAAGAAGCTCCTTGAATAATTGTAAATGAATTAAGTCAGTTGATCGAACAAAATTTTTTTTATTGTTTTAGTTTTTCAAAACATAGTTAACGTTTCGCTCCTTCTATCGAGGGCTTCTTCAGAACTACAAAGATATACAGAACTTTACAAATTATACAATTAGGGCAATCGCCAAACAAAGAACATATAACATTTATTTAAAATTATAGTTACCTATTTTTGGTTGTTAAAACAATTGTCAAGTTATAATAATTTGCACATGTGTGCTTCATCCATTCAATTACTACTTGAATGATACTGGAACCATTGAGGAGATAGTTTACACCGCAGAGCGACAAGAAAAGCATCTATGTAACCGTGAAAACCATCTATCAGCGTGAACAACTGATTTAACTGAGTAATTTACAGACTACAATTAGTATAAACAACTAATATAACCTGGTGAATTGCCGGTTACAATTTTTCAAACCACGAGGTGTTAACCTTTTGGGGTTATAACCACTGTACAGCATGGACGCTAATGTTAATATACAAGTCCGCTAGGTGTCGCCTGTAATAACAAATACAAATAACGTTTCTAATATATACCGGGTGTTCCAGAGGACGATACATAGGTTATGAGGTTCCAATCTGCAAAGTATATGTAGATGATATAATATTAACACTTCCAAAAAATAAAATAGAGCACACCTGTCAATTATTCAACAATGTTCATAGCAGGTTACAGTTTACATTTGAAAATGAAATTAATAATACGTTACCTTTTCTAGATGTACTACTTATTAGAAATAATGATAATTCGATATCTACCAATTGGTATCGAAAACCCTCTTGTGCTAATAGAGTTTTGAATTACAGGTCACACCACAATATGACTCAAAAAGTTGCTATCGTCAAGCAGTTCAAACATAAAATACTCACACTTAGTGATGTTAAGTTCCACGATTCGAATTTTGATATCATAAAAACAATCTTAAAAAATAATCATTACCCTTCGAGGTTAGTTAATAAGATTCTATATAGCACGATTGATGTTAAAGACACAGTAAATGTGCCTAATTATGATAAAAAAGTTTATAGTAGATTTGTGAACGCCCCTAACATTACGAGTAAAATAAAAAAACTGTTTAACAAAACTAATGTTCAACTAGCTTGTTACAATACACATACTGTGAATAATTTATACACTAGATTAAAAAACCCTATCAAAAAAGAAGAAAAAAGTAATGTGGTATATACCATACCGTGTAAAAGTTGTAATTTGTCCTATGTCGGGCAAACTAAACAGTATGTCAAGAAAAGAATTAAACAACATAAAGTAAGCTGTGAGGATAAATATATAAATAATCACACACAGGGTATAACGGCCCTTACCAGTCATGTTGTAAACACTGGACATAGTTTTGACTTTGATAAATTCGGAATACTTGATTGTGAGAAAAATTATGGCAAGAGATTACTGAGTGAGTCTATTTTTATTAGGCGCACAATTGTGTGAACTTTAAGACCGACACTGAGGGTTTAAGTACTATTTATACAACGTTAATTAATAAATTATAATCTAATTCATATGTTCCACCCTATGTATCGTCCTCTGGAACACCCGGTATATATTAGAAACGTTTTTTGTATTTGTTATTACAGGCGACACCTAGCGGACTTGTATATTAACATTAGCGTCCATGCTGTACAGTGGTTATAACCCCAAAAGGTTAACACCTCGTGGTTTGAAAAATTGTAACCGGCAATTCACCAGGTTATATTAGTTGTTTATACTAATTGTAGTCTGTAAATTACTCAGTTAAATCAGTTGTTCACGCTGATAGATGCTTTTCACGGTTACATAGATGCTTTTCTTGTCGCTCTGCGGTGTAAACTATCTCCTCAATGGTTCCAGTATCATTCAAGTAGTAATTGAATGGATGAAGCACACATGTGCAAATTATTATAACTTGACAATTGTTTTAACAACCAAAAATAGGTAACTATAATTTTAAATAAATGTTATATGTTCTTTGTTTGGCGATTGCCCTAATTGTATAATTTGTAAAGTTCTGTATATCTTTGTAGTTCTGAAGAAGCCCTCGATAGAAGGAGCGAAACGTTAACTATGTTTTGAAAAACTAAAACAATAAAAAATTTTTTGTTCGATCAACTGACTTAATTCATTTACACTTCTACCAACGGACACAATAACTACTTATTGCTCCTTGAATAATTTTGAAGTTGAAGGAATCTGAACAAAAAAATTACTAAAGCCAAAATAACTGCAATTTTATTGAAGTTTCAACTAGTAAAATGAAGACTTAAATTAAAACAAAATAACATACATTTTCAACTGGCTGTGATGTTGAAGATTGAACCACATAAATATGACCGAAAACTAAAATGAGAAGAGGAGAAGAATGTAAAAACAATAAAGTTGGCAGTTCAAATTAAATAATACTTCAACTAAAAGAACTTACACATTCTACAAATTTTTCTGAAGTCTATATTAGCTACGGGCTAAAAATTAATAAATGGATATTATTTATTAACATATGTGTTTTTTTGTTGTAAAAGACAACATTAATCCAGACTCAAAATCCTAACTAACTTAATATTCAAAATCTACATAATTTGTCAAAAGGATAATATGTGTTTCCAGAAAAAGATATTAATTTATTTAAGAAAGAATTTTTTTGAAACCATCATTGGAAATTGCTTCATTGATATATTCATGCACCTAAAAAACTAGTTAGAAAACCAAATGCCTGTGACTACGTTTAGCTCGAGCCCGGTCAAGCCAGCTTGAATGCGGGATTGATTTGACCTTTTACATGTAATAATAATAATAATAATAATAATAATAAGCTTTATTCATCTTTAAGGACTTAATACAAGTATAAGATAGGTCAGGAGTCATGAGTAAGAAGCTAATAGCTGATATAATACTAATACAAAATTATCATCACATTACAATAGATTACACAAAAATTATTTACATGTTACATAATACTAATACAAAATTATCAACACATTACAATAGATTACACAAAAATTATTTACATGTTACATCGAGTCAATAAATTCCTGTACACTGTAAAAACTGTTACGCTGCAATAGTAGTACTTCAAATGGTAGATGTCAAGCCAAGCCGAATTCAAGCTGGGTTGAGGTTCTCGAGATAAATGTAGTCTATTATTAAAAAAATATAAATCCCATTTATTTCATTAAATCAAGAAAATTTTACTTACTTAATTTTGATACCACCAATTACTGAAGATTTCTGTTTTACTTCCCCATTGTAACAGACTATATTTACCTGTTGGGGGGGTAAAACCTACTTAAGGGATATCATCCCCCCAAGCAATCGGGCCCCATACCTACATCTAAGCAATACCTAATGCTCAAGTTCTCAATTTCACCATCATAAATAGTACCTATCAAATTCCAGTTAATCGTCAATATACTCTAACACAATTAAAACCGTTGCTTTTTTTAATCGAATCCTTCGTACTTAAAATAATTATTTCTAGTACGAACAATTGGTGGACTCCATACAATCTCTTGATTATTAAATCGTTCTAAATTATCAATAAAATCGATAAACTCCAACATAGTTAAAAAGGAAACGAAATGTAATGCTCAAAAAGTTATTCTGTTTTTTGACATTTAACACAAAATGCCTATCTTTTAGGTTGCTTATTAAATACCTAAATTTAGGCATTGCTTATAGCACTAAACAATGTCTAACGTTGGTGAAAAGCAATTTTACGTTAGCTAATATTTATCTCCGTTCAGGTAGTGCCTAATTTTTAAGTGTCGATGGTGAAAATGGGCATGAAACACTTAAAATTGATTCTTAATTGTCTTAACACTCATTAAAAATCCCAATTTAACAAAACACTATAATAAATACAACAAATAAATTTAAAACACTCACTACCCTTAATGTTAACACAAAAATCAAGTAATAATTATAAATATATTCACTATGTGGCTATTAGGAGGTATTTGCGGGATTTATTTACGTTTATTTGAGGTTATGTATCAATTTTAGATCGACTTAAAACGTTCTTCGCCTCCCTAGTAGCAGGCGCAAATTCACGCTAATGTTTTGAACGTATAAATTCGCCACTAGCGTGTTTTGGTGAAACAAAATACCGAATTCGCTACTATCCCATATTTATCGCCGTTCTCCAAAAATGATGACGAAAGTGCGGAAAACGATGACGTTTTAGCGTGTTCATAAAACTCGCTAGCAAAACAAAATCCGGCCTCTGGGTCGTTTCGGCCGTTGAAGGAGACTTTTCAGCTGTTTAGGTTGTTCCTGACGGTGCACAGTGGGTCATTTTCACACTCTAGCTGCACTAAATTAATAACTTCAGTTTTAAGGGATGTATAAAAATTCGGAAAATTTGCCACCATTTACTTTGCATAATCACTGTAATACACTAATGGATGCATTATTTGGACAAAAATCCTTCCAATGCAATTATAAATTGATTTTTACTAAAAATTTAGTAGTTTACCAATCATCTGGCGCGCCTCAATAGCTCAAAAACTCAAAAGCATCAATTACGTTCCTCAAAACACACATTTTTCTGTGTAAATAACATCTCTCCACCTCATCTGCCTTCATTACAGGCAAAAACCTCTGAAAAACACTAAAAGGGGTAACAAAAACTATAAATCACAATCAAAACTATAAGGTAACACTATAAATCACAATCAAAACTCTAAAATAACTATAAATCGCAATTAAAACCGTAATTATACTACTATCAATCCCAATATTGCTATAACTATGTTGTAATCTATTGTGGACAACATTTTAATTTCAATTTTAAGGTTATGTTGTTTGTTTATTTTGATTTGGCATGTTTACTTTTACCGACGTGAAGTTCGTCCGTACTCGAAATATCGAATGTAAATCATCGGCAACGCCGCTTAGCGAGTTTGAGTGAGACTCCGCCCCTTTTCACTTCGCTATCGTTATGCTGTGAAATCAAATACCGATTCTTCGCCATACGCGATAAATAACAGGCGAGTTTTTTCGCCCTACAATTTTTACGCTAGCAAAACAAAATCCGGCCTCAGTTTCCTTCTTGGAGACCCTGGAGGAAAATCGGAGCAGATTTAACCTGGACGCCAATGACCTGCTGGTAGTTCTACCGGACATCTTAAGGGATCAAGCCCTCATGTGGTTCCGGAATAGCCGTAGGAGATGGCAAAATCAGCACCAGAAAACGTTCCCGATTACGCCGTCCGCAATGACCGTTTGTATCGACACTTTTGGGAGCCTAACGAGTTTGCCGAACCCGGAATGTCTGATCCATGGAAGTTATGTGTGCCGACACCGATGCGTAAAGCTGTGTTAGCGGAAAATCATGACTCTCCGACTGGCGGACATATGGGAATAGCAAAGACAATCACCCGACCAGACAACCGCCGCTCTTAAAAGTAACAACGACCGTACTTCCAAGTTTCGGGAGATAAATTAGTTGGTGGCTCTTCAACTAAATTGCGCTTTCAACCAGCAGAGTCATCACTATAATCTGCGTAGACGCGAATGGCGATGTCACCTGGGCGACCGTGTCATGAAAAGGGAACATCATGCCGCTAAACTAGCGCCCCGATACTCAAGCCCGTTCACTGTATCCAATGGCCGAAAAATCCATTCCTTTCATGTGCAAGATTTGAAACCGTACTCTGCCAACCTGTAAAGACCTTCATTCCTGTTCTTACTCAGCAAGCTACGATCCTCTCCCCGTTAAGGTGGTAGTTTCTTTCCAGGAATATACCTCAAGGGATACCCACAGATGTGGCCCATCTAAGGACGGACCTGGACCGTCGACGGGAGAACGATCAGGCTCAGCAACGGCGGGTCAAAGAGCTAGCGGCTGCCCTTTGACGGGAAGAACCGCAGCCGGTTTGCAAACCAATTCGAATTGGGCCACAGCCGAACCTCGGGTTTGGCGAGTGGCTAAATACGCTCGCCGTTCCCCAGCACCGACCCCGGAGACCCGCTAGAGCCGGCACCGCCACACCACGACGTCGTCCTGGCACCGACCGTTTCTGCAAGCACCACCTCCCCACCCGTCATCTCCCTACCTTAAACCAATCCACCGTTCACCCTATCCCCCGTTCTTGTCTCCATCCCACTATCTAGGATAGTGTGGCCCATCCCGCTGAACGTCCCGACGGATCCCAGAAACGAAGTGGCAGTCGAGGACCCCACGTCAAAAAGGTCCTGGCGCCCGAGTTATTACCGAACGTTGTAAAAAACAAAACATCTCCAGGAAAGAGCGTCACAAACTGGCGCCCGAGCAGGGACCGTATCCGTACGCAGAGAAGCTTCACCGAATCACCGTCACCTTTATACCGGGGAAAATTCCCGGCAAAGAAACATTGGTGTTGCCTAAGGACAACGCTAGACCGGATCCCAAAAACGAAGCTGCCGGATATACAAATCCAGATCAAGAATTAGGGATCGACGAGAAGGACGTAAGGGTTGGATGGGTTTATAGACTGAACAAGGAGGAATTAGTTGTAGAATTGAACCGATTCCAACTCAACCCCGAAGGCAATGTCACGACACTAAAGAATATTCGAAGTGGACAAGCCTCTCCGAATCTCCGTCTCCAGATACCGGCGTTGTATCCAACAGCAGGAGTACCGACCAACCCTGCAGCCTCAACAAGACCGACCACGATCGCACCACCCAGCGTAACACCACACCGCACAGTGGGTAATTTTCACAATCTAGCTGCAACTAATTAAAAAAAAAGAATTCTAAAAAGACATTATTTTCACATTTCTAGGTAATTAATACCGCACTTCTTCTTAATTACCACTCATTTATAAAAATATAACAATACCCCTAATCTGAGAGGGGGTAGAAGTCGCAACTAATTAAATAAGTTGCGCACCTAATATTTTATAGTCATATTTCTGACAGTTATAGTGGCAACACATACTACAAAAATAATTAAACCAGTTAGTATATAGTTTTATTGTGATTTGTTTTAATGGATTCCACAATTGCAGGTAAGAAATTTATTTTGTAACTATTTATTTTTACCTGTTTTCACTTACCTTGCACTTTAAAAATAAATGCTTATACAATACTTATAAAGTTTTTTGTAGCGCTATAACCCGAAAAGTGCTGTTCGAGACTTGGCACATTTCGAAGAAAGAAAACTGCATTCATAGGTTTATTACTCACGTAATCAGTCTTTGTATAATAATGAAATATTTAGTATCTACGCTTGTTGCTTACAGTTGCTAACAAGTATAATTTAGTTCAATAATTGTATATTGTTTTATGAGTTTTGTACAATAATGGCGGGTTATCCTGAAGAATATACCAAAGATGAAGATATGTTCATGTTGAATTTTATAATAGGACATAAAGCCTACAAGGAGATCAAAGGTCGTAAAATGTGGGAAATGATGGCGACACAAAAAGAAACAAATCGTACGTGGCAAAGTTTGAAAAATCGCTTTCTTAAAATAACAATGCCTAACTTACACAAGTTTAAGATTGATGAAAAAGATAAAGATAAATTGCGTCATTTTTTAATATTAAACACCATACTACGACCCATAAACCTACTCCTAAAAACTCCTCAACTACTGTAGATACTGGCGTAGATTTTATTAAAGAAATATTAGAAGAAGATGACAAAGAAATCTTAAGGAAGGCTGAGAAAATAGAACGAGAAGTACGTGCTTATGCATTACAATATGAAGCTAATAGGATAGCAGCTAAAGAAGAGGCAAGAAGAAAAAAAGCGGAAGAAAGTGAGACTTTTAAGGATAAACCTTTATGCGCAAGATGCAAGTGTCAAATAGATAAGGAAGAATTAGTACGTTTTTTAAACTACTAGCAAGTTTCGAACAACTTTACTTTTGATGTTGAAAAAGACAAGGATGATTCTTATCCCAACTGATATCACAGGTGAATAAAACAAGGAATGTGCTACTAGTTTCGCTTTTATTAGGGCATCATCAGGCACTGTAAAGACAAATTACATGTATAAACTGAATAATTAAAGAATAGAAAAAAACGTACCCTCTAATCATAATGTCCTCAATGAACATGTTCATGTATTTAAGATAGTTAAAGATAAAATAATTGGAGACGGTCTGGTTCTGTCTAAAGCAGACAAGGGTAACACTTTAGTTCTCATAAATGAAGTTGAGTACGCAAACATGGTTGAAACTTTTCTAAATTCTATCAACTTCAAACAAGTCAATCATGACCCATCAATCAAGTTCACAAAACGTTACAATAGCACTATCAAAAATATCACCTCTTCACTATCAAACTTCAAGTCTTTCTATAACATCAACCCAAGAACTCCCAAACTATATTGCTTACCAAAAATACACAAGCTTAACTTAAACAACAACATTGTAGTTGGGGACGTTCCAGTAAGACCTGTGGTGTCATTTGTAAATTCTCATTGTTACAAATTCGCAAAGTGGCTAAACAACACTATAAGACAAGTAACTAATTTTTCCAATCATAAGAGTATTAACAATTCGTACTCCCTAGCTAATGACATTCACAACATCGTCCTACATGATAATGATGTTCTAGTTTCGTTCAATATCGTGAATTTGTTCACCTCAATACCAATGAAAGATTGTATTAAACTTACAAAAAATTTAATTCAGAACACACATTTAGACAATACAGAGGTCTAGAATTTGATAGAGTTATTGGATTTAAAGTTTGGACAGAACTTTTTTGTTTTTATCAACAAATTTTATGAGCAGGTGGATAGTCTGGCCATGGGTTCCCCACTAAGCCCTCTCACGGCAGAAATTTTTATGCAAGATGTGGAAAATAAAACCTTTTCAAGTGGAGGCGAGTATGTCAGTCGCGTCAGATATTGGAAAAGATATGTGGATGATATTTTCATCATTTTTAACGGTGACGATTCTACGTCATTTTCTTGATTATGTCAACACAATACATCCATGTATTAAATTCACCTTAGAGAAAGAACACAACTTTAGTCTTCCATTTTTAGATCTGCTACTTACTAGAAAGAATAACAAGATTGATTTATCAATATATCGAAAGTCTAGCGCCACTGACATCCACCGGCTCATAAGTTTGCTGCATTCTACAGCTTCGCGAATAGGTTATTTAGGATACCGATGAATGAGAACAATTTTGCTGACTAAGTTAATGTTATCAGATATGTAGGTAAATCAAATAATTTCCCAGACAGTGTTATAAGAAAGCTCATTTTTAAGGTACAACTTAAATTATTATATCACAATTAGTACACAAACACGTCCATTTCTGAAGAAGAAAAAAATTTCCTTAACTTACATCAACCTCAGTTCAATACAGTTAGCAAAGTTGTTCAAATCATGTGGAGTATCAGTCCCTTTTCCACTAATAATTCACCGAGTACATTCAAAAACAACAACCAAAAAGACAACATTATCAACTGTAGCGGCTTATATAAGCTAAAATGTAACGATTCTAAGAGTGAGTACATTGGACAGACGAGGAGACCTTTCGCTGTCAGATTCAGGGAACACGAGGCTGCAATTAGATTGAATAGACCATCTAGATCTCATTTTGCGGATCACATAGTTTTAACTAATCATATTTTCAATTTAGATTTGAATACAACCATCTTACACAAAACATTCAACAAGTTCATTGATGAAAACATAGAAATTATGCGAAGCCAGCAAGATGCGGATACAATAACACTTAACGACCAACTTGAGTCTGAACACGATGGGTTTCTCAAACAGCTTTTGACATTATAAGTCCTTCTTATTTCCAATGTGTTCACTCTGCAATTCTCATCCAGTGTTTGGTTCAATAGTTTTTTAACCATATAACTATAATAATAATAATAATAATAATACTTTATTCATCCACTATTAAATATTGCATACTACATATTACATAGTTTATACATTATATATACAAAATAGCAGTGAAAATTTACTTACTATGTTACAGTACATGTAATTCAAATAGAGTAGAATATAATGTGTAGTCTCACAATGGGCTTGTTAAGCCTGTGTGTGAGACGTTGATATCCGGTTCAATTATGTTTGTACATTCATTTTTACATAGTTTACAAAAAGAGAAAAACAACAACAAAAAAAAAGAGTAATTATAGAAGTTTATACATATATTTACAAGTTTTATATAGAAGTTTTAGTTCACCCCGCAAAACTGATTTTGAATCTTATCATAGTTCAATTTTATCCATGAGTCAATGTCTTTTATGTTCTTTTGTCTTTTTATTTGAATAGGCAGTAAATTATAAATCGTTGGACCAACAATGCTTATGTTTTGTTTAGTTAATGTTGATGCATAATATTTAATTTTTAAGTTTTGGTTCGCAATGGCTCTTGTATTCATGCCGTGATCCAAGGGATCATAATTCCCATATTTTAAGACATATTTTATAATAGCCATTACAAACAATTGCCTAATGTTTAATACATTGAGTGTTTTAAATCAGTTGGAAACAATTTATCTTTAAATAATATGATTTTTAGTGTATGTTTTTGGATCACTTCTAATGGATGTATAGAACAATTATATGCTCCATCCCATATTACTATATTTATCGAATTAATTTGCTTATCTCAACTTTAATATTACTTTTGACTTTTAACTTTTATTAATTGATTATGTTTTTCACAATTTTGGTCTTGTAGGTACTATAACCTACTGGGTCGCCCTTCAGGACTCCTTGGTTCGTCTAAAATAAAAATTCAACCTATGTTCTTTTCGGCCTTGAAGAGGATGCTTTGTCCGGACCATGTCCGATCTCCAGTCCAGATTGTACTGCATGAACCCTTGTCTAGCGATTTTAAACACTAGAAGAGCACCTGACGTTGGTGGGGCTAACAAGACCAGTTCAAGTGGTTTCATGATCGTTGGGCGTCGGGCAGGGCCCGGACGACGCACCTTCTTATACTACGACTAAATTGTTTTAACTTAAGAATTTGTTACCAGTTCCGATCTTGTCAGAAATTTGTATTGAAGGTCTTATTCGAAACATACGCTATTGCAATATTGCTATTGTTCACACTGTTTTAATTATTTGACGCTGTTGTAACTAATTGGCGCAATTTTGTTAATCATATGTACAAAAATTTTTACCTAATAACAGCCGGTATATGTATTCACCCGCTACATGGCGTCAGAATAACTGTCAACAACTTTAAGCTCTCTATGCGTTCTATGATCAGTAGCTATATAACCTAAGCGAATTTGTTAAACAATTTGTATTTTTACCAAGACTTTTAACCTAAATGGTGTAAGAGGAAAACAAAATTGTGATATGTAATCGGTGATAATTTCAATAATCCTGTGATAATATGTGATATTAACTTAACAAAAAACGTTGTTTTACCAAATTTTAACAGTAATCGTCAATATTTATGTTTCTCTTCGTTAATACACGATATCAATTTTCAAGTGTTTCAACCTCTTCATAGAATTTTACAACACCAATTTATTAAAACTCTTGGTACACTTATTATTAATTAGAAGGTACGTTTTCTGTTCTTTAATTATTCAGTTTATACATGTAATTTGTCTTTACAGTGCCTGATGATGCCCTAATAAAGGCGAAACTAGTAGCATATTCCTTGTTTTATTCACCTGTGGTATCAGTTGCGATAAGAATCATCCTTGTCTTTTTCAACATCAAATTTTATCCCAAATCATCGTCAATCTTCATCATCAACTTTACTTTTATTAAAACTTAATAATTAAACTTTTTTAATTTTTGTGATTCAACTTTTTCTAAGCTTATAGAATTATTTTTTTTGAAAATACAGAGTGTTAATTGTTAATTTATTTAAATATAGTTTTTTTTTAATGTCGAAATTAAGAGTACTACAAATTTTCTTCAGTAGATTGTGCAATAAATTTGAGAAGAAATGGATTTATAGTGGTTGGTGTAAAAAAAGGTTTTTAGATTTCAACAAAGACTGGCTAGAAACTATAGTAAACTTGGCTGTCAAATTTTTAAATTTGATACTATCCACGACACCAAAAAATGCCGTAAATTCTGAAAAACATTCTGTTGGACGTCCAGAAAAGGCATTTGGAGATTGCTCCTTACGAGTACAGAACAGAAAAGTAAAGGAAATCTTCAGTTTAAAGAGTCCTGAAGAAATTGTCATGATTGCTGCTTATATAGTAAGATCGTCAGGAAAAAGAGATGCAGCAAATATAATACAGGAATTAGCGGATGCATCGCCTAAGAGACCCAAAAAAATTAAACATGCCAAAAATCTTTTTTCGGCAGCAAAACGAAAGCTTACTCCAGAAAAGGCGTTGGCTCTCATAATTAATAACAAATTGAGCAAACACCAGTACATATCGATTAGGAGCCAAATAAAATCCTTAAGATATTCAGTGTACCCATCGTATAATAAAGTTAAAGAATAAAAAAGAAAGTGTTATCCACCAGAAAGTTCCATCATAATTGCAGACAGCTCTGCTGAAGATAATTTACAAGACCTGTTAGACATAACTATAAGGAGAATTTCTATTATACAAAATGAAGTTTTAAAGGTGTTTTTTAATGGTCTGGAAATCTCACATTATATTGTATAATAAATTATTCCATACTGAAAATATATTTGTTAGTTAATTAAAAGTTTTGAAAAGAAAATGACGTATGAAATTTTTCTTTATAACTTGTCATGCGGTGATCGAATTTTAAAACTAAGCATAGCATTGTAAACTCCATTAAATTTCCTTTAAAATGAGGTATCGCAAGGGTGAGGGTGCAATTTAAAATTTTAAAGTGGGGGTGGCTGTAGCAAAGGTGGTTGAATTTAAGGAAAAAAAATTAAGTCATTGTGATCCCCTTTCGAAAACAAAATTGACCTGTTTTTCCGAATTTTTATACATCCCTTAAAACTGAAGTTATTAATTTAGTGCAGCTAGAGTGTGAAAATGACCCGCTGTGCACCGTCAGGAACAACCTAAACAGCTGGAAAGTCTCCTTCAACGGCCGGAACGACCCAGAGGCCGGATTTTGTTTTGCTAGCGAGTTTTATGAACACGCTAAAACGTCATCGTTTTCCGCACTTTCGTCATCATTTTTGGAGAACGGCGATAAATATGGGATAGTAGCGAATTCGGTATTTTGTTTCACCAAAACACGCTAGTGGCGAATTTATACGTTCAAAACATTAGCGTGAATTTGCGCCTGCTACTAGGGAGGCGAAGAACGTTTTAAGTCGATCTAAAATTGATACATAACCTCAAATAAACGTAAATAAATCCCGCAAATACCTCCTAAAAGCCACATAGTGGATATATTTATAATTATTACTTGATTTTTGTGTTAACATTAAGGGTAGTGAGTGTTTTAAATTTATTTGTTGTATCTATTATAGTGTTTTGTTAAATTGGGATTTTTAATGAGTGTTAAGACAATTAAGAATCAATTTTAAGTGTTTCATGCCCATTTTCACCATCGACACTTAAAACTTAGGCACTACCTAAACGGAGATAAATATTAGCTAACGTAAAATTGCTTTTCACCAACGTTAGACATTGTTTAGTGCTATAAGCGATGCCTAAATTTAGGTATTTAATAAGCAACCTAAAAGATAGGCATTTTGTGTTAAATGTCAAAAAACAGAATAACTTTTTGAGCATTACATTTCGTTTCCTTTTTAACTATGTTGGAGTTTATCGATTTTATTGATAATTTAGAACGATTTAATAATCAAGAGATTGTATGGAGTCCACCAATTGTTCGTACTAGAAATAATTATTTTAAGTAGATTTAGTACGAAGGATTCGATTAAAAAAAGCAACGGTTTTAATTGTGTTAGAGTATATTGACGATTAACTGGAATTTGATAGGTACTATTTATGATGGTGAAATTGAGAACTTGAGCATTAGGTATTGCTTAGATGTAGGTATGGGGCCCGATTGCTTGGGGGGATGATATCCCTTAAGTAGGTTTTACCCCCCCAACAGGTAAATATAGTCTGTTACAATGGGGAAGTAAAACAGAAATCTTCAGTAATTGGTGGTATCAAAATTAAGTAAGTAAAATTTTCTTGATTTAATGAAATAAATGGGAATTATATTTTTTTAATAATAGACTACATTTATCTCGAGAAGCTCAACCCAGCTTGAATTCGGCTTGGCTTGACATCTACCATTTGAAGTACTACTATTGCAGCGTAACAGTTTTTACAGTGTACAGGAATTTATTGACTCGATGTAACATGTAAATAATTTTTGTGTAATCTATTGTAATGTGTTGATAATTTTGTATTAGTATTATGTAACATGTAAATAATTTTTGTGTAATCTATTGTAATGTGATGATAATTTTGTATTAGTATTATATCAGCTATTAGCTTCTTACTCATGACTCCTGACCTATCTTATACTTGTATTAAGTCCTTAAAGATGAATAAAGCTTATTATTATTATTATTATTATTATTATTATTATTATTATTATTATTACATGTAAAAGGTCAAATCAATCCCGCATTCAAGCTGGCTTGACCGGGCTCGAGCTAAACGTAGTCACAGGCATTTGGTTTTCTAACTAGTTTTTTAGGTGCATGAATATATCAATGAAGCAATTTCCAATGATGGTTTCAAAAAAATTCTTTCTTAAATAAATTAATATCTTTTTCTGGAAACACATATTATCCTTTTGACAAATTATGTAGATTTTGAATATTAAGTAAGTTAGGATTTTGAGTCTGGATTAATGTTGTCTTTTACAACAAAAAAACACATATGTTAATAAATAATATCCATTTATTAATTTTTAGCCCGTAGCTAATATAGACTTCAGAAAAATTTGTAGAATGTGTAAGTTCTTTTAGTTGAAGTATTATTTAATTTGAACTGCCAACTTTATTGTTTTTACATTCTTCTCCTCTTCTCATTTTAGTTTTCGGTCATATTTATGTGGTTCAATCTTCAACATCACAGCCAGTTGAAAATGTATGTTATTTTGTTTTAATTTAAGTCTTCATTTTACTAGTTGAAACTTCAATAAAATTGCAGTTATTTTGGCTTTAGTAATTTTTTTGTTCAGATTCCTTCAACTTCAAAATTATTCAAGGAGCTTCTTCGGTAGATCCTTTAAAAGGGAAAAAAGCTAAGTACTTGAAAAGATTTTTGATTTAGCTGAAATTTTGTAAATGAAAACTGAAGTGTTTTTTTTTTTACTTTTATAGGTATTATTAAATAGGTGTTGTGTAAATATAATATTGTAGAATAAATATGAACAATTTGACTTACCTTTTTTATTGATTAAAATAATTTTAAACAACAATGCTGCGAGTTAATTTGCCCACATGACTCCAATCTTCATCACTTATCTCCTTGTCAACTAACCCATCCGCAAAAAATTTCCTCTGGGTTGGGAACATTGTTGTGAATTAGGATATTGGGCCAAATAACTTATCAGAATGTCCTCAACCTTATGTGGACTGTATTTAAAGTCCTTTACACTAAAATGCATCAGAAGTGCGTCTTAAGTAAACCAATGGAGTGCTCAACGATACATCGAGCTGATCTATGAGCTCTGTTGTATCTAGTTTCAAGGGAAATAATTCCATAAATCTAAAAAGGTGTTCTTTGGATAGAGAAAATGTTCCTAATGCCAGAATAAGTTTACTTTAGAGCAGGTTTTAACCCCCAAAAGATAACATCAACATTTTGAAATTATCAACAACACGAGTCACAGATGACCCTGTTAAAATCACACCATCAACAACTTTAACATTTATCCAAAAGATAGGTACCTAAATGCATACCTTCGCAGTGCGAATATAAAAAAAATACAACAATAATATTCGTGGGGTTATGCAAATCCTTTAGGCTTATTCGTTTCAGCATAATATTATGTGAATCGTGGTATGATGGTTAGTGGATGGTAAGTGTTTTTTGACATCTGACTTATCTCACTTTACCATTCCCATTTAATATACACGGACCATAGTTAGTGGTTTGACATACCACGATCACTTACCATGTCAAGCGAAAATGAATAGTATGTGAAATTCTCTACTTACCACTGCCAAACGAATAAGCCTTATGTTGTCATTTAAGGGTTAAATTTATTTTTACCAATTTGCCACCATTTACTTTGACATAATCACTGTAATACACTAATGGATGCATTATTTGGACAAAAATCCTTCCAATGCTATTATAAATTGATTTTTACTAAAAATTTAGTAGATTACCAATCATCTGGCGCGCCTCAATAGCTCAAAAACTCAAAAGCATCAATTACGTTCCTCAAAACACACATTTTTCTGTGTAAATAACATCTCTCCACCTCATCTGCCTTCACTACAGGCAAAAACCTCTGAAAAACACTAAAAGGGGTAACAAAAACTATAAATCACAATCAAAACTATAAGGTAACACTATAAATCACAATCAAAACTCTAAAATAACTATAAATCGCAATTAAAACCGTAATTAAACTACTATCAATCCCAATATTGCTATAACTATGTTGTAATCTATTGTGGACAACATTTTAATTTCAATTTTAAGGTTATGTTGTTTGTTTATTTTGATTTGGCATGTTTACTTTTACCGACGTGAAGTTCGTCCGTACTCGAAATATCGAATGTAAATCATCGGCAACGCCGCTTAGCGAGTTTGAGTGAGACTCCGCCCCTTTTCACTTCGCTAGCGTTATGCTGTGAAATAAAATACCGATTCTTCGCCATACGCGATAAATAACAGGCGAGTTTTTTCGCCCTACAATTTTTACGCTAGCAAAACAAAATCCGGCCTCAGTTTCCTTCTTGGAGACCCTGGAGGAAAATCGGAGCAGATTTAACCTGGACGCCAATGACCTGCTGGCAGTTCTACCGGACATCTTAAGGGATCAAGCCCTCATGTGGTTCCGGAATAGCCGTAGGAGATGGCAGAATTGCGGATAGAAAACGCTTCAAGGAATTTCTGTCTTTCGAACTAGCCACTTTCGACATGATTTCTGGACCGACCGAACTCGTTGAACATACTATCCGCCTGTCGAACTACACACCGATCAAACAACGATACCGACCACAGAACCCAAAACTCCAGGGCATCCTAGACGAGGAAGTTACACGCTGGGCGGTTGGCTTGTTGGTGCGTGTTCTTGCAGCAATTCGGTTTCGAAATAGTATATCGTAAAGGCGCTCTAAACCAAGTTGCCGACACCCTATCTTGTGAACCGTGCACCGACCGAACTGACTCCTCCGGACCTGAAACCTCACCTGTAGCGCTCAACACCCTGAAAATTGAACCTGGTACCGTTGAGGAATGTTCCTGGTATCGACGTAAGAGGGACGAAGTTTTATCAGCACCAGAAAACGTTCCCGATTACGCCGTCCGCAATGACCGTTTGTATCGCCACTTTTGGGAGCCTAACGAATTTGCCGAACCCGGAATGTCTGATCCATAGAAGTTATGTGTGCCGACACCGATGCGTAAAGCTGTGTTAGCGGAAAATCATGACTCTCCGACTGGCGGACATATGGGAATAGCAAAGACAATCACCCGACCAGACAACCGCCGCTCTTAAAAGTAACAACGACCGTACTTCCAAGTTTCGGGAGATAAATTAGTTGGTGGCTCTTCAACTAAATTGCGCTTTCAACCAGCAGAGTCATCACTATAATCTGCGTAGACGCGAATGGCGATGTCACCTGGGCGACCGTGTCATGAAAAGGGAACATCATGCCGCTAAACTAGCGCCCCGATACTCAAGCCCGTTCACTGTAACCAATGGCCGAAAAATCCATTCCTTTCATGTGCAAGATTTGAAACCGTACTCTGCCAACCTGTAAAGACCTTCATTCCTGTTCTTACTCAGCAAGCTACGATCCTCTCCCCGTTAAGGTGGTAGTTTCTTTCCAGGAATATACCTCAAGGGATACCCACAGATGTGGCCCATCTAAGGACGGACCTGGACCGTCGACGGGAGAACGATCAGGCTCAGCAACGGCGGGTCAAAGAGCTAGCGGCTGCCCTTTGACGGGAAGAACCGCAGCCGGTTTGCAAACCAATTCGAATTGGGCCACAGCCGGACCTCGGGTTTGGCGAGTGGCTAAATACGCTCGCCGTTCCCCAGCACCGACCCCGGAGACCCGCTAGAGCCGGCACCGCCACACCACGACGACGTCCTGGCACCGACCGTTTCTGCAAGCACCACCTCCCCACCCGTCATCTCCCTACCTTAAACCAATCCACCGTTCACCCTATCCCCCGTTCTTGTCTCCATCCCACTATCTAGGATAGTGTGGCCCATCCCGCTGAACGTCCCGACGGATCCCAGAAACGAAGTGGCAGTCGAGGACCCCACGTCAAAAAGGTCCTGGCGCCCGAGTTATTACCGAACGTTGTAAAAAACAAAACATCTCCAGGAAAGAGCGTCACAAACTGGCGCCCGAGCAGGGACCGTATCCGTACGCAGAGAAGCTTCACCGAATCACCGTCACCTTTATACCGGGGAAAATTCCCGGCAAAGAAACATTGGTGTTGCCTAAGGACAACGCTAGACCGGATCCCAAAAACGAAGCTGCCGGATATACAAATCCAGATCAAGAATTAGGGATCGACGAGAAGGACGTAAGGGTTGGATGGGTTTATAGACTGAACAAGGAGGAATTAGTTGTAGAATTGAACCGATTCCAACTCAACCCCGAAGGCAATGTCACGACACTAAAGAATATTCGAAGTGGACAAGCCTCTCCGAATCTCCGTCTCCAGATACCGGCGTTGTATCCAACAGCAGGAGTACCGACCAACCCTGCAGCCTCAACAAGACCGACCACGATCGCACCACCCAGCGTAACACCACACCGCACAGTGGGTAATTTTCACAATCTAGCTGCAACTAATTAAAAAAAAAGAATTCTAAAAAGACATTA